>JAVUPR010000311.1:4727500-5327500 GCA_036785695.1 Gentiana straminea | reverse complement strand
AGCTTGATTTTTGGTCTCAAATCCAGGAGGTTGTTGAGCGTAGACCTCATCTTCAAGTATCTAGTTCAAAAAGGCGCTTTTAACATCCATTTGATAGACCTTGAACTTTTTATGTGCTGCAAAGGCGAGAAAAAGTCTGATTGTGTCTAGTCTTGCCACTGGTGCATATGTTTCATCAAAATCTATCCCTTCAGCTTATGAATATCCTTTAGCTACAATTGTAGCTTTGTTTCTGACGATAATCCCATTTTCATCAAGTTTGTTTCTGTAAACCCATTTGGTGCCAATGATGTTTACAAGATCTAGTTTTTCTACAAGTTCCCATACTTGATTTCTTCCGAACTCATTCAGTTCTTCTTGCATAGCTAATACCCAATCTGGATCTTTCAGTGCTTCTTCTATCTCTTTAGGTTCAGTCTGAGATAGGAAACATGCAATCATTGCATCCAGTTGATGTCTACTTCGAACACCAGCTTGAGAATCACCAATCACTTGTTCTTCTGGGTGATCTCTCATCCATTGATATACTAGAGGTTGCATCAAGGTATCTAAATTCTGTTGAACTGGTTTTTCAGGGATTTGTGCTTGATTTTCTTCGTTCTGATTATCTTGAATTGGGTCAGAATCATGTTGTTCAGCTGTAGGTTGTTCAGAAGTTTGAAACAGAGGCTTATCTTGATCTGCTTAACCTTCCAATGTCAACAAAAATTGATTCTGGTGAAATTGGTAACTAAGGCAGAGAAACTGATTCTGGTCTGATCTAAGTTTCTTCACCAGGAAAGTTTGGTTCATCAAATACCACGTGTATTGATTCTTCATGATTGAGTGTCCTCTTGTTCAGTACTCTGAATGATTTGCAGACACTTGTGTATACATGAAATATTCCTTCATCAGCTTTAGGTTGAAAAACGTGAAGCTGATCTTTTCCATTGTTGTGTATGAAGCACATACTTTCAAATGCATGAAAGTATGAAACATTTGGCTTTTTGCCATTCCAAATTTCATAAGGTGTCTTCTCATGCCTTTTATTCATGAGTGCTTTGTTCTGTGTGTAGCAAGCTGTGTTAACTGTTTCTACCCAATATCTTTCAGGAAATTTTGCTTCACAGATCATAGTCCTTCATGCTTCTTTGAGTGTTCTATTACTCCTTTCAGCTACCCCATTCTGTTGAGGTGTTGCAGTTGCTGCGAGTTGATGTAAAACATCATTTTCTTCACAGTATTCAATAATCACTTTGTTGAGGAATTCAGTTCCTTTGTCTGATCTTATCTTCACAACTGATACACTCTTCTGATTTTGAAGTTTCTTGACAAGTTTTGTAAGCCGTTGCTTGGTTTCACTTTTCTTTGTCATAAAAATAACCTTGGTGTATCTTGAATAATCATCTACCACCACCAATGTATACTTTTTTCCACAGATACTAATTGGTATGGCAGGTCCAAATAAGTCCATGTGAATTAGTTCTAGGATTCTTGTTGTTGAGTGCTGAAACTTTGTCTTGAAACTGGCTTTCACTTGTTTCCCTTTTTGACAGGCGTCGCATAAGCTATCCTTTTTGTAAGATATCTCAGGTAATCCAATAACTAACTGTTTCTTAACAAGAGTGTTGATGTAGTAAAAATTGAGATGACTCAGTGTCTTGTGCCATAGCCAGCTGATTTCTGATTTGGTATGCACAAGCAAACAAGTTTCTGCAACTGCTGTAGTCCAGTCTACAACATACATATTCTCTTTTCTTCTTCCAGCAAAAACTACTTGAAATGATGTTTCACTGACGACAATGTAGAAATCTTTATCAAACGTGACTCTGTATCCCATGTCACAGAATTGACTAGTGTTGAGTAGATTGTAGTGCAATCCTTCTACATAAGATACATTCTTGATTGTGAGTCCATTTCTAATCAAAGTACCATAACCTTTGGTGTGTCCAGGTTTGTCTTTACTTCCCAAATTGACGTTGGGTCCATCTTTGGCTACAAAATCAGCGAGACAGTGTTTGCTGGTTGTCATGTGCCTAGAGCTTCCACTGTCAAAGTACCAAATATGCTGCAAAACTAATTAAAATGGGTTAAGTACCCAACTCTATTTGGATCCATAGTGGTCAGTTTTCAGTACAACTCTGGGCATATTTCCAAAGGGTATTATCTAGAAATTGTTGCACTTGTTTTCATTTATGTAAACCACATTTCCATAATATCTTTTTCTGGATTACGTCTCATTTATATGATTTCTCAGGTCTTCTGGTCCAAACTGATTTCCAAAATGTCTTCTATTATTAGAAGCTGAATAATAACCATCATTCTTTTTGTACTGAGGTCTGGACTGACCCTTGTACAGAGACTTTTGCTGAGGACTGTAAAAAGCTCTATGCTGAGTCTTGGATTGAAATTGTGATAAGTTTTCTATCTAGAATGATTGCTCCTATCAGTTTTAATAGTAGGTTCAGTAAAATTCCAATCATCATCAGTGGGGTATAGTCTTCCTTTCCCCCTTGATGTGTGAATCTTTGAATGATTGACATTCTTAGATTTACATTGATTATGATTTTTCTGGTTCTTGACTTGATCAGTTTTTGTAGATCTGACAGCTGTCCTGCCATTTCTTTTTCCTTGAGGTACAGCTGATTTACCATATGTCTTGATTTTGTTGGTAAGTGTAGCTGTCTTCTGAGAAAACTGAGTTTTCTTGTTTGAGACTGACTTTACTGGTTCGTCAATTTTCTTAGTTTGTGGAAGTTACTCAGCTACAAACTTAATACCAGTTTTGATACTAGGTTCAGCAGCTTTGCTAGTTCCTTCCTTAGAAGATTGATGTGTATCAAATCCTAAGCCTGTTCTATATCTATAATGCTTTCCGGATTTCAATCCAATAGCTTAACTTGATTGTTCAAAAGATTCAGTTGCTGCTGCTGATGCAGTAGGCTGATACTGATTCTTTCCTTTCTCAGTTCTAGTCAGTTTCATCATGTTTAGTTCAGACGTCAATCTTTCAACTTCAAGAATTAAAGCTTCTTTCTCAGCTTTAATAGATTCATAACCAGGTTGGATGGTTACAAGCTGATTCATCAACTCGTCAAGTGTTTCTTCTAATTCCCGATTTTTAGGATTTGAGTCAGCAGTCGAAGAACATGCATTTTGTTGGTCCCTTGGAAAGGCTAACACAAGTTTAGAGGGGGGTGAATAAACTTGTCACCAAAAACTTTTCCTGAACTGGAATTGCCCCAGGAACTGAGTTTCTCTGAAACTCAAACTGATGCTTAGTTCAGCTTTGTTCATGTCCCTTAAGTTGTATGGAGTTCAGCTAACTCAACTGAGTATATATAAGTCAATACTGACTTATTCTTAGTCCAGTTAACTGGCAGCAGATAGAACTAGCCTTTAGATATCAAACAGTTTGTTGACTTGGATTAAACACGAGAACTAGATAATTATAACTGATATGAAGTAAATAAATGCGTAAAATAAATAAACAAGAATTATAGAGGTTCCAGGTGGTGTAATCTTGTACGTCCTCTCTTCCCCTGTGATGCGGAGGAAAATTCCACTAGAACTTCTTTGAGATGGCCCTGTTACAAAAAGTCTAAACTGATAGTCCTTGACTAATCCCTAGTTTCACTATCTAAACACTTGTAGAACAGGTGGGATTACTGCTCTTCAATTGCTTGAAACACTGGTCCTTGAAGGGTAGAATTGCCTCTTCACCAGCTCATCACAAACACAGTCTTCCTGACTGCACTCAACTGTCCTTCACACCTTCTTGGTGTTTCACAGTCTAGACCTTTGATGAGATCAAAGTTGAGACTTGAATCAATAACTATGATTCAATTGTGATTTGAGCTTTTCTTCGGGATAATTAAATTTTGCACAGCTCTGTATTTATTCAAATGGTAGATCTTGATTTTGCTTTACTGTGCTTGGACACTTGAAGAAATTTTTGATCTTGCAATTAAATACTTAGCAGGAATTCTTTTGAAATTGGCTTTCCCCCTTACTTAGATTTTTTGTTAAATCTGTTTTAATTCCTCCTGCTCACTTTCTCACTTTTTTGTTATTGTGGAAGTAGTCTATTTATAGTGGTTTATTGCTCATGCTTGAATCTTGTAACGGCTATATTTTGTGACCGTTCTGCTGTGTCGGTATTTCATTCAATAAGATTGCTTCCTTTACAACATTCGACTGTACTATCAGTTTATCGGATGACTGACCTATAAAACTGAGTATCCTTATCAGTTTTATACTGAGTTTATCACATGTCAGTTTATTGGAGCGTTAACTGAGATTTTACTTTTCTTCAAATATCAGTACTCCAGTCTTTCATCTGATTATAATTGACTTAATCAGAGTACACCATGAAACATCATCATCTAAGAATTCATTGTCCTTATGATTCTTAGGTCTTCATACAAGATCCATAAAGTCAGTTCAGGTCACCATAATCTTGCCTGAAGTCTAACCTTACAGTCTCGACAAGATCTTTATAACTGATTGGAACCCTCAGTTCTTCGATCTTCAATAACTGAGTCTGTGACCCTCAGTTCATCAGTCTTTTAGATAAGCCAACTGAGTCTGTGTCCCTCAACAAACTTACCTTCTTCAGTTTTCATGTTGGTGTTCTCTGTTTTTCATTTTCTCATTGAATCTCAGTTTAACTAAATCTCAGTTTCTTATTTTCTCAGTTCACAGCCTAGAACTATTACAGTGCTTGTCTGATTCAACCTATACAAATATCAGACTCTATAAAGTCCTATACATTATTCTCTAGACATCTTTTTGCTTTGCACTATAATAGCTAGTTATGACACTTCATCAATAGGGTTAATAACGATAACTGATTAAGCGATGAATCATGATCAAAACATAAATTTTATTTCCAACAATTTCCCCCTTTTTTATGATGTCAATACCCTCCTTAAAAGCAATGCAAAAAGATAAAACAAAATACAGTAAATAACACAATGAACTGAGAAACTGAGAATTCATTTGATAACTGAGTTACAAAGTAGAGTAATAAAATACAACACAATAAAAGGAACTAAAAGATAGTTTCTTTTTACTTGGCAACTAAAGTAAATTGATTATCATAACTTTCTGCAACAGTTCTCATAGCATCATTTGTAGCCGAGCTTTCAATTCCATGGATGCTTGCCCAAATGTTCCATGATTCAGATAAATTGTGTTTCCTGAAGAATTTGCTTTTGACGAGTACCACGAAGGTGAAGACAGTTGCCCTTAGTCTTTCATTGGTGGCTGTTCTTAGTAGTTTTTGAACAAATTCAGGTTCATCCTTTTCAATTTTCTCTGATTCCTTATCAATAATACCATCTGCTTCCCATTTCTTAAGTTTATTGAAGTAGTGCATGAGCAACTTCTGCATATGTAGGAACGATTCTAGAGATTCTTCTCTTGATACTCCTTCTCTTGCTGGTAAATCTCTGAATAGATTGTATAGGCGAGAATCCAAACCAACTCTTTTATCAGTGGGCTCTGAGTATTTAACAATTAACTCCACTTCTTCATCAGTAACTCTCCTCTAGCTTTCTTTAGTTCATTCAATTTATCATCAGCATTTCCAAGGACTTGTGGAATCTCAGTTGCATTGACTTTTAAGAAGTCCAAACTTTCCCCAAATTGACATCATCTTTATGGATCAGGCTTCTGATGTAAGCATTCAGATTTTGTTGCGTTGAAGCCAAAATGGTTTGAGCTACAACTGAGTCTTTCATTCCACTTTCCATTAATATCATTATGTCAACCAGATTATTGAGAATGCCTTCCCATCTGTCTAGAGTTTCATCTCTTCTTGTGTCATTCTCAATAGTTGTCTTTCGAAGCTCACTCAAAGTGTTTTGACAATTTTCAGTGACAGTATCCACTTTCTTTTCAAGTTTGCTTCTTTCATCTTGACTGGCCTCTAAGGACTTTAAGACTTTTCCGAATAAGCTGTTGTCATCCTTTTGAATTCTGATTATCTTATTGTGATAATACTTAATGAGATCAACCTGAGTGGGAGCATCTTGTGAACTTCCAGCTTGTTTTTCATTAGTTTTGTTTGTCTCCATTCCAGTTTCCGTGGATTTTTGGTTCCACGGAAATCGTTTTTCGTCTCTATGCTGAATTGAATTCTTTATGATTTCCTTCCAATTTTGTTTTGGATTTTTGGTTCCACGATCATCGTTTTCATTCTCTACGTTGAATTGAATTCTTTATGATTTAATTAATCTAAATGATTTGATGTCCACTTTGATTCTTTTATTTTTAATTGATTAAATTTTTTTTGGTAATTTTCAGTTATTTTTTCTTTTCGTTTTTCATTTTTGGTTTTATGTATTATTAGTTTTTAATTTGATGACTTTTATGTTTTATTTATTGTTTTTAATTTAATAATCATTACTCAATACAAGAATTTAATCTAAATGATTTGATGTCCACTTTGAAACATTTATTTTTAATATATTATTTTTAATTTTCAATTATTCTTTCTTTTTGTTTTTCATTTTCGGTTTTATGTATTATTAGTTTTTAGTTTGATGGGTTTTCTGTTTTTTTACTATTTTAATTTAATAATCAGTACTCAGTCAAAGATTTTCATGATTTAATCTTTTTTTTAAACTTATTTTATTTTTTGTATTTTTCATTGACTGTCATTTTTCATTTTTGGTTTTATGTATTATAAGTTTTTAATGATTTAATTAATAATCAATCAAAAAATTTAATAGATATTTCGTTTTTGTATTTTAAAATCAATAATTAACCAAAAAATTTGATGATTTTCATTTTTGTATTTTTATTTACGGTTTTTAATTTAATAAATCAATGATTTTAATTTATTTTCTGTTTTTTATAACAACGATTTTTATTGTCAATTTTACACGGCTTCTGGTATTTTGGGCAGTTGGTGGTAAATGAACGTGAGGTGTTCGAGAAATTTGATAAAATCAGTGTTGAATAAAATCAAGGAAACGATAATCAAGAAAACAATATTTTGCCACGGTTGAATGTGCGTAATTTTCACATCTTCTTAGCTTTGTTTAATTAATTTAAATGATTTGATATCCTTGAATTATATATATAATTGGCGTGAAAAAAAAATTGTTGTCTTCGTTTCGTTTTTTTATTTTTAAGTTTGTTTGTTCTCTCTAATCTAAAATTGTTGTCTTCCTTGCGTAATACACAATCATGATAACATTTAAGCTACCCATAAACTGCAATAATGATTTCCTACATCCCTATAAATTACACACCTCAATTAATGTCAAATATTCTTATATTAAATTAAATGTTGAAAAATAACTAAATTTAAATATGGCATTTAATACGAAATATTTTTGCACTAAATTATATTATAATATTAAAAAATGACAAATTCAATTTTACCGATCAATAACATTAAATTATATTTCAAAAATATCTAAACTCGAATACGTTATTTATTATTTAATGCGAAATATTAAAAAATTAAATACCTACATTATAAATTAATCACCACAATTAATGCCAAATAATCTAAAACTTATGGCACTTAATGCGAAATATTTTTTTATTAAAGTATAATATTAAAAAATGTGAAATTCTGTTAGTTTAGTTTTTTATATAGTTTCTTTGTTCTATCTACTATATTATTGTCATTGTGCTTCCTTGCTTAATACACAGTTAGGGTAAAATTTAAATTACTGATAAACCACAATAATCATTTTCTACAAATTAGTCATCTCAATTAATACCAAACATTCTTAAATTACATTATATTTTGAAAAATATCCAAATTCAATTATAAATTAGTCATCCTAATATAATGTCAAATATTCATAACATTATGACACTTAATGCGAAATATTTTAACATTAAATTAGATTTTCATAAATATATAAATTCAATGTGTTATTTAATGCGAAATATTCAGACATTAAATACATCTCTTATAAATTAGTCATCCCAAAATAATGTCAACTGTTCTTTAATTTATGGCACTTAATGTTAAATATTTTTTCATTAAAGCATAATATTTAAAAAAATGGTAAATTTAATTTTATCAATTAATGCAAAATATTCTAACATTAAATAACATTTTAAAAAATATCTAAACTCAATTAGTTCAGCAGACACCGCATCTCCTGAGTGAGGTGATGAATCTGGAGAAACTTTTAGCAGAGTATGCCAGATTCATTAATGCTATTGATGCTATTAAAGAACCTAAGACCTACAATCAAGCCATCAAAAATGATGAATGGAAAGAGCCATGAGAAAAGAGATTGAAGCTTTACAGACCCCTCATACTTGGGAATTAGTTGATTTTCCTCCTGGGAGAAGCCTATTGGGTGCAAATGGGTGTATAAAATCAAGTACAACCTTCATTGTTTAGTAAAGAGATACGAAGATAGATTGGTGGCAAAATGATATGCTCAGACATATGGCATTCATTATCAAGATACCTTTTCTCCTAGGTCAAAATTACCCCAGTCAGGGCTTTACTTGCAGTAGCAGCAGCTAAGAATTGGCATCTCCTTCAGATTGATGTCAACACAGCCTTATTGAATAGTGATCTTCATGATGAAGTGCATATGCAGTTGCCCCCAAGTTTTGCAACAAAAAAACCAAATCAAGTTCGTAGATTAACAAAGTCCTTATATGATTTGAAACAAGCCAGTAGACAGTGCAACTGTAAGTTGACTATGTCTTTAGAAGCACAGGGATTTTTTTTGGTGAAAGAAAGATCACAGCTTGTTTACCAAATGGTCTGGACAGTCTTTTATTGCTTTGCTGGATTACGTAGACAATTAAATAGTTGGTAGTCATGATAATCAGTTGATTCAATAAGTGAAAGATGATTTGCATCATTAGTTTACTATGAAACACCTTTGAAAATTGAGATATTTCTTGGGCATAAAAGCTGCAAGAATCCCTGCAGGCATTTTAATTTCTTAAGGTAAGTACACACTAAACCTCTTAGAAGAATATGAATTTCTGGGAGCTAAACCTGCCAAGATAACTATGGAATCTAAGCAGAGTTTACAACAAGGAGATTCACTGCTTCTGGATGATAAGATTGCATACAAATGTTTGGTAGGTACGTTTATTTACCTTACATTCACTAGGCCAAACATAGCCTTTGCAGTTCAGCAGTTGAGTCAGTTCTTAGATACCTCTACTGAACATCACATGAAAGCTGGTCACAGATTAATGAGGTATTTAAAGGCCAATCCAGGGCAAGGTATATTATTCCCAACTGAAAACAACCTTGAATTGAAGGGTTTTACAGATAGTGACTGGGCTGGTTACCCTGAAACAAGAAAATTACTATCAGGCTACATGACGTTTTTAGGAGATGCGTCTATTTCATCAAAAACTGTGAAACAGACAACTATAACCAGGAGTTCTTATGAAGATGAATATAGGGCTACGGAAAATGCTGTTTGTGAACTTCAATGGCTGATTTACGTTTTCCAGGATTTGAAGACTCCTGTTCAGTTGTCTGCACTACTTTTTTGTGATAATGCTAGTGCTATGCACATTACTCATAATCCTATGTTTCATGAAAGAACAAAGCACATTGAGATTGATTTTCATGTTGTAAAAGTCAAATTGAAGACTGGCATTGTCAAATTTCTTCTAGTCAACACCAAAGAATAGGTTGCTGACATCCTCACCAAGGCTATAAATCACCTATTTTTTCATAATTTCTAGACAAGTTTCGCATTTCAATGATATTTCAAAGTTCCGGTTGCTGAAAGAAGTGCTGAGTGCAAGCTAATTATGAACCATTCTCAGCTTGAGGGGGTGTTACAGTATATGTGATGAGTTCAAGTTAGTTGAACTCTAAAGACTCATCTTACCGCATGAAGGCTTAGCAGCCTGCTGAGTTAGTCATCAGATGAACTGTTGGTAGAATACGGTTATTTAGTTAGATTCTGTTCTAACCATTTGTAACTTACTTATAACTGATTTATGAGGTGTATTAAGCTATAAATACCCCGTGATCAGTAGCATTGTAACTTAACTATTGTATTAATCTTTGAATAAATTTCTTCTACATTCTTTTCTTTCATTTTCGTTGTATTTCTTAACTTCAACAGATGACACCGGTTGAATTAAAAGAATTAAAGGCACAACTTAAGGACATGTTAGAAAGAAACATAATTCATCCTAGCACCTCGTGATGGGAACCCATGTTTTGTTTGTAAACAAAAAGGATTGAAGCATGAGAATGTGTATTGATTACCGGGCATTGAATAATTTGACAATAACAAAAGTATCCTTTGCCTAGGATTGATGATTTGGTCAACCAGTTGCAAGGAGAGAAGGAGTTTTCTAAGATTGACCTTAGGTTGAGATATAACAAGTTGAAGATTAAAGTTGCAGATGTACCTAAGAGGGCGTTTAACACAGAATATGGACATTTTGAGTTAATTATCATGGCTTTCGGACTCACAAATTCTCCGTTATCTTTCATGGATCTTATGCATCTTGTTTTTATGCTGTACATTGATAAGATCTTGATTGTGTTTATATAAGACATCCTCATTTACTCTAAGGACGAAAAGGAATGTGAAGATCATTTGAGGATTGTGTTGCAAACCCTGTAAGATAAGCAGTTGTTTGCCAAGCATTCTATGTACGAGCTTTGGTTAGTTCAAGTCAACTTTTCAGGGCATGTGGTCTCCAGGGAAGGAAGTGCTGGAACTAGCTATTATAGTGAAAAGCCAAAAGATCTTTAGAAATGTATTGTATAGGATTTATTAGAGTCTTATTATTTTATAGGTTAAATCAGACAAGCATCGTAATAGAAGTGTTATAGGTTTTATTGGAGTCTATGGGTCAAGCTAAAATCTAATCGAGAAGGTATGGCTGAGGGGTCGAACTCAGCTGACATTATCAAGTGCTGAAGTACTCAAGGCTGAGGGAAAAAACTTAGTTGTGAAGACCGAAGGCTGGGGGACCAAACTCAATTATTGAAGAGTAGGCTGAGACTATAAAGTTAGAATTCAGGTAAGTCTATGATGGCCTGAACTAACTTTATAGATCTTGTATTGAAGGTTTATGATCCATAAGGACAGTATGATCTCAGTTACTTTTATGGGATAAAAATGCTTACTCTACTCTCACAAATCTAAGATCAGATGAATAAGAAGAATCTCAGTTTTGAATAAGAGTAAAAACTGAGTTAACGCTTAAACTCAGCTGACTTCTATAAACTCAACATTAGCACAGCTGACACACAAGTCAGCTAATCAGTTCAACTTAAGAGTATTGGAACGTTGAAAGTCAAGTAATCTGATTGGCTGATAGTCTAACATGTCAGAACGGCTACTGACCGTCTGACTATATGATGATAAAATCCAATATGACCGTTGAAGAATTCAAAAATTCAAACGTTGGAGTAACATATTACTTACACTTTTCAAAGACTTTCGAGAGTAAGACATTCCTTATAAGAAGGCCCTTTCGGATATTTACTCACGATCATAGGTTACGCGATTTTTGGACGAGCAACATGAATCCTATGCATGATTCAGTATCACACCCAATCACTACCGCATGATCGCCCCATGGCTACGGGAAACCTCAATAGTGTCAAAGTATGACAAAACCGTGATGCCATGAAGACTTCAGTCTCAAGATAATTAAACAGCCGCCACATAGTATGACACTTAATAAACTAAGTGGGTCAGTCTAACGCACGCATTCTATAATACACGTCCACGTTCAGTCCAAGTGTCTCAACACTTCGATAGATGAGTTCTATCCATATCTTCAATAAGATAGAAGAGTCTAATACGTGTTAGACTAATCGCACTATTAATGTCCTATTTAATACCACACACGGCTAGAGACATTTAAGTATCAAACATTTTAAAGTGAGTCGAGATCTCATCAACCATAATCACCATCATGGTTTCTCTCTCACTGTTTGACACTAAGGACGTTATCATATATACAATCACAAATTGGTTCATATAGATAAACAGAATATATAATAACATTAAAGCCATTTATCATATGTATAAACATAAATAAATAGTAGAAATGATCCGACCCTATTGGATCTGGTCCAACCCGATTGGGTTTAGGACACTATTTCAACATTATTTCCTGTAGAAAAATTTCTAACAAGATGCTACAAACTGCTTGATGAAAATGCTCAACAAAGGAAAAAGAAGTCAGTTGGTTCATCAGAACCCAAGGAGAAACCTAAGAAGGATGATGATGAAAATAAGGATTATGATTCAAAAAAACTAACAGAGCAAGATTTATTTTTGCAAACTGAGTACAAAGACAATCAAGGGCAGTGAGTTACTCACAAAGAAGATTTACCAGTTGGATCACAGACAACTGACCATCATAAGCAAACTAAAGACAGTGGATGAGCCTTGATGCCATTGGAGCATCAAACTCAGTCTACAATGGATGTCGATACAACTGAGTTCTTAACAGTAGATGAATTAAACAAGGTACAAACAGCCTTGGATGATCTAGTCACTCAAAAGGAAAACTACAATAATCTTTTATCAAGTATTTCAGGATACTTAGACTACAGAAAGAAGACTGATGTAACCCTGCACAGTAAACTGGACACAATTAATCAAATTACATCAAACTGAATTTCAGAAATTCTCCAACACAAAGACTATTTGGAGAAAGCAACTTTTGAAGATCGTGAAATTCACCCTCAAGCTGAATGACACCTCACTCAGAGATTTTATGGCTTAGAAACACAACTAACAGAACTCTACACCTCTAAAAAGGGCATTTCTTCACTCATGAGTTAATTGTTCAGTTATGTGATTCCAAAAAGGGTAAGACGAAGAAAAAAAGCAAAATCTTGAAGCTGAGATAGCAAAGTTGAAGGATGACAAGAAATCACACATCGGAGACCTTATTGAACTAACTGAAGAAGATCTCATTCTAAAGTACAGAAAACCCAGTGAAAAGAGGGTAGCTCTCACAATAGATCTCCGGATGGAATTTCAGAAAGATTATAATCACATGAAGGCAAAATACAGACACAAAAACTATGAAGAATCTTTGGTAACTTTCTTGTCAAACAAGTTTTATTCACAGAAGATGGCTAAACACAAGAAGATCAGAAGAATTGAAGAAAGATTTGCAACCAAAGATAGAAGAGAACAAATGAAGATCGACATTAAAGAATTTTAAATCTACTACAAAGACAATGAAGATCTTCCCAAACTAGCCTTGTGGAGAAAGTGGAAAGAAACAATTCAGGTTGATTACAACAATATGTTTTCCAAAGAAGAGATAGCTAAAGAAAAAGAGTATAGGTTGTATGATAAGGAAAGAATGTTTATCAAAATTACACAGCAAGCTTAGAAGCTTAGCTCTGAAAATTGATTTTGTAATCAGCTATGCATTAAACCAGTTTTTGGAAATTTTAATGATTAATGCATTTTCAATTTTACCTTTTTGTTTTTATTTGTTCAAGATTTTTTTATCTTTATGCTTTTGTTTTAAGGAGGCTTTGGCATCATCAAAAAGGGGGAAATTGTTAGAAATAAATTTGAATTTTTAATGATGATTCATTTATATTTGATTTAATTGTTTGCATACACCCCATTGATGAAGTGCTGAGACTCGCTGTTAAAGTGAAAAGCTAAAAGATGTCTAGAACTGAATGTATAAGAATTTATTAGAGTTTGATCATTGTACATGTCATATCAGACAACCACTGTAATAGTTAGAAAGCCGTAAAACTGAAAAATGGAAGCCAAGCCAAAACTGAATCCACTAAAATAAACTAAAGAAACTCAAAACTGAAGTCTGAAGAAGCTATGTTTGCTGAGGGATCAAACTCGGTGGGCTTATCTAGAAGCTGAAAGCTGAGGGACAAACTCAGTTTATGAAGGCTGAGGGACACAAACACAGTTCTTGAAGTCTAAAGAACCGAGGGTTCAAAATCAGTTTATGAAGGCAAAAGCTGAGCTAAATAGTTGGAATTCAGATAAGTCTGTGATTGCCAGAACATACTTTATACATCTTGTATGAAGACCTAAGATACATAAGGATAATGATATCTTAGATGATGTGGATTTATATGGTGTACTCTGATCAAGTCATCAAAGATCAGATGACAGAACATTGGAAATCAATCATTTCAATTGGTTGAAAGACTGACATGTCAGAACGGTCACTGACAAATCTGACATATAACCGTTGATTGGTACAAAGGATTCTAATTTAAACAAGATGAACGTTGGACTATATACACACCGTAAATAGAGGACTGAGCAACAAGGATAAAACACCGAATTTTTGCAAGAAATGGAGCCAAAGTTCTGTTCATTCAAGAAAATTAATATCACCTCGTGCTTACATATAAAAATCAAGAAATATTCAAGTGTTCAAGCTACAAAGACTTAATGAAGATATCAACACTTTGAAGAACCACAAGCAAGAATCATTTACTTGATTCGAAGCCCAACTTTGATATTCAATCAAAGGTTCAGACTGTGAAGAAAATCCGGTCCAGGATTTGTCAAGGACAGATGTTTGTTTTGCAGTCGGGCAGACTGTGGTTATGGTGGAGCTAGAGAAGAATGTTATACAACCCTTTAAGGACCAGTGAAGCAGTTGAAGAACATCAATACTACACGTTCTTCAGTTGCTTAGATAGTGAAGCTAGGGATTAGCCAAGGACTATTGGTTTTGGACTTTGGTAACCGATCTACCTCAAGTGTTCTTGTGGAATGTTTTCCTCCTACATTACAGGGGAAGAGAGGACTGACAAGATTACACCACCTGAAACGTCTATAATTTGTTGCCTTATTTATTTAATTTACGCATTTACTTACAATCATTTATCTATTCAGTAATTGTGTTTATTCAAGCACCAACCTATCAAGCATACAAACTGATTGAAATTCACAGAGAACACAAACTGAAATAACTCAGTTTTTGCATTCAAGCTTTTTCATAGATACAACTAGATCATTTAATAAGGATAAAACTTAATCCGTCGTCAGTTAACTCAGTTTGAGCAAAAGTCAGTTGACCTTTACTCAGCTCTGTTAGCTCAACTCCACACAAGTTATAACTGAACCTAGATTTAGTTTTAGGTCTTAAGGTTTTTGGTGACAAGTTTATTCACCTCCCTCTAAACTTGTGTCTAGCCTTTTCACAGGACCAACAATTTCTATTATGGATTTCAAATGTGAAAATTTTAGTACAAGTTATTAAGTAAAGATGACTCTTCGATGACTTAGTGAAAGAACATCAAATTTTCCGGTTCAATGATCAGTGGTGGTAGTAACTTAGATGTCAAGTACAATTATATATTAGAAGGTTTGAGATAACCAAAAAAGGGAATTTTGATCAAGATGTCAATATTAAAACTAGAGAATGCTTAGAGAAATATATCCTAAGGTCCTTATCCTAGCTACTATATGAAGGGTGTAACACTCAATTGGTTAGCTTATAAAGTAGATATCATACAAAACGAGGAAATATAACGCAACCAATGTCCGGATGTCTAGTAAATAAGCTGATGAGACAGTTTAGCTAACGATCTTACATCCCCTAAATAAATGATATGTTTGTCTAGCTGAGTTTGTGCTCCAACAATTTTCAAGGGCTTGTCTGAACGCAACTTTTGGATTCAATCTATGAGGAATCGATATCCTATATATCATAGTTTCTTGAACGCAACTTCTGGAATCAATTTATGAGGAATCGATATCCTACAAAACTAGGAAATAAAATGCAACCAAAGTCAGGATGTCTAGTAGATAAGTTGGTTAGATTGTTTAGTTAAGGTGTTAAATCCCCTAAATAAATAATGGGTTTTTCTAGCTGAGTTTGTGCTCCAAAAAATTTCAAGGGCTTGTCTGAACGCAACTTCTAGATTCAATTTATGAGGAATCGATATCCTATATATCATAGTTGAAATAACTATCCCTTTTCCACTTTCTAGCATAAATTCTTCCTCACCGGATTCGACGTGAAATTCTAAGAGAAATTGAGCAACCATCCAATGTCGTTTCATTCAAATCAAGTCAAAGATATGTCATGTCCTAAACAAACTCGGATGGTGCAGGTTTGTGAGTGAACCTTGTCAGTAGAAGATCTTCGGATAAATTACCAAATGGGGTTGGATTACGATCCTTAAGCTTTAGGATGCCGGGAATATGAGACCAAGATCAACTTAAGTATCCTCGGGAAGTTATAAAACAAGTTGAGAAAGGGTTGGTCTGTCCAGAAAGACATTAGAAAAAGGATTTGAGCTAAGAGGAGAGAGTTCATTTCAGGTCCAATAATATGGTGATCAGAATGGACTTTTTACTAGTAATATAAATACTATAAGAGATATGTCTGTGACCTCGAATGTCCAGTTGAAGGAAGATATGAGATAGATGTAAGGGAGACTACGTAACGACAGAAGAATCAAATGAGGAACTGGATTATGCTAGCTAATGATGCTTGGTTAGGATACCAAAAGGCTGAGTAGGTATGCCTTAAATACTGAATCGAATTATCAGTTACTTGGTGAATGTGGAATGGTTCAACCTCTTAGGACCAAGATTCAAGTTTCAAGTTGTGTGAAGATAAAGGTTGAAAGAATAAGTTGATAATATGGCGTAGTGGAAGGATGAGGATGAAGAGACGTAAGGTGCAACAAGTTTCGAGGACGAAACTTTTGTAGGGGGGGGGGGGGGGGGAGAATGTAAAACCCTGTATTTCTTATAATGTTGTTTTTGTCACTTTGAGAAACCCTGTTTAGTAGACGTTTATTTAACAATAATTTTCCAATAAAAATAAAATAGATATAAAAAGGAAATAATAATTATTACTGTTTTCCTCGATATTCTTTTATTTAAAAGGAAAATAAAATATCAACTTAAAGAAAAGAATAAAAAATAAAATAAAAGATAACCTATCATATATATATCTATATATAATATATAGAGGAGTCAATTTAACCCAATTACCCGGAATTCCGACCCAACTTATACCCGGAATCCTTTTTTTAAATGTTAGAAATTTTAATCATTAATTGCGTTCACACATTATTACCCATATATTACGTTTTCTAATTTCATTTATTATTCTAATCACAATTGATTCCCTATTAATGGTCTTTGGTTTTTATTTTTTTTGGCACATCCACACGTGAATATAATTTTTATCACAATTTTGATTGATTTTTTCTTATATTCACACGTTAATATTTTATGTTCACACGTTATTAATTACCCAAAATTATGTTTTTTTAAATGATTTTTATACACCGTAATCTTTCTCATATTATTCCTGGAATCCTTTTTAAAAAAAAGAAATTTTAATCATTAGTTGCATTCACACGTTAATTTCCTTTGTTATTCTAATCACAATTGATTCCTTATTAATGCTCATTGATTAATTTTTTTTTGTACATTCACAAGTGAATATAATTTTTATCACAATTGTGATGGATTGTTTTGTATATTCACACGTTAATCTTTTATGTTCACATGTTATTAGTTACCCAAAAATATGTTTTTTTAACTGATTTGTTTTAAACCGTAATCTTTTTCATATTATGTTTTCTTCATAATTCTTATTATGTCCACACGTTAATTTTTTAGAATGGCACTATTAGTACTGGTCGATGTCACTATTAATGGTGATTGATTTTTTTTATGTATATTAGAATGTAATCTTTTTTTAATGTTAGAATTTTAATCATTAATTATGTTCACACATTATTACCCGAGATTTGCCCCTTTATCCGACCCCGAATACACACATCTTTTTTCCTACGGATATATAAGTCAACCATTTGGCTCTTGCTCAAACCCTAGACATTTTGGACACAGTGACAAGAAGAAAGCAGAGGAGTTACAACCTACATTTTCTCTCTTCAGTAGGTTTTTCTCCAATATTTTCAAATTTTTTTATAGCAAAAATCATTTGATTTCTTTGATTTTTCGGTCTAAATTGTTCTATTTTTCTTTTGCTTTTCGTTGATCTTTTGTTGCAGATCATCTAACGAAAATGTCTGTTGCTACTTGATCCTTCACGACGACTGCATTGACGTTAGTGTAATCTTTTTTTTTTCTTTTTCGTTTCGTCTTTTTAATTTCGCTCCACTTGAGATTCTGAATGTGAATAATCCAGTTCCGGTTTTCATAAATTGGAATTTATGAGTTATTTCGTGTTTCCAGGCTGAGAAGATCTCCGGTTACAACATACAATTACTCTTTTCAGTATGTTTTTCTCTCATATTCTCCCTTTTTTTTATAGCAAAAATCATTTGATTTCGTTGATATTTAAGTCTCAATCATTGTTTCTTTTCGTTGATCTTTTGTTCCAGATCGTGTAACGAAAATAACTGACGGAGAGCTTTCCTGCAATTATGGTGCTTTGACCCTTCACGACGACGGCATTGCTTTATACGTAACCTAACTCGTCATATTAATGTGATAAGATGTTATTATCATCTCTCCTTCTACCATTCCCTCCCGAAATTTTAGTCCGCATTAAACACCTTCACACAACAACCCCCATCTCGTTTAGCTTTGGTTACGCTTTCATTTTCCTTTAAATTATAGTGGCAGCTTTCATCCCTTATGAATTTTAAATGATAATTTTTTTAATATAATATTTCTTTTTGAGTAATTTAATATAATATTTTTATTGCCTATATAAAGGAGAATCGTTTCAGCTTTTCTTTTGGGCCCTCAGTTGAAATTCGTTAATTCTTTTTATTTTATTTTTTAATTTTTTGGTGTGCTCGCTCATGTGATCTTTTATTATTGCATTTGTATATAGAAGGTTGTCTCATAATTTGACAATATTGTTCACATTTTCCACTAAATGTTGGAAGGTAAGTCTAGAGAGGGGTACATGTGTTGAGGAAAGAAATCTCTGTATACAATGTCTTCTTTGCCTCTACCATTTCATTCGATCACTATTTATACGATGGATCACATTATTGGCTTATGGTGGTTATTATATTATTTTGTTTATAAATAGCAGTTACTCATCAAAGAATGTGTAGCTGTATGATGTGACAAAAAAAAAAGAAGAATGTGTAGTTGGATGATGTGACGGAAAAAAAAAAAAAAGAATGTGTAGCCGGAAATGATCATGGACCATGGCTTTTTTTTTGTTTTTTTTTAATTTTTATAACAGAGACATTTCATATATTTTTGTTTGATATTTATCAAGCTAAGTGGATAAAAGTATTGATTAATGTAAGCGTAATTTGATCGGAAAGTTTCTCGCAAAGACATCACGATCAAGGGTCTAAAATATGGGGATGATTAAGGCGTGGAATGATCAATTCTCAATCATGAGTTTGAAAATTACTAATATTTTTCACTTTATATTTAAAGATGCATAAGTGTGCCGGTAAATTATCGATGGTGTCTCATGATTTTTCTACGGGTTTTGCTTCTTCTCCTCACTTTTGTTAATGTAATTTCTTGGTTCATATCTAGAGGATCTCTTGGCTCAAGGGAATGGGCATAAATACATCTTATTTAGATCACAAGCCCATTTCAAGGCATTTGAGGAACCTTATTCACTGTTTTCCAAATGATGATTGAATTATTTGTGATGAATATGACGGTTTGCATAACATATTTTGGGAGTTTGTTTTACTGCACAAGGCACATCCCATAGTTCATTTTCGTACCTGAAATTCAAGAAGATGTCGTAAAATTGTACAAGGATTGGTCGATTTAGTGTACAAGGATTAGTAATCATGAATGGTGTGGTTGAAAAAGTAAAGGGGACAAGGAAAACAAATTGCTCGATTGAAGATTTGTTGTTTATCATATATGATAAGAGAAACTGTCTTTCTTCTTATCATACAAGATTAGTGCATAACAAATTAGAAATGAAATTTGGAAATAATGTCTGTTCCACACTTCATTAGTGCTTAGAAAGTTTCACAATGTCTTTCCATAAATAATTTATACACATGATCTTCATTATTGCTATGCTTTTCAGAAATACCTGCATTTGTTTTTTTCTTTGTCAATGTGTGAGTTTGTTTTTATTTACTATTTTTTTGTTTTGTTTTTTTTGTTGTTGCATAACTTCAAGTATATTTTTGAATCCTCTTCATAAGTTGATGGCGGTAATGATGCATATGATTTATTTTTCTCTTTAATGATAGGAATCTCACAAAGATAGCAACGGTAAATGCACTGAAGGAATGGGACAACCGACAAGAAGCATGGTGTTTTCATGGAATCTTATGATTGTCCTTAACATATGAGATAAGGATTAGTAAGTTATTCACCTTTTTTTTTCTTATTAAAAAAAAATTATATATATATATATATATATATACATATACGTACGCTGCAATGCTTTTGCAATGTCAGTGAACGAAATAAAGATGAGCCTATTTTCCCAATTATTGTCAGCGTATTAGGGGTGAAAGACAAGATTTATTTTCAAGGTATCCGGTGATCCATTTTGCAGAACTAAGTAATCAAAACGATCCTGGTGAAAAGGAACATCCTTCCATCTAATATGTTCGTAGAAATTCAAGGTATTTCTTCTAATGATTTTGAGTATGAAATTCGTATAAGCCCTAGGGTTAGGGTTTATGATGACCTTATGTAATTATACAGTATTCTTGTAAATTAAGGATGCCAAATTGTCTACGTTGAATTCAATGATTGACATTTGGACCTTAGTTTCTGGATATTTATTGCATTTAATAACCATATCTATGAGGTAAGGAGGTTCTTCGATTAATTGATACAGTTATTTTTATTCAAATGGTCTTTATTTATATTCTTGATAATTCTTGAAAAAGGTATTAATGCAAAAATAGGATTTCATGTAGACAAGGTTACTGGGATTAGCCTATTTTGTTCTGGCTCATTTGGTTTACGATAATGTATGTGACTAGATTACACTAAGTAGTAGACAAATAGGGCACATAGCTAAACCACTGGTACGGTACCATTTTACATCGCAGCGCTACCCATCTTTGGGGGATATGGGTCATTCCCTACCGTATAGTCGGGTTTCAAAATAAGTCTTCATAATGGGCTAGCATAATGCGAGGCATCATTGGCTAGTTCAGAATATGGAAATACATGTGTGGTAGATGCATGTCTCGATGACCTATGGGAATCCATGTGTGGTAGATGCATGTCTGGATGACCTATGGGAATCCATGTGTGGTAGATGCATGCATAACCAATATATGGAAGACCCATGTGTGGTAGATGCATGCATGGATGCCCCTGCATGGTAGATGCATGCAAGGATGACCTATGTACGATAGACCAACGTATGTTATACCAGTATGTATGCCAGACAAGTATGAAAAGTGAGCAGGTAAGAATGTGGTAGTAATAGTAAGCTATTGTTGAGCTGAACATTGAGAGTAGATCCCTCATGATTTATGCATTTCAAGTAATATGTATAGTATGTATTTCTATGCACCTATGTACTGTTGATAATGATTTCTATGTATGCTAAAATGTTTTAAGGTTGTTTTTACATCTAAATGTGAGTATGTATATTCATCCCAGTTGAATATACATGCCCCCATGTTAATTAATACTCTTACTCCTTACAGAGCAAACCTAGGTGCTTACTCCTCTTATTTTAGATAAAAAGGTTTACAGGTGCAAGACGATGACGTTGTTTGACAAGGCTTATGAACAATGTGTTAGGAAATCTATGCGGGAACGCAGCGGGATTCCAAATCTTGATTTCCTTTTATCCCAGATCGACTTCGTTTAAGCAATAAGCAAATAAGCTAGTAGACGGTGGTTACCTTGGTTGATCTAAAAGATCGACGCTTTGACCGTCTAAGGAGAGTAGTTCTGCATAGAGCCGCCCAAGTGTTCGGCCTCTACCGCTAGTCCACACGAACAGGCCACCGGAATTCCATCAGGGATTGCTATTGGAAAACTCCGGTTGCTAGACCGGCTTTTTTCCCCTCTCTTCAACTCTCTATAGGATGCTCTCTATTTTACACAAGAACTATTAGCTCTTGGAATTGTGATGTACAAAAGAGCTTGACACCCACCTCTTATTTATAGTCAAAAGAGGCGCCCCAATAGAGTGGAGGAGAAGAAAACTTTTTCCCAATAAATTAAGGAAAATATAATTGATTGATTTATCTCATTAATATTCAATATCCTATATTAAATATATTTCCAAGATATTGTCAATATCTTAAATTGAATATATCTTATTACCATAAATCAATTTACACATGTGTGCAAATCTATAGTCATTAATATCTAATATTAATATTATGATAATCTTATTAATTAAATTGAACAATTCAACTGTATCGTATACACAATTAAACTTCGCCATTTTTTCCAAATAATTGGCATCCGGAATATTCTTTAATTAATATAATGCTATGATTAATTAATTTGCAAAATCCATGTGTTGATATACACAATAATTTCGACACACATACGTTATGTGTATATTTAATTAATCAACATAATTAATATCTTGTATTTTATTTATTCATAATAAATAAATACCACCATATTAATTTACCACTATAACCAGTATAGTCTCGAGATGAACTTTCTTTATTTGGTTATCATCTATAACCACATTTTAATCCGGCTAGATGTTTTTTATGTGTGTGACTCGATAGGCTTCCGAATATGTTGGCCGTAGGCACAAAGTACAAATTATGAAAATGCCCTTCATACCTAACGATCACGGGATAGCGTCTAGCAACAGACCGTGACCCCAATCAACGGAAGAGTCAAATGAAATGACTACTACCTTTCATGTGAAACAGTTACCATGTAAGTTACAATCCTATCGCTGTAACAATAGCCATACGGTCGTACGTCGAGTGTCAAACATTAACGACCGTATCTTATAATCTGGATATCAAGCTCTCTCGAAGTAACTTATTTACTTCCACTTTGCAAAGATTCATGAGAGTGAGACATTCCTTATAAAAAGGCCCTTTCGGATATTCACCCCTACTGATAGGGTACACGATTCCCAGACGACCAAACATGTATACACCGCATGCTTCAGTATCACACCCAATCACTACCGCATGATCGCCCCATGGCTAGGGGAAACATCAATAGTGTCAAAGCATGACAATCCACTCCGTGATGCAATGAAGACTCCGGTCTAAAGGATAATTACACAACTGCCACATAATTCGACATTTAATGTAAGTGGTCAGTCTAACGTACTCATTCTCTAATACACGTCCACGTACAGTCCAAGTGTCTCTACACTTCAATAGACGAGATCTACCCCTTCCCTTAAAGACAGAAGACATCTAATACGTGCCGGCATGTTTATACTATCAATGCCCTGTTTAATAGTACATCAGCCTAGAGACATTTAAGTATCAAACTTATTAAAGTGATTAGAGATCTCATCAACCATAATCGCCTATCATGGTTTCTCTATCACCGTTTAATACTAAGGACGTTATCATATAATAATTCACAATTGGTTCTTTAAAAGAACAAATATGTGACAACAGAAAAGCCATTTTATATATGTATTATAAAGAAATAGTAGAAATGATCCGACCCGGCCGGTCGGATCCGGTCCAATCCGATTGGGTTTAGGACACTATTTCAACACAATGACGGTTTCTTTTTAATCAAGGTGATATGTAAGAAATTGTTTAGACGTTTTGGGCTAGACAATGGTGGCTAGACCTTGTGTATTATGATTATTTAATATACTTGGTGTATAATATAGTTGCAAAAGTTGTATAAAAAAGATATAAATAGTAAATATTCCGAGCTTCTGGCTTCCGCGATCTTTTAATTGATCACAATCTATGCCAGGCTGACGTGTTCCTAAAATATAGTTAACGGACACGTGACGAACAGTCTGTTTCTGGTTAAAGGATCGTTCTCCGGAATGGGTCGTTACATATGGTAAATGTAACGCCCCGCTCCCGGATACCGAGCCCTTATCCGGAAGAGAACATTCGGCACGTATAACATTAAATAAATCTAATATTATACGCCAGCCTCTACGTCGTCATATCAAAATTAAAGCAATGGAAGCCAAAAAACTCAGAAATAAAATCATAAAAGCTACTAGAATTAGATTACAACATACCAAAGGTAGAATATTTGTCTTACAACATATGATAACTTAAAAGAAAGACTGGTACAACATCTATCTTACAAAGTTTTACAAGAAAGAAAGATACAATGTGTTTCTTGAGAATACAACTACAACAAGTCTAGTACCTTTAATCTATTTAAAAGAAAAGATAATCTAATCATCTTAAGCATCATCAGGAATGCCATCCATCTCTCGAGAAACCTGTTCGCCTTCTCACCCCAAAAGCATACAAACAAACATGCAATCGAGGTATGTACAAAGTACTTAGTAAGAGTGAGAAGCTATTGTATTCTTTAAGTTTTACAGCATTAAGATTCACATTATTATTTAAGTTATCTTTCAAGTGACCGACTCAATCTAGGGTTCACTAAGTGCTCATCATCACTTCGTGACTAAGCGTTTCTATCTTAACTGATCTTTGTTACAGTATGTTTGCGGGGGCACTACACTTAGTGAGATATGCTCTAAGACAAAAGACGCAACCCTATAGAGATAAATCTCTAGCGGTCCCGAGACAGTCATTCCACTTTGTCTGGCCAAGCCTAGAGAGCTGACCGGTGAATTTCCATCTCGTTCGTGAGTTTGTCCAGCGGAATGATCTCTACTTTATCTGGCGGGTCTAGAATCAGGCAGTGATCATCACCACTTTATCTGGCCAAACCTCACATTGCCGATATTGTACTGTGCCTATCCAAGCTCACAGGATGTTTAACCTTTTATCTAGTCAAATACATTTATTAAGAGATTAGCTAGCCACCTAGGTTCATTCAGGACAAAAAGCTCCTTACTCCCTCTTCTTAGACTCTTAGACTTAATATAGCAATTACACAGACATTGATGAATACTAATTCATGTAACGCCCCGTTCCCGGACACCGAGTCCTTATCTGGAAATCGAAACGTTCGGAACGCATAATATTATATAAATAATATTACACGTAAGCCTCTACTACGTCGTATCAAATTAAAGCAAACGGAAGCAAAAAGACTCGGGTATTTTTTTTCAAACAACCAAGAATGGAAATCAAGAACTAAAGAGGAGATGTGCTATTGTTACATTGGAAATAGAAACCAACGAATCCAAAACATACGAATTCCAAAGTAATAAAAGTAAACTACAACATCCGATAGTAATCCAAGTCTATGAAATGAAAGGGAAATAAAAGAATAATAAACAAGATCTTCAACTCCGGCATCCTCAAACGTCATCATCAAAGTCCTCCTCGAAGTCTTGACTAACCTGTTCGTCTTCTCTCCCTCAAACACATAAATAAACATGCATTTGAGGTAAGTACATTCTACAAAGTAAGAAGTAGATGCTACAACTCAATTAAGGTTATTATTAAAAGATTATCTTGGTGAGACCGACTCAATCTAGGGTTCACTACGTGCCCATCGACATGTCGTGACTATACGTTTCTCACTTAGCTTATCTTTGTTACACCATTATTCAAGGACACAATGCATGGTGAAAATTCCACCACGAGATATACTTGCCAACTACGGTGATTGGCACCGATAGTCTTGGGATCTCCCCGATAGTCTTCACTACCCTTCAACATTTTGAGCCAGTAGCGTTGTCCACCTTTTATGAACGTATCACATCACCGATTTGAATCAGTGCCAAACCAAGAATAAGTGACGTTTTAGCTTTTACTACACATATGTATTCAATTACTGTGAATTAACTAGCCGTCCCTAGTGTTTTCAAGTAAGCTCCCTCACAAACCCTACTCTCTTCCCTAGACCACTAGACACGGACAAGTCCTAGCAAATATACAGACATTGATAAACTCTAGTTCATCAAAGCACAAGCCCTTTCATGCCCTTCCGACGGATCCGAACTTCAACTCCCTTTAAGAGTACATTCGGTGTTTTAACTGAACGAATCAGAAGTTCAATCGAGGCTTGTTCAAGTTTAATTAATATTAACATATCATTATTAAAGGTTTAAAACAGTGAGAACATGATTATGAAACCTGAAAACGAGCTGAAACGGTCAAGTCAATAAAATCAAGGTACACAGGTCGAACGCCCGTTTGACTCCCTATGGACGACCGTTCAATATCGAACGCCCGTCCACTAATCCCGAACGCCCGTCTGTCAAAAATGGCTACATCCTGAATCAAAACTCTAACCTCAAACGCCCGTCTGCCTTGTGCAGACGCCCGTCTGAGCTATTAGGATCGCGAACGCCCGTTTGCCTAATGCAAACGCCCGTCCGCCTGGGTTTTCCCCAAAACGCTAAATCTTAAAAAACACGATTTCTAAAGCGTTTCTAGCCTAATTAACATCGAAATTAACACAGAAAAACACATAAAAACTCATCTAACATTACCATAGCCTCTAGGATCATTAATCAACAAAAAACACATCATTCTTACATCTAACCATCTTAAACCTTAAACTAAATCTCAATAACAATAATTGAAATTGTAGGAAGAGCCTCTTACCTTTTAGCAAGCTTAATCCAAACAAAAACGCAGAGAAACAGCATCAAACTGATCCTTTTCTGCAGGAAATTAAAACATATGATAAATCCAAACTTAGATTAGATTCGATCACATGCTTCTAAACGATAAAAACTAGGAATTGATGAGTTTGAATCCATCAAACTCGAACAAGAACAAAACTAGGGCTTAATCATACCTTAAGAAAGCTCCAACTTTCTGATATTGAAACGTCAGCCTCTTCAGGACGATTCCGTTGCTTGAGTCTGATCTGAAAACCGTTACGAATTGACTTAGCAATCGATTGAAAACCTCTCAGCCCTAACTCTTGCTCTCTCACACGCAGAAGACAAATTTGGAGGTGGGAAATCTGATTCAAAAGGTTAGGGAAAACTGATTGGGTTTATTTTCCTTAAATAGGAAAATCCCAATAATTAACCTAAATCCTTATTTTCCTTAATTACCCTTACTAATCAGATTTTCTTTCCCCATATATGTATATATATTTTCAAAAATACATATATAAAATTAACAAAATACTCAAACTCTGAATAAAAGGAACCGAACCAAATATTTCATTTTCGCAAAATGACACGTCTACCCTTTCCCGAAAATCGGAATATTACATTCTTCCCCCCTTAAAGGAGTTTCGTCCTCGAAACTAGATCATGCCTGGTAAGTCCATAAAATCTGGGAACTCACTGATCATATCGTCCTCGACTTCCCAAGTAGCTTCATCCGGTGAATGGTTGCTCCATTGCACCAAAACCAAAGGAATCATCTTTCTCTTAACCATCATTTCCTTCCGGTTCGGTTTCTCATCATAAGAAAGATTATCTTGTAGGATCTCCGGATCAATCGTGGTCTCAACATCTATCTTGGTCAAACACTTCTTCAGCATCGAAACATGAAACACATTGTGGACTCTTGACATGGATTCCGGTAACTTAAGCTTATAAGCCAACGGTCCAATTCTTTCTAGAATCTCAAAAGGTCCAACATACCTTGCGCTTAGCTTTCCCTTCTTTCCAAAACGTTTCACTCCCTTCATTGGGGAAGCACGTAGATACACTCTTTCACCAACTTCAAATTCAAGAGGTCTTCTTCTAATCTCTGCCCAACTTTTCTGTCTATCTTGAGCTGCTCTCAGGTTCTTCTTAACCAACTGAACCCTTTCTTTAGCTTGCTCTACGAAATCTGGCCCGGTGATCTGTCTTTCCCCAACTTCATCCCAAAACAGCGGCGTTCTACATCTTCTTCCATACAACGCTTCAAACGGTGGCATGCCTATACTTGCATGATAACTGTTGTTGTAGGAAAACTCGCCGGGGTAGGTAATCATCCCATGATCCGCCTACTTCCAAAACACAAGCTCTCAACATATCTTCAAGTGTCTGGATGGTCCTCTCTGACTGTCCATCTGTCTGGGATGAAAGGCCGTACTCAAATCCAACTTGGTTCCAAAAGCTGCTTGTAAACATTTCCAAAACCGACTGACAAACCTCGAATCGCGATCCGAAACTATAGAGATAGGAACTCCGTGTAACTTCACTATATTATCCAGGTATAGTGTCGTCATCTTCATCAAAGGCATATCAACCTTATACGGTAAGAAATGGGCGGATTTGGTCAATCTATCCACAATCACCCAAATCGCATCGTGACCGCCTCTTGTCTTAGGTAAACCGGTGATGAAATCAATCGTGATCTTATCCCATTTCCATTCGGGGATATCCAAAGGTTTAAGCATTCCTCATGGTCTTCTGTGCTCTGCCTTTACTCTCTGACAGATGTCACATTCTGCAACAAACTTGGCTATGTCCAGCTTCATCGAGGGCCACCAAAACTTTTCCTTCAAGTCTCTGTACATTTTAGTGGACCCTGGATGAACCGTAAATGCAATCCCATGTGCCTCTTCCATAACTCTTTGCCTCAAATCACCAACATTAGGCACACACAGGCGATCCTGATACCAAAGGTTTTTGTTCTTGTCTAACACATAGCCAACCATAGGCTTTTCTCTTGCAACGCATTTCAAGTCAACCAAAACTGGGTCTTCATCTTGCTTTTCCCGAATATCATCCATCAACTCAGACCTTGCAAACAACGGTGCCACAAAGTGCCGGTCTTCAATCTGATCAAAACTTCGGATTTGTAGCCCATCTAGCCTTTCTGCCACGACTTCAACACTTGAAACTGCAAACACTGGTTTTCTGCTCAAAGAATCTGCCACTACATTTGCTTTACCCGGATGGTACTGAATATCCAAGTCATAATCCTTTACGAACTCCAGCCATCTCCTTTGTCTCATGTTGAAATTCTCTTGGGTAAAGAAATACTTCAAGCTCTTGTGATCGGTGAAGATCCTCGCCTTAACTCTGTACAAGTAGTGCCTCCAAGTCTTTAGGGCAAACACTACTGTTGCCAACTCCAAGTTATGTGTTGGGTAATTCTTCTCATGCACCTTCAACTGTCTGGATGCATAAGAAATCACCTTCCCTCCTTGCATCAACACACAACCCAAACCTTGTCCCGAAGCATCTGTGTAGACATCATAATTATCAAAGATCTCCGGAACTGCCAAAACTGGGGCTGTAGTCAACTTCTTCTTCAACGTCCGAAAAGCCTCTTCACACTCACTGGTCCACCCGAACTTTACATTATTTTGAGTGAGCCGGGTAAGTGGTGTAGCTATCTTCGAGAAGTCTTGCACAAATTTTCTATAATATCCAGCCAAACCGAGGAAACTTCTAACCTATGAAACGGTAGTCGGTCTGGACCACTTCTCAACTGCTTCAATCTTGGCAGGATCAACCTTAATGCCATCTCCAGAAATGACATGACCCAAGAAACTCACCTGATTCAACCAAAAGTCACACTTAGAGAACTTGGCATACAACTGGTTCTTCTTCAAGGTCTCCAACACTATCCTTAAGTGTTCCTCATGCTCCTTCTCATCCTTAGAGTACACTAGGATGTCGTCTATGAATACTATCACAAACTTATCCAAATATGACATGAAAACACGCTGCATGAAATCCATAAATGCAGATGGAGCATTAGTGAGTCCAAAAGGCATAACCAAGAACTCATAATGTCCATACCTCGTACTGAAGGCCGTCTTCGGTATGTCCGCTACCTTGATCTTCAACTGATGATATCCTGACCTAAGATCAATCTTGTAAAACACTCTCTTGCCTTGCAACTGATTAAACAAATCATCAATCCTTGGCAAAGGGTATTTATTCTTGATGGTGAGGTTATTCAATGCTCTGTAGTGTACGCACATCCTCATACTACCATCCTTCTTCTTGACAAATAACACTGGGGCTCCCCAAGGCAAAGTACTAGGCTGAATTATATTCCTCTCCAGCATGTCCTTAAGCTGAGCTTTCAACTCTTTCAATTCAGCCGCTGCCATTCTATAGGGTGCCTTAGCAATTGGTGCCGCTCCTGGTATCAACTTGATCTCAAATTCAATCTCTCTATCCGGCATGTTTCCAGGTAACTCCTCTGGGAACACTTCAGGGTATTCTTTGACTACAGGGGTTTTCTCTAACTCGGGCTTCACTTGTTCCACATCCACTGCGTACAACAAGTAGGCTTCACAACCTTTCTGACAAGCCCTTATAGCCTTAACCGCTGAAATTATCGGATGACGCTTCTTGCTAGGCTTGTACACATTGCCCTTATAAGTCCTATTGGATTTTCCGGGTATCTTAAAGGTCACTTTCTTTCCTCAGCAATCCAGATGGACAAAATTCGCGGATAGCCAATCTATTCCAAGAATCACATCAAAGTCTGAAAAGTCTAAAACTGTGAATTCACTTTTGCATCGGTACGATCCCACTTGGACTTCCACTTGTGGTATCATCCTAGTTACCTTTGTTTCCTTTCCTAACGGTGTAGTTATCTCCAAGGAGTTTCTTAAGGGTTCCGAGGGTAGATTCAACTTCTTAGCTACCTTAGTCGACACGAAGGTATTAGACGCTCCCGTATCAAACAAAGCTCTGACCACTAGATTATCTAACATTATCGTACCTAAGATGCATATTCATTCATTTAAATAAAATTACAGCATAAGTAAACGTGCTATAAAAATATCTTAACAAAATAAACAACAACAATAAGGTACCTGAGATAACATCATCCTCTGGTTCTGCATCTCTAGCATCAGCCGCAAAAACACGAACTGGGCGACTTTGGCCGCCTTTTCCATTCCCTTGCCTCTGTACATTCGAACTCCCCTTTGTTGACACATCTTAGCAAAATGCCCTAGCTCTCCGCAGTAGTAGCAGCCGCTTGTATTAGCCTTACACTCACCTGAGTGATTCTTGTTGCATTTAGGGCAAACTGGTGCTCCGGTTGGTGGTTTACTTGCTGCAGGGGCTTTCGTCTTCTTGAAATTCTGTTGCGGCGCTCCCCGGTTATTGCCTTGGCTCGTGCCAAAACTCCTTTTGTTCCCAATAACAAATGTGGCCTTTTTCCTGAATGTCTCAACCTCTAAGGCCTTATTCAACAACTCAGCCATATTCTTGGCTGTGAAACCTAACATACCGACTGTACCTGATACGACAACCCTTCCTTGTATAGGGCCATCTTTCTCTCTTCTACCTTCATTAGCTCGGGGTAAAATCTTCCCAACTCGTTAAACTTGTTAGTGTACTGCGATACCGTCATATAGTTACCCTGCTTAAGCTTCAAAAACTGACTTGCCATGTCTGCTTGCACGGTGGCTGGAAAGTACTCGTTATAAAACATGGCCTTAAAACCTTCCCAATCTGTCACTTTACCATTACTGCTCTGTATAGCATCTATCCATGCTTCAGCTGCACCCAAAAGGAAACTAACCTCCAACTGTGCCTTATCAGTCTTAGGGTCATGTATGTTCCTACATGCCTTCTCAAAACTTCTTATCCACTCTTCGGCCTTTGAATGCTCAACATTCCCAAAGAAATCCTGGACTTTGTTCCTTCTCAACCTTGTATACCAGTCAACTGGCGGTGCCTGCTCGAAAATTGGTCTAACTGGTAGGGCTTGTGGGTACGCTGGAGGGTATCCATAAGGCACTTGCTACTGGTACTGGGGTTGTTGTGGGTATGGTGGAATCACTTGGGGCTCAGTCTGATAGGGGTAGTATGCCTGGTGGTAACCCTGTTGGTGTTGTGGTGTAGGCTGTGGTTGGTGGAAACCAAAGGGTGGGTGACCAAAACCTTGCTGAAAGTCAAAACGGGGTGACAGAGGTACAGTAGGTCGAGGGGTGTGGCCTACTGGAGGTGGATAGGGGGTCTATTGTTGTTGGTGAAACACTAGCGGTGAGGGGTGGCTCACTAGTAAAGGGTAAACGGTCTGTTGGTGTTGGGGGTAGCTTACTGGCAGTGGTACTGACGAGATCATAGTGGCGAATTCTGTTGGGAATCCGGTGTGGGGGTCGCCGTATGAGAGGGTGGTGACAAGCTCCGTTGAGGTGGATGATTCGGCCTCACAACACCGCCTCCTACGACTGGTGTCGGACTCTCTCGTCGAACTCCAGAGGTTTCTGCACCCGCTCCAGTTCTCGTGAACACCATCCTGATGATCAAAGAAAACTAGAACGTTACTAAAAGATCTAAAGAAACTTATCTTAAAAGAAAGGAAGCCTAAAAGACACTTCGTCTCTGATACCAACTGTAACGCCCCATTCCCGGACACCGAGTCCTTATCCGGAAATCGAAACGTTCGGCACGCATAATATTAAATAAAAAATATTACACGTAAGCCTCTACTACGTCGTATCAAATTAAAGCAAACGGAAGCAAAAAGACTCGGGTATTTTTTTTTCAAACAACCAAGAATGGAAATCAAGAACTAAAGAGGAGATGTGCTATTGTTACATTGGAAATAGAAACCATCGAATACAAAACGTACGAATTCCAAAGTACTAAAAGTAAACTACAACATCCAATAGTAATCCAAGTCTATGAAATGAAAGGGAAATAAAAGAATAATAAACAAGATCTTCAACTCCGGCGTCCTCAAACGTCGTCATCAAAGTCCTCCTCGAAGTCTTGACTAACCTGTTCGTCTTCTCTCCCCCAAACACATAAATAAACATTCATTTGAGGTAAGTACATTGTACAAAGTAAGAAGTAGAAGCTACAACTCAATTAAGGTTATTATTAAAAGATTATCTTGGTGAGACCGACTCAATCTAGAGTTCACTACGTGCACATCGACACGTCGTGACTATACGTTTCTCACTTAGCTTATCTTTGTTACACCATTATTCAAGGACACGATGCATGGTGAAAATTCCACCACGAGATATACTTGCCAACTACGGTGATTGGCACCGATAGTCCCGGGATCTCCTCGGTATGCATATACGTTCGATGGATTTCCTCCACTACCCTTCAGCCTTTTGAGCCAGTAGCGTTGTCCACCTTTTATGAACGTATCACATCGCCGATTTGAATCAGTGCCTAACCAAGAATAAGTGACGTTTTAGCTTTTACTACACATATGTAATCAATTACTGTGAATTAACTAGCCGTCCCTAGTGTTTTCAAGTAAGCTCCCTCACAAACCCTACTCTCTTCCCTAGACCACTAGACACGGACAAGTCCTAGAAAATACACAGACATTGATAAACTCTAGTTCATCAAAGCACAAGCCCTTTCATGCCCTTCTGACGGATCCGAACTTCAACTCCCTTTAAGAGTACATTCGGTGTTTTAACTGAACGAATCAAAAGTTCAATTGAGGCTTGTTCATGTTTAATTAATATTAACATATCATTATTAAGGGTTTAAAACAGTGAGAACATGATTATGAAACCTGAAAACGAGTTTAAATGATAAAGGCAATAAAATCAAGGAACACAGGTCGAACGCCCGTTTGACTCCCTATGGACACCCGTTCAATATCAAATGCCCATCCACTAATCCCGAACGCCCGTCTGTCAAAAATGGCTACATCCTGAATAAAAAATCTAACCTCAAACGCCCGTCTGCCTTGTGCACACGCCCATCTGAGCTACTAGGGTCGCGAACGCCCGTTTGCCTAATGCAAACGCCCGTCCACTTGGGTTTTCCCCAAAACGCTAAATCTTAAAAAACACGATTTATAAACCGTTTCTAGCCTAATTAACATCGAAATTAGCACAGAAAATCACAGAAAAACTCATCTAACATTACCATAGCATCTAGGATCATTAATCAACAAAAAACACCTATTTCTTACATCTAACCATCTTAAACCTTAAACTAAATCTCAATAACAATAATTGAAATTGTAGGAAGAGTCTCTTACCTTTTAGCAAGCTTAATCCAAACAAAAACGCAGAGAAACAGCATGAAACTGATCCTTTTCTGCAGGAAAACATGTGATAAATCCAAACTTAGATTAGATTCGATCACATGTTTCTAAACGATAAAAACTAGGAATTGATGATTTTGAATCCATCAAACTCGAACAAGAACAAAACTAGGGCTTAATCATACCTTAAGAAAGCTCCAACTTTCTGATATTGAAACGTCAGCCTCTTCACGACGATTCCGTTGCTTGACTCTGATCTGAAAACCGTTACGAATTGACTTAGCAATCGATTGAAAACCTCTCAGCCCTAACTCTTGCTCTCACACACGCAGAAGACAAATTTGGAGGTGTAAAATCTGATTCAAAAGGTTAGGGAAAACTGATTGGGTTTATTTTCCTTAAATAGGAAAATCCCAATAATTACCTAAATCCTTATTTTCCTTAATTACCCTTACTAATCAGATTTTCTTTCCCCATATATATATATTTCGAAAAATACATATATAAAATTAATAAAATACTCAAACTCCGAATAAAAGGAACCGAACCCAATATTTCATTTTCGCAAAATGACACGTCTGTCATTTCCCGAAAATCGGAATATTACAATTCATCAAAGAACAAGCAAATCATACTCTTCCGACGGTCCCGAACTTCAACTCCTTTGAAGAGTACATTTGGTGCCGGAACTAAACGCATCAGAAGCTTAATCATGGCTTGTTCATGTTCATTTATCTTCTTTATAACATCATTATAAAGTTAGGAACTGATTCCCAACTTTGTGCACTTGAAAAGTACTCAAAACAAGCTAAAACTACTTTTTAAAACCTAATGAAAATTTGCAATGCTTTTAATATGTTTTTCAGCCAAAAACTCAACAAAACCACATCAAAACAGCCTCTAAAAGTCTCATAAAGTACTACTAAACACAACAACAACCTTTAAACATATTTCTACTAATAATTCATAACTTAAAAACCATCTAACATCATCTAATCATGTCATCATACAACTGAAGCATACAAAAGGAAGTGCCTCTTACTTGATTGAAGCCACAAAACAAAACTAATCTCTGCAGCACTTAAAAAGGCCTCAAACAAGATCTAAAATATCACAATTAACATGAATTAATTTATGATCAAAGCTTCTAAACAAAGAACTGCGAAACAAAACCCTAGAACATGAATTCATGATCCTTTTCATGAATTTACAGCAGAAATTAGACTCCAACATACCTGAGAATCAGACCCAAATTCTGGAATCAAAACGATCCTCGTCTTCTCACGATTCCAGTGGTACTTTCGGATTTCTAAACGGATTCACGGATCAAAAGTTATGCCCAAAACCCTAAAACACAAAACATCATGATCTTTTACGATTTTGCAGCAGAAAACGAGTTAACCATTCATGGGTTATTACCTGTAAGAGTATTTTTAGAATAATGCTCTGAGACAATCGTTTTGACTATTCATGGCTACAAAACGGAACTACGGATTGAAAGATATGAATTTTTAAAGTTTATTTTTTTCTCCAAAAGAAGAAGTCGACTGCTACTACTTTTCTTTCTCCGCCAAAGTTAATTTTGACCAACTCCTTAGTTAATGGGGAGTTTTTTTTGTTCCAAAAAGATAACTACCAATAACTCCCATTAAATATTCACCATAAATAAAAAAAATATTATCAATTAATTTATTTATTTTTTTAAAACAACATTTAAATCCTTATTTCAAATGTAATAAAATCTAAATTTATGTTAAAAGACATTTTTGCCTTTTTTTCGAAAAGTCGGGATGTTACATTCTTCCCCCCTCAATGAAGTTTCGCCCTCGAAACTTGCCAGAACAAACTCCACTTTCATCTTAGATACCAGCTTGCCTATTTCTAGTTCACCTTCAAAAACAAACATTATCTCCAACTGATTGAACCTTAGTATTTTCATCATCAAGACTTCAATGCATCCATCACAACTAATCTTGTACTTCAGTCCCCGCACTACTCTAGCTTATTCACACCTTTCATGTACCTTATACTCAATTCTACTTACCTAACTTCTTAAACTTCTCCTGTAACACTTTGTCCCAAAAGTCATAAGTCAATCCACTAATTAACAATTAATTTCCTTCTAGGTTCTTCATCCATTTGGGACCCTTACAGAAGTTTCCATACTTATACGAGGGCTACTTGACCTATACATCCGCCTTACCTTCAAGAAACTAGCTATTAACTTAATGAACTTCAACTCCGCCTTGTTATCAATTCAGCACTAATCCATCTATAGCACACCCAAACCATAGACATACTTCTATCTTTACTAGTCATCAAAAGGAAAACCATATGAACATCTTCTACCAAACATATAAGACTTTCCCATACACAAGAAACAACTTTTGACAATGAGTTTATCAACAACCATAAAAAATTTCCGGTCCAATGGAGTTGTAAAAGGATTTATTTTAAGCAAAACACCTACAAGAAATAAAATTTTTATGCATACCCTCACTTTGTTTTCAGAAGAAATATAAAAACGGTTATAAAAGTCTCTCGAGGACTGAAACTACTAAAGAATGTAGCAATAGCAAATCTTGAGACACGTAACTCAAAAATGAAAGATGGTTTGAACTTTGTTCACATGCACATAGTAAAACATTGTTTAGACAACACAAAATGGATGATATATAAAATTTACCAATATGAGGCCACTTGTGATAAAATCAATAAAACAAAAGTTCTCTGGCTAGGATATTTGTTGCAACCAAAAGATCATTCTATATAACTCATATTGAAAACATTTTCATTTCTCTTGAAGTAATTGATATGATTGAATGCAAAAATTAATTTTTCTTACTTCGGCAATAAAGGATTCAGCAAAATAGGTTTGAAAGTAGAAGGGATTTCAAATCTTATTCAAATATGTACATATATATATGATAACAATTTTTTTATTTGAAGATGAGTAATATTCTGTCAAAATGTTTGATGATGAAAATCCAAGTAAATTGGAGAAATGTTGCGAAGAGGTCATGAATGATAACGTGGAAAAGAAGGTAAATGAACTCAGAGAATGTATTTTCTATTTTATTTCAACAACCGTTGCAGGTTTTTTTTTAAAACGGGGAACATCTTCTCCAAAGGTTCAATGATAAAGGTAAATCGGAGAAGTGCTTCGTGAAGAAATCATAAGTGACGACTGAGTAAAGAAACCACGAAGGTTTTAAATAATTCATGTTTTCGTGTCGTTCAAGGACTAACACAAGAAGGACTATTGTGAAATTGTCAAAAGGTTTGCATCGAGGATGCAAATGTTCAAAGAGATGAGGATAACCCCTTGTTTTAAAAAAAAGAATCATAAAGCCATTTCTTCCAATTTGAAGAAGGAAGGCTTAAAATAAGACAAACGACTTAACACTTGTAGAAAAATCTTGTCAAGGATCACTCTTACCAAAATAAGTTGCAGGTTAACATTCTTTATCAAACATAACTTTAAAAGACATGCATGAGACGTAAAAGGGGTTTGACTACTCGCATATTCAAAAATTTCGTAAGGAAGCAAAATGCAGTACTTAGAAAGTTGTCTTATCTACAATTTCTCTCTTTACATCAACTTAGTTTTCAAATTGGATTGTTCATAAATTGCTTAACAAGGAGGGGTACTCTGTTCAGAAAATTCTGCAGCGGTACTCTTACTTATGAATCTGTTTTGAATAATCTAAACACCTCCAAATGACTTGAATTTTCGATATGTTGTAGAAAACTTTTTTCTCTTAAATTTTGGTTTTGTAGTCAAGCGTAAATTCTTTCTGGTTTGAGTACAATCTGCAAAACAAAGCAGATTATAAGTTTCTGAAATTTTTGACAGCTTACAGAAGTCGACGAAAAATAATTATTTTAACCAACCAATGTTTTTCCATAAATTCTGAATTTTGAGTAGCATATGTAAAACTTGTATACCTACAACTTTTCTTTATACGTCATGTTCAAAATCAGTTTGGTTTGTTCTGTACAAGTCAATCATTTCTTGGTTGATGTAAGTACCTAAACTTTTAAAACCATTTAAGTACTTGTTCTTGAAAGGCTAGACAACATTCTTTCGCCTTAGAAGTTTAGGTGTGGGGTTAGAGGTGTTGGGAAGGCTTTGTAGCATAAGACTTTTAACTTAGTTGCTATTCAAAAATAAGAAGTTTAGTAGGTAGGTATTAAGTGTTGTAGGTTTAGTACCCTTCTGTGACGAGAAACAATTACATGGTGACTTTCCAATCCCACGTTTTCTTTGACGAGGTGTTAAATGTAATGCCCCGCTCCGGGATACCGAGCCCTTATCCGGAAGAGAACGTTCGGTGCGTATAACATTAAATAAATCCAATATTATACGCCAGCCTATACGTTGTCGTATCAAAATTAAAGCAACGGAAGCCAAAAAAAACTCGGAAATAAAATCATAAAAGCTACTAGAATTAGATTACAACATACCAAAGTTAGAATATTTGTCTTACAACATACGATAACTTAAAAGAAAGACTGGTACAACATCTATCTTACAAAGTTTTACAAGAAAGAAAGATACAACATGTTTCTTGAGAATACAACTACAACAAGTCTAGTACGTTTAATCTATTTAAAAGAAAAGATAATCTAATCATCTCAAGCATCATCAGGAATGCCATCCATCTCTCGAGAAACCTGTCCGCCTTCTCACTCCAAAAGCATACAAACAAACATGCAATTGAGGTATGTACAAAGCACTTAGTAAGAGTGAAAAGCTATTGTATACTTTAAGATTTACAACATTAAGATTCACATTATAATTTAAGTTATCTTTCAAGTGACCGACTCAATCTATGGTTCACTAAGTGCTCATCAACACGTCGTGACTAAGCGTTTCTATCTTAACATATCTTTGTTACATCATGTTTGCGAGGGCACTACACTTAGTGAGATATGCACTAAGACAAAAGACGCAACCCTATAGAGATAAATCTCTAGCGGTCCCGAGACATTCATTCCACTTTGTCTGGCCAACCCTAGAGAGCTGACCAGTGAATGTCGATTTCGTTCGTGAGTTTGTCCGCCGGAATGATCACTACTTTATTTGGTGGGTCTACAATCCGGCAGTGATCATCACCACTTTATCTGGCCAAACCTCACATTGCCAATATTGTACTGTGCCTATCCAAGCTCTCATGATGTTTAACCTTTTATCTAGTCAAATACGTTTATTAAGTGAATAGCTAGCCACCTAGGTTCATTCAGGACAAAAAGCTCCCTACTCCCTCTTCTTAGACTCTTAGACTCAAGATAGCAATTACACAAAAATTGATGAATACTAATTCATCAAAGCACAAGCCAATCATACTCTTCCGAAGGTCCCGAACTTCAACTCCTTTGAAGAGTACATTCGGTGCCGGAACTAAACGCATCAGAAGCTTAATCAAGGCTTGTTCTGTTAGTAATACCATCCGCAGCGGAAGCGATTTAAGGATCTAGATCTATAATTTACACGAAATAAAATAATTAGATCTATTCTACAAGGGGGTTGTAGAACATACCTCTTGGATCTCAAAATCCAAGTAGAAGAACCGCAATATGAAGATCAAATGATAGTGAGAAGAGCACCACGATCTTCCGCACGTGTGATCCGAGCAACTCCCGGTGGAAGGAAATCCTCGTCTCGAATCCTTCCGATATGCTACCCGGAATACCTCCAAGATTTTTCTCCTTTTCCCCTTGGCCGAAATTTTTCTTCTCCTCTCTAAGAGGTGAAGTCGAAAATATGTAGTGTGTATGAGTTGGGAGAAATCTCTTTATATAGGAGAGTAATCATTGTCCTCCAAGGATTTTATTTGTAAATAAATAAATCCAATAAATAAAAGATAATCCCATAATATTCTAGACAAATCTAGAATAATATTTATCTTTATTTCTTACCATAAATATTTATCCAATAAATATTTTGTGCACATGTCCTAAAACAATTTCTTGTTTCCTAAAACAATGCTCTTGGCCGAAAATTGTCATTGACCTAGTCAATATAATTTTCGGTCATAACACACTAAATTAGCCAAGATTATGAAAAACGTATTTTTCACATATTTAATTATTTAGCCCAACTAATTTAATAGTTCACTAAACAATTAATTCACCTATCGTTTTAATTAAATTCTAATAAGAACTAAATTAATATGATTAGGATTCGACGTCCGAGAATAGCTATGCTATATTGGAGGCACGTCGGGGACCATGGACTAATAATCAGCGGCTCCGATAAATCAAATAAATAATTATCTTACGAACAGAATAATTATATTGGATAAATCAATCACAGGAATATGCCACCATAATCCCGTGACTGCACTCCTCCGATTATGAGATTATATTTATCTCCTCACGAGAATGATAATAAGCGTCCATTGATATAATCATTACATATGGATTAATCCTCCATAGACTGTTCATTCTAAATCGGGAAGTTACCGTTAACCCTTTTTAGAACCACTTATCATTATTTACCATTAACCCCCTAGTGATCAATTAATTCATACAACTCACTGGTAGCTAATCAGTGTAATATGAACTCGTATGATCGATCGCCTTCTAGGATTAACAAATAAGGGAATCGTGCTATCTACTTCCATAAATGGAAGGAATGGATTCCGTATTTGTGATAACACAGACTACTCACTCAATCCAGTACAATGACAAGATGGGGTAATTTAGATCACAGACTCAGTGTAATCCTTAACCGTCAAGTCAAATATCATACTGATTCAAGCAGTTGACTGTGATCACCTCAGGATTAAGATATATCCATAAATATGATTATCGATTGATTCGATAAGACTTCTCGATTACGGAATTATATCGTGAACTCTAATCAAATCGGTCCAGCCCTATATGATATATCTATCATATATAAATGCCCCACTAGGTTCTCTTAACCGAAAGTCCGGTTAAGACAATCACACCTATTGTGTTCTGGGCGCATTAATAGCACGTTAAAAGACAGACCCGATACTCTCGATTAACTTCACTACGGGCTAATTGTATTTTAAGTACATCTTCACTAACTCAATCCTCCTGTGTATATCCCATACACTGAGTTAAGTGATTACATAAATGATATACTTTAGGGTTTTCTGTAGTGTAAATACTATTGTCACATCGGTGAATATGAGAAATAATAAAAATGAATAATAATGCCAATTCATTCATTAAATAAAACAATTACAAAATTGTCTTTCGGGATAACACCTAACATGTTCATGTTCATTTATCTTCTTTATAACATCATTATAAAGTTAGGAACTGATTCCCAACTTGGTACACTTGAAAAGTACTCAAAACAAGCTAAAACAACTTTCTAAAACCTAATGAAAATCTGCACTACATTTAATACTTTTTTCAGCCAAAAACACAACAAAACAACATCAAAACAGCCTCTAAAAGTCTCATAAAGTGCTACTAAACACAACAACAACCTTTAAACATATTTCTACAAACAATTCATAACATAAAAACCTTCTAACATCATCTAATCATGTGATCATACAACTAAAGCATACAAAAGGAAGAGCCTCTTACTTGATTGAAGCCACAAACCAAAACTACTCTCTGCAGCACTTAAACAGGCCTCAAACAAATCTAAAAGATCACAATTAACATGAATTAATTGATGATCAAAGCTTCTAAACAAAGAACTACGAAACAAAACCCTAGAACATGAATTCATGATCATTTTCATTAATTTACAGCAGAAATTCGACTCCAACATACCTGAGAATCAGACCCAAATTCTAGTATCAAAACGATCATCGTCTTCTCACGATTCCAGTGGTACTTTCGGATTTCTAAACGGATTCACGGATCAAAAGTTATGACCAAAACCCTAAAACATAAAACATTATGATCTTTTACGATTTTGCAGCAGAAAACGAGTTAACCATACCTTGGTTATTACCTGTAAGAGTATTTTTAGAATAATCTACGTTGTGAGACGATGGTTTGGACTATTCATGGCTGCAAAACGGAACTAAGGATTGGAAGATATGAATTTTTAAAATATATTTTCTTCTCCAAAAGAAGAAGTTGATTGCTACCACTTTTCTTTCTCTGCCAAAGTTCGTACAAAGAAATTTTGACCAACTCCTTAGTTAATGGGGAGTTTTTATTTCAAAAAGATAACTACCAATAACTTCCATTAAATATTCACCGTAAATAAAAAAAAATAAAAATTTTATCAATTTATTTATTTAAATTTTTTTTTTTAAAACACCACTTAAATCCTTATTTCAAATGTAATAAAATCTAATTTTTTGTTAAAAGACGTTTTTGCCCTTTTTCGAAAAGTCGGGATGTTACAGTAAACGAAATTTGTTGCTTAAGTAACTACAATGAACATAAATTTGTGACTACAATTTAATTGATACAATAACCAAATATTTAATATGAAGATTTTTAGACTTAAATTGATGAACATATTATACTATTATATTTTGTGTATAAAATAAACTCATTAAATGTATAATTTGAGTCTTTTGAAATACATTACAAAATTACCAACAAACCGATCCATTGCATATGCCTTAAGAATACCTCATCTTATCGAAGTCATTCATGTTGTTGGTTAATGGTTAGGGAGGTTTGAACCCACGGGTCTTTTTTGGTTGTTGATTCATTCGGGTTGAATTCAAAATTTTATTCACTAAACTATCTTATTTATCATTATTTTATTATTTCTATTATTTTATTATAATTTCTCTCACCAATCATTTCATAATAAAAAAAAAATAATATTAATCAATTCACTTTATTTATCCACTATCCTATTCAACCATTATTTTATCAATATAATACTTAAAGAAAATTTATCTCACAAATCAGTTCATAATTTACACTAGTTTCACAACAAGATTTTAACTTCGTAATCATTATTTCACTTTATTTTATTTCATTTTCTCTCGCCTGAATCGATTCAAGTCCAAATAAGTGATATCCAAATGGATCTACTATTCATAAAATAAGTAATTTCCGTATAGAACATAATTGTCTTCAATAAATTGTTCAGATACGCTTAAAAATTCAAGGGTTTTAATTTTAAGGTTATTTGTTTATAAGGAGTAGTTAAGACTCAATTAGACATTTAGGACACCAAAAAAATATCATTGATGATAAGGACAAGATAACACTAATTGGAAAAAATTACCCTCACCTCTCTTTAAGCAATATTATTCTCTAACGCAATAGGGCTAGAGTGCATTTGGAAGATCGGTCATGGACGAAAGAAGCAGAGCATCATATTCGGAAGGGTACTGGTCTGATTCAGCCATTGGTGAGAGAGCAGAGGACCTCCCATCGGTGTTTTCAAATGAGGGAGGGCGAGAGGAAAGAGATGGAGACAATTTAATTGCACCCGAAAGCGACGGCACTAGCAGGATTTATGATAGCTTATCTTTGTTCATGTGTCATATCGTCAATTTGAGGATTTCTACGACCATTAATAGTGGGACCTTGTTTCCTCCTCTCATTGGTTCCGTGACTACTGGCTCCATGAATGCTTTCATAACCTACACTCTTCATTGCCGTCGCCGTCGCCGTCGCCGGCACCGATGCATCTCCCATCCGCAACCCCAATATGCTTGCACCTTCAATAAATTCAAGCAAAAATATATCTTGAATCTTCAAACAGAAACTACAGAAGGAACAAGTGTTGCAGCAGGTATTTGATTATATGAGATCCATAGTTAGCAGTTGCAGTAAGGTAATGTAACGCCCCGTTCCCGGACACCGAGTCCTTATCCGGAAAAGAAACGTTCGACGTATAAAATAAAAGTGAATTCATTTTATACGTAGCGCTACTATGTCGTATCAAATGAAAGAAACGGAAGCAAAACTCGGGTATATTTTTTTTTTTTTTCAACGTCTAAGAATAGAAACAAGAAATTCTAAAGATAGAAATGTAAATTATTACATTGGAAAAGTACGAAATCCCAAAAGACGAATACGACAAATCGTCAAACCGGTAGTCTACCTCAAAAGTACGGAAAGTACAACCAAAGAAAAGCGAGAAAAAAACATCTTGATTCTTCAACGAGCGGCGTCAAACGTCGTCGTCAAACTCTTCCTCGAAAACCTCGTTCGTCTTCTCGTCCCCAAACACATAGAAAAAAATATGCATTCGAGGTAAGTACAACGTACTCGCAAGAAAGAGAAGCTATGAAACCAAAAGAAATTATAAGGAAAGATATTTAAGTTGTTTATTTGGTTATAAGAGACCGACTCAATCTAGGGTTCACTTCATGCTCATCAACATGTTGTGACTAACTGCTTCTAACTTAACCTATCTATGTTACAACCGCACTCAAGGGCACTACGCGCATCCCCTCGCGAGTCCCTCTCGTACTTAGGGTCTTTGACCTACGAGTTCTTCTACCTTGGGAACACTCTTTTGCAACATATTAGTGGATCACACCAATATCCACGAAGTCTAGAAAAGGTAGACTCCGATAGCACGCACACCTCGGCGAGTCCCTCCGTACTTAGGGTCTTTTGACCTACGAAGTTCTTCCACCTTCGTAGGTAGCACATGCATCGCGATTTAGCCCGGTGCCTAGCCAAGAGAGACATGTTGTTTAATCTTTTACTAGTCAAATACGTTGTTTATTAAGTTATTAACTAGCCAACCTAAGTGTTTTCAAATAATCTCCCTCACACATACTACTCTCTTCCTAGAACACTAGACACGGACAAGTCCTAGCACATACACGTACATTGATGAATCCTAATTCATCAAAGCACAAGCCTATCATGCTCTTCCGACGGATCCGAACTTCAACTCCCTTTAAGAGTACATTCGGTGTTTTAACTGAACGAATCGGAAGCTCAATTCAGGCTTGTCTATATTTATACCATGTTGCATATCAAATACAAAGGTTTCATATAGTTAAAGCATGTTTCAAGGCTTAATAGCATCTAACATAGAAAAGAAGGCAGTACAAAAATGGACGCCCGTTTAAAGACTTGGACGGCCGTTCAGTTTAATGGACGCCCGTCCAAAATAGTGGACGCTCGTCCACCCAAAACAGTTCAATCCTGAATGTAAAATAGCACCTCAGACGCTCGTCCATTACGACCGTACGCTCGTCCAAGGTGGAACCTAGCTCGTCCGGAATACCGGACGCTCGTCCACCCGGGTTCGACCGGAACCCTAATTCTTCATCGTTCGAACCCCGCATCGTATTTCCACCCAAGAACCAGAAAATAACAACACAATGAGCACTTAGACCTCGTCTAACAATACCATAACATCCATAGTCATTTACCAAGGCAACAACTCAATTTTTCTAACACCAAAACGTCTTGGAACATGATCAAATCCCTATAACTAGTAATTGATTTCATAGGACAGGTTCTTCTTACCTTTTGCAGCCCAGAAAACTGATCAAAACTCAGCAAAAGTCTGCTGCAATGTCTTTCAGCCGGTAACCAAACGGTGCCTGCTCCACAACAAATCCTAGAATCGAGTCCGGTCCGAAAACGATATTGCTCCCTTTTTAGAATTGTGAAAACCGTCCAAGTCTCTCCTTCTCCTCACAGGTTGCGCAGGGATGGGGCTGTTTGTGATTAAAAAGTGAAATTAGGTTAAGGGTTAATCTTAGGTAGATTTTCCTTTTATACCAAATTCCAAAATTTTAGTTTTTTCCTTATTTGCCCCTTGCTTAACAAAACTGACTCTCCATAAGTTTATACATATATATAACTCGAGATATATATATAAACATCCAAAATAATTAACTCCGAATAAAAAGGAAACCGAACCTAATATTTCGTTTTCGCAAAATGACACGTCTGTCCTTTCCCGAAAATCGGAATATTACATTCTCCCCCCCTTAAAAGGAGTTTCGTCCTCGAAACTAGAACATACCTGGTAATTCCCCAAACTCTTGGTACTCACTAAGCATGTCGCTTTCCACTTCCCAAGTTGCCTCCTCGGGTGAATGATTGCTCCACTGAACTAACACCAAAGGGATCATCCGTCTCTTAATCATCTTTTCTTTCCGGTCTAGGATCTTGATAGGTCTCTCGTCATATGCAAGGTTATCTTGTAAGATTTCTGGGTCAACCGTAGTTTCCACATCCTTCTTAGTCAGACACTTCTTCAACATCGAAACGTGAAACACATTATGGACTCTCGACATTGATTCTGGCAACTGAAGCTTATAAGCTAACGTCCCAACTCTCTCCAAAATCTCAAAAGGTCCAACATACCTTGGACTTAGCTTTCCTTTTTGTCCAAAGCGTTTCACTCCTTTCATCGGTGAAGCTCGGAGGTAAACTCTATCGCCGACTTCAAACTCAAGAGGTCTTCTTCTTACATCAGCCCAACTTTTCGTCCGTCTTGAGCCGCCTTCGATTCTTCTTGACCAACCGAACCCTTTCCTTTGCTTGTTCTACCATTTCGGGCCCCGTGATCCGTCTCTCTCCGACTTCATCCCAAAACAAGTGGCGTGCGACATCTTCTCCCATACAACGCTTCAAACGGCGGCATGCCTATACTCGTGTGAAAACTGTTGTTGTAGGCAAACTCCGCTACCGATAGGTAATCATCCCATGATCCGCCTACCTCCAAAACACAAGCTCTCAACATGTCCTCGAGTGTTTGGATGGTCCTCTCAGACTGTCCATCTGTCTGAGGATGAAAAGCCGTGCTCAAGTCCAACTTAGTCCCGAAGGCTTCTTGCAAGCTCTTCCAAAACCGACTTACAAATCTCGAATCACGGTCCGAAACTATCGAGATTGGAACTCCATGTAGCTTTACTATATTGTCCGGATATAGTGTCGTCATCTTCTTTAATGGCATGTCAACCTTGTACGGTAAGAAATGGGCGATTTGGTCAATCTATCCACAATTACCCAAATTGCGTCGTGTCCGCCTCTTGTCCTAGGTAATCCGGTGATGAAGTCCATTGTGATCTTATCCCATTTCCATTCCGGGATATCCAATGACTTAAGCATTCCACCGGGTCTTCTATGCTCCGCCTTAACCTTCTGACACACATCACACTCGGCCAAAAACTTGGCTATTTCCACTTTCATCGAGGGCCACCAAAATCTTTCCTTTAAGTCTCTGTACATTTTAGTAGCACCCGGATGAACCGCAAAAGCTATCCTATGTGCTTCTTCCATAATTCTTTGTCTCAAGTTGCCAACATTGGGTACACATAGACGATCCCGATACCACAGATTTCCACTCTTATCCAACACGTAACCAACCGTAGGCTTCTCCCTAGCAACACGCTTCAAGTCCAACAAAACCGGGTCTTCGTCTTGCTTTCCCCGTATATCATCCATCAACTCTGACCTTGCTAACAACGGTGCCACAAACTGCCGGTCTTCAATCTGATCGAAGCTTCTGATTTCCAACCCATCAAACCTTTCTGCCATTACCTCAACACTGGAAGCTGCAAACACTGGTTTCCTGCTCAGAGCATCTGCCACTACATTCGCTTTACCCGGATGGTACTGAATGTCCAAATCATAGTCCTTAACGAACTCTAACCATCTCCTCTGTCTCATATTCAGGTTCTCTTGTGTGAAGAAATACTTTAAACTCTTATGGTCGGTGAAGATCCTTGCTTTAACCCCATATAAGTAATGCCTCCAAGTCTTTAAGGCAAATACTACCGCTGCCAACTCTAGATCATGTGTCGGGTAATTCTTCTCATGTACCTTCAACTCGCCTAGATGCATAAGCTATCACTTTTCCTCCTTGCATCAACACACAACCCAAACCCCGTCCCGAAGCATCCGTGTAAACATCATAGTTATCAAAAATCTCCGGAACTCGCTAACACCGGTGCCGTAGTCAACTTACTCTTCAAGGTATGAAAGGCCTTATCACACTCATTAGTCCATTCAAATTTCACATTCTTCTCGTGTCGACTGGTGAGTGGAGTAGCTATCTTCGAAAAATCTTGTACGAACTTCCGGTAGTAACCGACCAACCCAAGAAAACTTCTTACTTCTGAAACTGTGGTAGGTTTAGGCCAATTCTCAACTGCCTCGATCTTTGCCGGATCAACTTGAATGCCATCTCCAGAAATGACATGACCCAAGAAACTCACTCGATCCAACCAAAAGTCACACTTAGAAAACTTTGCATACAACTGATTCTTCTTCAGTGTGTCCAACACTATCCTTAAGTGTTCCTCGTGTTCCTTCTCATCCTTAGAGTAAACTAGGATATCGTCTATGAACACTATCACGAACTTATCCAAGTACGGCATGAAAACTCGCTGCATCAAATCCATAAATGCAGATGGAGCATTAGTGAGTCCAAAAGGCATGACAAGGAACTCATAATGTCCATATCTCGTACTGAAAGCCGTCTTCGGTATATCTGCTATCCTAACCTTCAATTGATGATATCCAGACCTCAGGTCGATCTTGGAAAACACCTTCTTACCCCCGCAACTGATTAAACAGATCATCTATCCTTGGTAGAGGATACTTATTCTTGATGGTAAGGTTGTTCAGTGCTCTGTAGTCGATACACATTCTCATGCTGCCATCTTTCTTCTTCACAAACAAAACAGGGGCTCCCCAAGGCGAGGTACTGGGCTGAATTATGTTCCTTTCAAGCATATCTTTAAGTTGAGCTTTCAACTCCTTTAATTCAGCCGGTGCCATTCTGTAAGGTGCTTTAGCAACTGGTGCCGCTCCCGGTAACAACCGAATTTCAAACTCTATCTCTCTCGTCCGGCATGTTTCCCGGTAACTCTTCTGGAAATACCTCGGGGTATTCCCTCACTATGGGAGTCTCCTCGAACTTAGGCTTCACTTGTTCCACGTCCACCGCATACAACAAGTAGCCTTCACAACCCTTCGACAAGCCCTTACCGCCTTAACCGCCGATATGATCGGATGTTTCTTCTTACTCGGCTTGTACACATTCCCTTGATACGTCTTGTCCGATTTCCCGGTACTTTAAAAATCACTTTCTTCTCTTTACAGTCCAAGTGTACATAATTCTCGGATAGCCAATCTATTCCGAGGATTACATCAAAATCCGAAAAGTCCAAAACTGTAAAGTTGCTCTTACATCGATAAGGTCCGACTCGAACTTCCACTTGTGGTATCATTCTAGTTACCCTTGATACCTTCCCTAACGGCGTAGTTATCTCCAAAGTGTTCCTTAAAGGTTCTGAAGGTAAATCCAACTTCTTAGCTACCTTGGTTGACACAAAAGTATTTGACGCTCCCGTGTCAAACAAAACCTTGACCACTAGGTTTTCTAACATTATCGTACCTAGTATGCATATTCATTTATTTAAATATAGTTACAACATGAATAATCACGCTATAAAATATCTTAATAGAAGAATAAAACCATAACATGGTACCTGAAATAACGTCATCCTCTGGTTCCACAAAATTGGCATCCGCTGCAAAAACTCGAACCGGTCGGCTCGGGCCGCCTCTCCCGCTACCTTGGCTCGAACCACTCTTGTTTCCTCTGTTTGGACACGCTCTAGAAAAGTGTCCTTGCTCACCACAAACGTAACAACCGTTACTACTCGCCGCACTCTCCCGTATGATTTCGTTGCACTTGGGGCAAAGTGGTGCACCGTTCGGAGCCTTAGCCGCTTTGTAGGAGCCGTAGTCTTCTTGGCCGCTTGCCGTGGCGCTCCCCTATAACTCGCCTTGACTTGTCCCAAAATTTCTCTTATTATTAACAACCACCGTAGCTCTCTTCCCGAAAGTTTCGACTTCCAAGGCTTTATTCATCAACTCGCCATATTCCTTGCCGTGAATCCTAGCATGCCCGACGAATCTCGTAGGCCAACCCATCCTTATAGAGGGCCATCTTTCTCTCTTTTACCTTCATCAATTCCGGATAGAACCTTCCTAGCTCATTGAACTTATTAGTATACTCGGCCACTTTGTCGGTGATTACCTTGCTTGTGCTTCGGAATTGACTTGCTTTATCTCGCTTGAACCGTAACCGGGAAGTACTCATTATAAAACATCGTCTTGAACCCTTCCCAATCCGTTACCTTACCGTTGTCGCTTTGGACGGCATCAATCCATGCTTCTGCTCGCTCCCAACATAAAACCGATCGCTAGCCGTGCCATTTCGTCTCGGAACGTGTATGTTCCTACAAGCTTTCTCGAATCCTCTTATCCATTCCTCTCGCTTTAGAATGCTCCACATTACCAAAGAAGTTCTCAACTCGATTTCTCCTCAATCTTGTATACCAATCCACCGCTGGTGCTTGCTCGAAAGTCGGTCTAACTGGTGGGTGAACCGGAGGGTAACCAAAAGATACATGCGGCTGATACTGCTGATGTTGAGGATAATGTGGGTTTACTTGAGGCTCATTCTGATACGGATAGTACCCCTGATAAGACTGATGCTGTTGAGGCTGCTGAAAACCAAAGGGTGGATGACCGACGCCTTGCTGGTGGTCAAAGCGTGGTGAAGGTGGTACTGTAGGTTGAGGAACATGACCTACAGGAGGAGGGTAAAAGACCCGCTCGCCGCCGAGGATACACTCGGAGGATAAGCACTAGATGGTGGTGGATACACATTGGTCACCGGTGGTGGCGCACTAATCGGTGGAATGTCGCCTATTACGGTGACACGAATAGGTGCTTGTCCGGGCTCTCCATAAATGTAGTTATATCTTGGCGGTGGTCGGGGTGGCGGTTCCCGATGCGGCCTTGGTGACACCTCTTGTTGAGACCTTGGTGTAGGCGTGGCTGTATGGGGTGGTGGTGAAAGACTCAAACGAGGCGAAGGATTCTGCCTCACAAATCCGCCCCTTACTACGGGCACTGGGCTCCCCCCGCCCTTGACTAACCCCCGAGCTCCCGGCTCCACGAACGCCTCTCCTTGTCGTTACCATGCTGAAAGATCAAGAAAACCAGACGTTACTAAAGATCTAAAGAAACTTATCTTAAGGAAAGGAAGTCTAAAGGATGCTAATTCTCTGATACCAACTGTAACGCCCCGTTCCCGGACACCGAGTCCTTATCCGGAAAAGAAACGTTCGGCACGTATAAAATAAAAGTGAATTCATTTTATACGTAAGCCTCTACTATGTCGTATCAAATGAAAGCAAACGGAAGCAAAACTCGGGTATATTTTTTTTTTCAACGTCTAAGAATAGAAACAAGAAATTCTAAAGATAGAAATGTAAATTATTACATTGGAAAAGTACGAAATCCCAAAAGACAGAATACGACAAATCGTCAAACCGGTAGTCTACCTCAAAAGTACGGAAAGTACAACCAAAGAAAAGAAGAAAAGAAACATCTTGATTCTTCAACGAGCGGCGTCAAACGTCGTCGTCAAACTCTTCCTCGAAAACCTGTTCGTCTTCTCGTCCCCAAACACATAGAAAAAAATATGCATTCGAGGTAAGTACAACGTACTCAGCAAGAAAGAGAAGCTATGAAACCAAAAGAAATTATAAGGAAAGATATTTAAGTTGTTTATTTGGTTATAAGAGACCGACTCAATCTAGGGTTCACTTCATGCTCATCAACATGTTGTGACTAACTGTTTCTAACTTAACCTATCTATGTTACAACCGCACTCAAGGGCACTACGCGCATCCCCTCAGCAGAGTCCCTCTGTACTTAGGGTCTTTGACCTACAGAGTTCTTCTACCTTGGGAACACTCTTTTGCAACATATTAGTGGATCACACCAATATCCACGAAGTCTAGAAAAGGTAGACTCCGATAGCACGCACACCTCAGCAGAGTCCCTCCGTACTTAGGGTCTTTTGACCTACGAAGTTCTTCCACCTTCAGAGGTAGCACATGCATCGCGATTTAGCCTGGTGCCTAGCCAAGAGAGACATGTTGTTTAATCTTTTACTAGTCACATACGTTGTTTATTAAGTTATTAACTAGCCAACCTAAGTGTTTTCAAATAATCTCCCTCACACATACTACTCTCTTCCTAGAACACTAGACACGGACAAGTCCTAGCACATACACAGACATTGATGAATCCTAATTCATCAAAGCACAAGCCTATCATGCTCTTCCGACGGATCCGAACTTCAACTCCCTTTAAGAGTACATTCGGTGTTTTAACTGAACGAATCGGAAGCTCAATTCAGGCTTGTCTATATTTATACCATGTTGCATATCAAATACAAAGGTTTCATATAGTTAAAGCATGTTTCAAGGCTTAATAGCATCTAACATAGAAAAGAAGGCAGTACAAAAATGGACGCCCGTTTAAAGACTTGGACGCCCGTTCGGAATGGACGCCGTCCAAAATAGTGGACGCTCGTCCACCCAAAACGAGCTTCAATCTCGAATGTAAAATAGCACCTCGGACGCTCGTCCATTACGACCGGACGCTCGTCCAACGTGGAACCTAGGGCTGGACGCTCGTCCGAATACCGGACGCTCGTCCACCCGGGTTCGACCGGAACCCTAATTCTTCATCGTTCGAACCCCGGATCGTATTTCCACCCAAGAACCGAGAAAATAACAACACAATGAGCACTTAGACCTCGTCTAACAATACCATAACATCCATAGTCATTTACCAAGGCAACAACTCAATTTTTCTAACACCAAAACGTCTTGGAACATGATCAAATCCCTATAACTAGTAATTGATTTCATAGGACAGTTCTTCTTACCTTTTGCAGCCCGTAAAACCGATCAAAACTCGGCAAAAGTCCGTCGCAATGTCTTTCGGCCGGTAACCAAACGGTGCCTCGCTCCACAACAAATCCTATAATCGAGTCCGGTCCGAAAACGATATTGCTCCCCTTTAGAATTGTGAAAACCGTCCAAGTCTCTCCTTCTCCTCACAAAGTTGCGCAGGATGGGGTCGTTTGTGATTAAAAAGTGAAATTAGGTTAAGGGTTAATCTTAGGTAGATTTTCCTTTTATACCAAATTCCAAAATTTTAGTTTTTTCCTTATTTGCCCCTTGCTTAACAAAACTGACTCTCCATAAGTTTATACATATATATAACTCGAGATATATATATAAACATCCAAAATAATTAACTCCGAATAAAAAGGAAACCGAACCTAATATTTCGTTTTCGCAAAATGACACGTCTGTCCTTTCCCGAAAATCGGAATATTACAGGTAAAGAAAAATAAGATGAATTTGCAAGTATGCTTATGTTGTAGTTAGGCAATATCAGTGTTAGTTTAGCTATTGATTTTGTGTTGCTTTCTGTTTTTTAATCGTAAAGCTCTAGTGTTGAGAATTGCTGGTGGGTTTTAATTCTAATTATGGGATACACATTCTGTATACATATTTTTTTGAATGAAATGAAATGCTAAATTGCAAAAAAGAAGAATGTAAAGAGAGCAAATGAAAAGCTAAATGGATGGAGGAGTTAATTGCAAAGGAATTTGCAGCTTAAGGCACTGAACCTCCAACTTTCATTTTACCTTATATTTGTAATCTCATTTTGATGATTTCAAAAATCAATATTTTAGTTTTGGCTTAGACTAAGTTGAATCAACATTAAGCTACAAATTTGTACCCTTTTCACATTAGTCACTTGATCTTACTTAATGTTACTCATGCAAACTGCTTAATAGAAAAAGTTTTATGATTCAACTTTCACCTACTTTTATGTACATCATTTTATAATTAAGAAGATTTGTATAAAACCACTTCAGAATAGGCCATATTTTGAACTTTCACTTCATCTTCAATTGTTGTGTTTGTCACGGCCTATTTAGATCTTTAGTGTCATTGCATTAGATGTGTGTCACTTAATATGCACTAACACATGATTTCATCTTCAAATGTGTTACTTAAAGACGCATAGACGATTGATTATTTATTTATAAAATGTCACTTAAGATGCAGTGACACCTGTTTTGGTCTTCAAAAAAGTGTTGCCGAAGATACATTGACAAGTTATTATTGTCACTGCATAAGGTGTCACTGTATAATTCTTGAAGTTGAGTAACTCTTGTTGTGGTGTCACTCTTGATGCAATGTCATTGTTGTTGTAGTGATAATATACAATATCATTCCTAGATAATGACGTTTTGTATATAAAGTCCATTGCAAAAAAGAGTGAAACAATGTATATAGTGTCACTCTTGCACATGTTCGTCCTCAAAAAGTGTATAAGCTATTATTGTCACTGCTTCTTCAATTGTCATTACATAATATATTTTTAGATATCCGTATCTTCATATGTCATTTCATTTTAACTGTCAGCACTTCTTCACATGTCACTTCATATTCACATGTCATTACATCACGGTCTCACTGTATCTCGGTGCCGCTACATATCTGATTACCGATGGCACTGCATATATGATCGCCGATGTCACTGCAGAAAATGTTGATGTCACTACATAAAATGTTGATGTCACTACATAAAATGTCCCTGCATTTAACTGCATAAATCGTTGCAAAGGTTGTCGTCACAGCATAAATCATTGTATAAGGTGTCACTGCATAAATCGCTGCATATGGTGGGTGTCACTGCATAAACCGCTGCATAAGGTGAGTGTCACTTCATCTTCACATGTCACTGCATCGCGTTGATTTTTATGAAGAAAATTATGATTTTCAGAAATTAAGTCGGAAAAATATCAAATGAGATAGTAGAATAAAGGGGACGAAAAATTTGAATTATGGCAAAACAATTACGATGATCGGAGTTTTATATCAAAAGATAAAACCTTTTAAAGTATATATTGAGCATGAGGGAAAATATTACATCAATTTTTTCGAAAAAAAACCGATTTCAGAAATTATGTCGGAAATGTTTCATTTTTGTAGCGATAATAGTTGGTGTCACTGCATAAACCGTTGCAAATGTTGATGTCACAGCATAAATCGCTGCATAAGGAGAGTGTCACAGCATAAATCGTTGCATAAGATGTAATTGCATAAATCGTTGCAAATGTTGTTGTCACTGCATAAATCGTTCCATCAGGTGTCACTGCAAAAGGTGGGTGCCATTTTATAAATCCTTGTTAGAACGACGAAAAAAATATGAATTATGATGAAAGAGTTATGATTATCGGAGTATAGTATCAAAAGATATAGCTGTTTGAAATATTGAGTAGGAGAGAGAAAATAACATCAATTTCTTTTTAAAATATTGAATAGTTTTATTTTCTTTTAAATTGAATTTTTTTAAATAATTTTTCTATTTCCTGTTAAATTTCTGATTTTTTATTTATTTTTATCAAAATGTTTGATCTCATTTCCAGCTGGAGAAGGTAATTTCAGCCGCAGTTGTGCATCCATACAATGCCAACGTGTTCTCCATTTTTTTTAATTTTTTATTTTTTATTTTGCATCCATATAATCCCAGCGTGTTATCCTTTATTTTTATTTTTATTTTTAATTGTGTCTATTTTTGTCTATCTATCTAATTTATGTCTTTATAAACAATAAAATGTTTAGCATGTCCTATTTGCCTATTTAAGTACATTTTTTTGTCCTTTTCGACAATAAAAATAATATTTCTGTTATTTCTATTATAACGGATCTTACGGAGCCTGCTCATGTACAACATGATTCGGATATGATCATATAAAGCATTCTCTTTTAGCGAAGCAGCCTATCCTCTGTATAGAACTTAGGCCAAGGTTGGAACAAAGACACATTTAGTTGTAAATGCCAATGACAATGTAGCAGACATATATCTACGCAGACTAATTAATAGTTCAAGTCACCCACTCCCATAATCCATTTTCTCCTCAGAGAATAATAAAATAAACAAAAAAAAACCCTTAATTTTAAATTTAATTAGACTCAAATAGGCATGAAAAGGATAGATCAAATTTAACACTTTTTTTTTTTGTAATGTAAATATAAAATAGGAAACAACCATTATATTAAAAACTGATATTTAAAGAGTTAGATAATATAATAACGAGTTTTTTTTACCAGAAGATCCTCACAATAAATAGTCAGTGTTGACCTTCTAGTATGTTGAAATTAACATTTAGCTAGTTTGATTTAAAAGCATCTAAGATACCAACAAAAGAGTCGATCCAAAAGGATATCTGTTGTGAACTTGGCTACGTACATACATGTACTGTAAATTATATCTTATCTTAAATGTCTCTTTCTATTTTGGCATCCGGCACGGTATCTCACAAATTATATGCTGTTTTTGAGTAATGATACCAATACTATCATTTTACCACAACGGGTCACTGCGGTCATCTAACTCATCAATTTGGATTCACCATCATCAACGTTACTGATGACCTTTATGTCCCTATAGTTACTCAGTTTGTTTAGGTGGAGATTGGGGAGATTGCGTTACATCGTTGAGTCAAACCCATTTCTGTTAGAGAAATAATACGAGCATAACAAAATTTCATAACGACCATAGAAATATTCTAATATCAATGTACGGTTGTTGTAAAAACCATAGCGATTCATTGCTACACTTTATATAATAATAATAATAATAATAATAATAATAATAATATTATTATTATTATTATTATTATTAATTTTTTTTTTTTTGCATTATACTATGTTTTGCTATCCTTTGCTCTTGACAATCCAAAAATCATCTCCTTCTACTTTATGGTTCTTACTCCTAGTGATAGCATGGGGGAAACTCCAGAATATGAAGATTATAATGAGGGGGGGTCGTTTAGGGGTGATTTAGACTGCACTTGAAGGTTATCAAGCTGCCTACGTATCCAATTATTGAATTGGAATCAAGTCTCCGTAGTTCCCTTAGGGAATGTTTATATAGAGGGGCTTAGGCCCTAGGGTTTAATGTGGCGTGTCTATGAGGGGCACTAGTCAACGTGTTCCCTAAGGAAAAGATTACGATTGATTGATCCCCTTGATTTTAGGAGATAAATATGGTATTTCAAATATTAGCATTAGAGGATAAAGATTCGAGCCTTTACTATTCATGATTTTACAATAGTTATCTGGTTGTAAGATCTTTACTCGAGATAAGCTAGAAGGCCAGGGTTGGTTCCCAGGGATCGGTAATGAAGGCCGGATCCCAGCCATCAAGGAGTTGCAGAAGTCTAAGGACTTAACCCGACATGCGAGGACGGCAGAGATCACAACAGGTCCCCCGGAGTCCGGTGCCTGATCCCTCGTCATGCCAGACTGAGACGATCCGACCCCATGGAGTCGGTCATACGGAACCAGCGGGTGCAAGGTAGACAAGGGAGCTCTCTGGGATCGGATCCAGGGAGTCAAAAGTAGTTTTATCCTTCTAAGTCAGGTGTTGAGCCACCACAAAGGTGCCACGTGGACGAGTCCATTTTCTGCCAGCATCATAAGCCCCCAAGATCCAACCGACCCCTGGGTGGTCGGGTCGGATCTATCAAGGTGGTGGATCGGCACAAGAGTTGTGTCTGTGGATTTTGAGTATAACTTAGGAGTTGCCAGGTGGCGTGGCTAGGTACGACGCAGTTATAGTTATTCCGGGTAACGAGGCGTCACTGCCGGTTTAGGACCGTTTTTCGAGGTTAATGGGGAGTTACGCTCTAGATCTATTTAAAAGCCAATGTATATGGTCACATTTCTTTGATATTACTGGTATACAGTATCATTACGCCTTCTTCCATATGTCTGATTCGTTTGGGGAGGAGCCGCTTACTCCAAGATCAGAGGCAATAATCAAGGAATCCTGGACCAGGTCCGTGGTTGTTGAAGAAGTTCCTTGGGTCCCTCCTCAACCATTACTCATCACTTCGTCAGCGCCATCATCAAGCACCTTTGATTTTTCCTTTAGGTGCAAGATTCAAAAGGCCACTCACGACATTATGGGGGGCCATGGGTTGTCTACAGTCTTGGCTCAAAGTGGTGTGAAGTATATCTGTAGAGAGTACGAAATAAATCATGAAGAGTTTGTTCCTTTGCTTCCAGCGGAACCTCGTCCATTTGCTTCGCGTCCTCCGGAGGGCTATTTTGCAGTCTACGAGGCCCAACTGAAGGCGGGTATGAGGCTACCGTTGTGCCCCGCGTTGGTAGCAGTGCTGAGACATTATGGATTGGGTGTGGCTCAGCTGGCTCCTTCGGGAGTGAGGACTGTAATGAGCTTTATCGTACTTTGCCGGGTGGCTGAGGTGCAGTTCTCCGTGGGCTTGCTCCGATCTTTCATGTGATTTAACATGTGATTTATCTTTTATTTGTTAAATGATAATTCATGAAATATTAGATAATGATATTATTTATCCTAATTTGTTTGGGATAATTATTTTATTTATCTTTTATTTGGACTAAGGATTAATCTATTAATTATCTCTTAATTATTAAATCCTTGGAGGACAAGGATTACTCTCCTATATAAAGAGAGTTCTCCCAAGCCTTGGTGACACAATTATTTTCGAAATATTGGGAGTAAATTAGCTTGGATTTTTCAGCTATTTACTTAGGGTTTGAGTTTTAGAAAAACTTCGGGTTTTTCTAAGGTAGCATATCGAGGAGGTCCGGCGGCTTGAAACACCATCCACCTGGTGGTGCTTGGAGATACACGTTGGAAGACTTTGGCATCTCAACTAGGCTCTCATATAGCTCGGATTGAGGATTGTTCTTGGTGTTTATTCACAATAAACCGGTAAGCAATCTAAACCCCCTCGTAGGTTTAGATCTATTATTTTATGTATTTTGGTTGACTAGATCTAGATCTATACTATTCCGCTGCGTAATCGGGTGGATCTTGATCCATCCGACGATATTACATCCTACAAGTGATATCAGAGCCTTTGATCTAACGATCAAAGTATGTGAATTTTAGATTTAGGAGTGGAATAACATGCTTTAGATGTTTTATTTCGTTTTTTTTTTTATAATTTCAAAATATGTATCATGTTGTATGCTTTTGTGAATGTCTTGGTTGAAGAGATGGATTGAGGTTGATACGGTTTACCCGTAGATCTGTTTTGTAGCTCTTTGATTAGTATCAATTGAGTATAGGATGATGTAAAATATTTTATTTCAATTCAAAAAATTGTAATAGGTAGTACCTTTTGTTTTTTTTTTTTTTTGATCCGGGTTCGAGATGACGAAGATCATGGTGTTGAATATCAACAAGAAGGTAAAACGGGAGCATGCCAATATTGTTTTTTTTTTATAATTGGCTCGGCAAATTCTTTTTGGGTACACCGCTGTTGTTTTGGATGCGGCGGCAATTTTTTATTTAGGAATGCGGCAGCTTATATTTGGGATATGGCAATTGACTTGACCAATAGGTCAATTGGTTTCATAACCACTGCCGGCAGATAGCTATCATTATTTCTAAGCATCCAAAGAAAACACCTCCCCAAAAATCAAAACGATTCCTCTCCCCCTTTCTTCTCCAGCCGACCCCTGCAAAAGCTCCTCTTGGCGCCGGCGGCCTTGTGCTGCCGGCGTCCACCTTGATGTAAATATTTCCTTTTTTAGTTAAGCTTCTTTTGTTTTTCTCCTCCATTGCTTCTTTCTGATTTTGCTCGATCTATCTTCGTCGTCCTTGCCCGGTGCTCCGATTGGCCGGATGCTGTTTGCTCCTCTCTTTAGATCTTGATCCGGGGGGAGCGGTTGGTTTTCCCGGCAACTTTTGGTGGCGTTCTTTGACGGTGTGACTTAGATCTGGGGCTTGGGAGGTTGACGGCACCACTTCTTTTGCTACTGCTGTGTTGCTCTTGCCGCCGGCTTCTCTTGGTCGATGGCCTGACCAGTTTGTTTCCGGGGAGTTGTTTCTCGGAGGTTCAGTCTTCGGCTTCCTGTTTCCGCTGCTGATCTGAGTTGTTGTCGGTCATTTGTGGCAATCTTTCGTGTCCAACCGTCACACGTGGCATCTTCCGCAGCAGCTCGTGGTTTGTTGGTTGGATTTCAGGAGGGGCGCCTGGGTTTGCACGGGCACGGTGGTGCCTTGGTGGTGCTTGCTGTTTTTTTAGTTTGTGTTTTTTTTAGTTTGTTTGTATTAGCTTGTTTGTCTGGTAATAGATGGAATAAGAGGTCCCGTGTCTGAGCATCCTTCCATCATTTGGAGAATTTTACTCTTTGTTGCTCAGCACCCTCTTTCGTTCTATTACTCGGCTTTGTGTTGTTGTTATATTTAGTTGGCTTTGTCCGGTTTTGTACCGGCCTTTCCCGGCGGTGTCCGGCGTTGTATTTTATTTTACCGGCTTTTGTCCGGCGTTTAATAAAATCTTTCGTTCCCCGGGGAAAAAAAAAACCACTGCCGGCAATAGATTTATAAAAATAAAAAATAAAAAGTTTTTTTTTTTCCTTTTGGCCGAGGCCTGATATTAAAATTAAAAAAAAAGGTTTTTTTTAAAACGATTTTTTAATATATTGGTATATTACGGTCTCCTTTCCTCGTCGTTCGTGGTTCGTGTGAAGATCAAAGATTCACGATCCGAATGATTCAAGTTCGAAGATCGAGACTTGAAGACTTAGAATATTTATTCTTTTCCTTAGAAAATAGGTTAATCGGGGGTACCAACGGTCCATCTTGGTGTTTATTTTTCCGTTTATTTTTCGTGTATGATCGAAATTGTGTGATAAAACCGGAAAATTGCCATGACATGCATCATATCATGATTCCACTCCAATGCATACATGTAGCTAGTTAATTTCGAATTAATTAGGCATGTATAACTCGTATAATTAGTTAAGAAGCTTATTTAATTAATATTTGTGGTAGTTAATTAAATTAAGTAACTAATTATAAAAACTGAGGAACCGGGTTTTGTCAATGGTTACGATTTTAGTGATGGATTCTCGGTAAATCCCACTAAGATAAATAGTTGAGCTTTTCGGTGATGGCTTCTCAGTGAACCCACCTTAAACAGAAACGAGATTATGCTTTGAGTGACAATTTAGTAATCGGAAAATCTTAGTACATGGGTTCGGAAATGGTCTAACCGTGGTTGGGCGAGTTCAACAGAGCTTCGGCTCAATCGAATCCCCTCCACGTGTGATGTACGTTATAGTAGTTCGACAAGAGTTAACATAGCCGATAAGCCTTCGGGCTAAACGGGGCTTCTCTTTCCGGATTGGCCTGAACTGTCACATATGTTCCAACGAATAAGACGGCGTATGCTTGCCTACATAACCGACCCTGTTCGGAGTACTTTGATTTATTGTTTCTTAATGTCAAGGCCAAAACCGTAATTAGTAAACCACCCACTTTTTTCAAATTATTGAGTGGGAGCAGGGAAGGCGACAGCCAACCCCACGGCCTCTACTATAGATGCAAGCACGTGAGAGAAGGGTGATGCCTCGAGCTGCTTTGATTTCGGCCCCCTATGGATGGTGTTCACCCCTATCAAAATTTAAGGCTTGGTCTCCGAAAGGATAGGATTTTGGGTACTCGTTGAGTCACTGACCGACCCTACGGCGGCATACTCGGGGCGTACTTTGAGATCTGATATAGTAGGTCACACTCTTTATGGATATTTTCAAAATATCCAGGCTAGAAAAAGGAAGGTAATCGATGATTAAGGTCCGGGATGTCTGATTCCCGTGAGATGTTTGATTTTCGAAGCTTAATCATTGAGAGAGATTGTCTCAGTTTAACCGTCACCTCTTTGACCTACCCTATGGCAGCACTGAGGTGCGAGGTTAAATCCTTGGAATGGTAGGATAAACTTTTTATAGTTTATTATTCCTAAAATAAAAATATAGTAGTGAATTTATTTTTGAATTTAACTTTCTGTCATATTTATTTTACAACTAAATCTCTAGGCTACTAAACTGTTAGTAATAGGACTTCATTAAAAATGTGGAAAGTAACAAGTACGTTGTGAATTATCAATAAATGCAGTTGATTTTTCGGAAGAGATTTTTCTCTTGAGCATTTAAAAACTGATTGACATAGGTATGTCACAAATGTCACTCGTGTTGAACGAGAGACGACCATCAGACAAATTGATTTAGTGCATTTTAAAAGTGTAATTACACAACAAATTTCTAAATTGAAAAATTGGAAAATCATATACATAAGGCGTTGCTACTTAGACGGTATTTGGAACCGATAAACTAGTAGGAGCCTTAGTCTTATGATTTGTTGTTTTTCTGAATCACTAGAAATGTGTATTGGAAAAACAAGAATAAAGCGTTACTAGTTAGACAGTATTTGGAACTGATGAACTAGTGGGAGCTTAGTTCTGGAGATTTTATAATCTTTGGAACATCATGAACACGGCATTGCTAGTTAGACAGTATTTGGAACTGATAAACTAGTGGGAGCTTAGTTCTAGGTGATATTCTAATCTTTGAAAAATCATAAATACAAAGTGTTGCTAGTTAGACGGTATTTGGAACTGATAAACTAGTGGGAGCTTTGCTCTTACGATTTGTCGATTAGAAAAATCGAATAGTCCAAGCTAGTAACACTATCATTAGGCATCACACAGTTCAAGAGTAGTGTCTACTCAAACGAACTGCTAGGTCAAGATTGTTTACATTTAAGTAAAGTCGAGAATGGGAAAGAATGTTTATACGTGTTAGTCATATAAACTAAGTAGTTTTAAGGCTAAACCGGAAAATTCATAAATTGGAAATTAGTGGATAAGGAAAGTGATTTCGGATCACTGACCAATGCATCCTGAGCAATTTTCACAAAAAGCTAAGTTCTTTGGAAGAACTAAGTAGCTTTGCATTAAACGATAAATAAAATAGACAACGGGCAGTTATTTCAGATAGACTAGTCGGAGTGATATAAGGAAATGAATCTCAGATTCAATTCTTGAGTACCACAGAAAATTCATTTTCTGTTTTCGTATTCGTTGGAACGAACGTATTCATTTTCAATATGATAATTTGTTTGTCTTATTGACGATGAATATAACATTCGTAGCACGAACACAAGACTCGGAATTTTGTTTGATAAAGTCAGAACCACTAAGAAATACTGAATAGGTATATGTAACACATCTTAAACAATATAAACGCAAATGGTTTCCGTATTTCGATAAACGCTTCTTTCTATTCTATTAATTAGTGCATATTCCCTAAAGACAAGATCTGAAGACTGGCTTAGGGTGATTCCTGTTAGGTGTAGTGCCCGAAAGACAATTATCTAATTGGTTTTATGACAGAATTAATAATTTATCTTATTATATGCATGTATGCTTATAATTAAGACACTACTGAAAACCCTAAGTACCTCGTTTATGTAATCACATAACTCAGTGTATGGCTATACACAAGAGGATTGAGTTAGTGAGATGTACTTAAAATTAATTTAGTCCATAGCGTTTATTAATCTGAGTACGGGTCTCATGATAAATTTGCTAATAATGCGCCCAGAACACTTTAGGTGTGACAGTCTTATCCGGACTGTCGCTAATAGGGTACCTAGTGGGGCATTTATATATGATGATAATCGTATAGAGCTGGACCGATTTGATTTGAGTTCTCGATATAATTCCGTGATCAAGGAGTCTTATCGAATCACAAGATGATCATATATGGATTACTTTCAATCCTGACGTGATCACAGACAACTGCTTAGACTAGGGCAGAGTTTGATGTGTTAGTAAGGATCACTTCCTAGTATGTGGTCCGACAATTCTCGTTGGCTCTATTCTGGAATGAGTGAGTAGTCTGTGCTATCACAGATATGGAATCCATTCCTTCCCTCGGGAAGTAGACAGAAAGTTCCCTTATTTGTTAATCCTAGAAACTGATCGATCCGCGGAGTTCATATTATATTATTATGAACTAATTGATCACTAGGTGGTTAATGGTAAATAAGGATAAGAGGTTTCGAGAAGGGTCTATGTAGATATCCCGAATCAAAATGAACAGTCTATGGAGGATTTATCCGTATGTAATGATTATATCAGCGGACACCTTATAACTCATAGTTGAGTGTAAGTTTATATCTATATTCGGCAGAGTTCATTTTCGGGTTTATGGTGGTGTAATCCCGGAATTAATAGATTGAATATAATTGTTCGGTCTGACGAATAATTTTATTTAATTTATTGTAGCTACTGAATATGGGTCCATGGTCCCCGACGTGGCTCCTAACATAGCATATGTTTTCTAGTCGTTTCACCTCAATTAATATTAAATATTTGGATTGGACTATTTAATAGATATGTAGATTAATTGCTTAGTTGGACTAGATAATTAAATACACGGAAAATACTTTTTTCGTGGACTCGACCCAAAATGGTGAAAAATGCGTGTGACCCCTTTTGACCTAGGGTTTGGCTGCATTTTTGGTTTTATTATTTGTTGGGAAATTGGTTTTCTTGATAAATAATAAGACATGTGGTTAAATTATTTATTGGTTAAATAATTTAAGGAAAAGAATATCTTTTATATATCCTAATTAATTTTAGAATATACTAGATTTATCTTTTAAGGAAAAAGATTAATTTGACTGATTTTGTATTAATTAATTAAATCTTTGGAGGACAATGATTACTCTCCTATATAAAGAGAGTTCTCCCAAGCCATATATCATATCACATAATTCCGAATTATTGGGAGTATTATAGCTTAGAATTTTCGGCTATAATACTAGGGTTTCGAGTTTTGAAAACTTTGGGTTTTCTAAGGTAGCATATCGAGGAGGTCCGGCGGCTTGAAACACCATCCACCTGGTGGTGCTTGGAGACACACGTTGGAAGACTTTGGCTTCTCAACTAGGCTCTCAACTAGCTTGGATTGAAGATTGTTCTAGACGTTTATTCACAATAAACCGGTAAGTAATCTAAACTCCCTCGTAGGTTTAGATCTATTGTATTTATTTATTTTGATTGTTTAGATCTAGATCTTATTATTTCCGCTGCGTAATCGGGTGGATCTATGATCCATCCGGTGATATTACATCCTACAAGTGGTATCAAAGACTTTGATCTATCAATCAAAGTATGTGAATTTTACATCTAGGAGTGGAAAAAGCATGTTTAGATTGATTTTTGTTTTTCGTTTGCTTTTCTATATGCATCGAAATTTATTCATGTATGTTGCCTTGTGATTGTCGTGGTTGAAGAGATGGATTGGGGTTGGTATTGTTTACTCGGTAGATCTATTGTAAACTCATATAAATTCGTTTATATGAGTATAGGAAATTTTGTAATTTTAGTTTCCTAGAAGTAGATCTGTTTTGTTTCTGTTCGGTTTTTTATTTATTCCTGGATATTGAGCCCTTGAAACGACAATCCTGTTCGGTAAAAACTAGTTTTACAATTTATAACCGAAACACCCCAAGTATAAGGATCGTAGTATAGGGTGTTTACGGGTCGTCCTAAGGGAGTGGAATGTTTATCGGATTCAAATATAAATCTATATCAATTATGTCACAATTATCTATCTAAACTAAAGTGAAACTAACTAAAACCTAAACCTAAGAATTAAAACTAAAACGAAATAAAAACAAGCGAGAAAATAAGAAAACGAAAGACGGACGAGCGTTCACTAAAGTGAACGAGCGTCCGGAAACTAAATCTAATGGACGAGCGTCGCTATTGCGGACGAGCGTCGATTATGAACGAAGCGAAAAAGTGCGGAAAACGAACGCGGGAAACTAGGGTTTATATAACTAGAACTTAAACTAAACTTAATCTAAACGATTCGATTAAAACAATTAAAGGAAAACACAAAGAAGGCGACTAGGTTCCACCTATCAACCAACAATCCAACTAGACGGTGATTAAAAAGACATAGTTTTTAGTAGTGATTTATTCACGAATTCAATTAAATTTCTTCAACCAAATTCTAGGGTTTCGTTTATCTTTTCAAATAAACTAAACATGCAATCAACACGAAATCACGAGGTTGTTTCCAAACTCTTACTCAACTAATCATGCATAATCTCTTAAAACACAATTAGATGCATTACTTTGAACGAAAGAGAACTCAAATAAACAAACTTTCATAAATTTATTCAAGCATAAATTAAACATAGATCGTTTCATCAAATCTTAATTCAATAAAACTTAAGCAATACAAAACAGATCCAAAGTAATGAAAAACTATGAAATAAACTCACTAAACTTAAGCATCGAACTCTCTAGTTGGTTTTGTTGTTGATAGGCTTCCTCCGTCGACTCACTGCAAGGTTTCTAGCCAACAATCATGTTGAAGATGATTGTTGGTTGGGAGATTTGCATCTCTGTGAAATTAGGGTTCTCTAGCCGCAGCTTTTGGTGAATTTGCATCTCAATGTTGCGTAAAAAAGTATGTTCTTAGGGTTGGGGCTGCTTCTGTATTTATAGAGCTCTAAGTCGGTTAGCCTTAGGTCGGCGGCGGACGCTCGTTCGCTTATATGGACGCCCGTCCATGATGCCTTAGACGCTATCAAGACGCTCGTCCAGATTCCGTCCAAACTCTCTGTTCAACTTTTCTTCTCTAGACGCTCGTCCGAATTACAAGACGCCCGTCCATATTGGACGCTGCATGGACGCTCGTCTGGATTGATGCAGAACGGATTCCTTGATATTTCCATCTTTATCTTGATTGATTTCTTTCCTTATCTCTTCTATTTTCCCATATCTTTGATTGATCATCTCGAAATTAAGTCTCCTAAAAGATAAATGAACATTGCAAAATGTAATGAAATCCAAATAATCATAATTAAATCAATTAAACACTTAAAATAACCAATTTTGCAAATAACCATATTAAAATGACATTTACCTAATAATTACACTTAAACCCTTAATAATCATGTAATTTACGCAAATGTGGGGAAAATAATAATGAAATAAACCCTTAATAATCATATAAATATGGCCTTAACAACTCCCCCACACTTAACTTTTTGTACGTCCTCGGACAAAACAATCAAAGCTATAGCTCAACTTTATAAATAATCCACATAGATCTCTAACTCACGTAACGAAAGATACAACAACTATAGCAAATGATACCAACACAGAGATAGATTCGGTGTAAGTGTGACAAGCCATTCTCAATCTAACAAGCCTTTCAAAGAAATATCCTCTCAAAAATTCCAATGACTATCCTAGGTACAAACAGTAATAGCTCCACTCAAAGCCTTCCCACACACTCAGTAGGATAATCCCTACAGCATATCATGCGGTTCTACTGGGTATAAGATCCATGATAACAAAGACTTCACTCTATTCTTATCCATCATTTCCAAAATGTTCAAATTTGACGCATATCAGAATGAGCTTTTACCCATCATAGTAGAATAGGATGTTTCGTGATAACACCCTACCTTACTCAAATCATAAGGTAGCTTCTCCTGACTGTCGTGAGCTTTTGGTCATCATAGTGGTATAGGACATACGAGGTATACCCTACCTCACTCCAATCATAAACCAGCTTCCGACAAACGTATTTATTAATAATTGCTCACTCACTTTATTTATTCACTTTTCAAAGTCATAAGTTACATCTCACCTATCACATTCAAACTTTATGATATTCACAGTACACGGTCTAACTCAGGTGTAACTATACTGACCTTCCTAAGATAAATCATTAAAAATAATGAAAGGATATAGTTCAAAAATCTTGCTTCAATCTCAAAGGCTTTCGTGAGTGAAAAACGAAACTATCTCCATAAAAGTAAAGACATGCTATAATTATCTCACTAAGTCACATACTATCATCGTCAGAAAACTACAACCAGCAAGCATTTAGTTTCAATTATATGCTCGAGACTCACAAAAAATTTTAAATTTCGCAGAAATGTAACATTCACTCATATTTCAAAGGATATAGCATAAAAACATACCCAATTTACCCCCCCACACTTAAATCACATTATGTCCTCAGAATGTGCGTAAAAAAAAAAAAAAAAAAGAAAAGAAAACTTAGCTGGTTTCAACAGTGGTTGTCGGATGAAAGTTGGCAGAGGTCAGGCCGGAGCATGAACATACCGCGACAACTCGAATAGACAACACTGGACAGTAGTAACTCGAAAACCTGCTCAAAAGTATCTGCAACACTCGACATACCATATAATCTCGGGGTACACGGGGTATATAAGCAACACATAACACAAAACACTTACAATGAACGTAAGAGGAATAACCATCAACACAAAATCAACTAAAGTATTATTTCTAAAACAATAAAACAAAACAACCTAAGAAAAGGAAACGAACAAAGAAAACTAGGCTGCCTCCTAGGAGCGCTCTTTTAATGTCAATAGCTTGACACAAAGTTCAAGAATCAACCCGGATCGGGCCACTTTGGTTTAACTGCCGCCACCTCAGTATCAGAATCAGGAGTATTGGGGCGGAAATGATTTTCACCACAACAACAAGTCAAGTGTGCTATAAGATCATTAAACTTTTCTCTCCAAACTACACTGACTCTCTTCTTCTTGTTCTTGCGGATGATAGGCATAGGTGTGCTAACCTGCTCAGGGGTCTCAGGAGAAGGTGCCTCACAGGTAGAGGTAGGAATGTCATCATCTGACTCAAAGAAATAAGATGGAATCTCCTCACAAATCAGGACTTCTGTACTCTCATCTCTTCTTTGGAAATAAAGAGTCTCAGGCTTTTCCTTTGGTTGCCCAAAATATTTCTTAAGTCTATGACCAGTCACTTTGAAAGCTTGATTACCATACCCGTTCAAAGTAATTACTCCACTTGGATTAACCTCGAGAATCTCAAAGGGACCAGACCATCTAGACTTGAGTTTACCAGGAAACAAATGAAGTCTGGTATTATAGAGTAAAGCCATTTCACCAACTTTGAATTCTCGGTCCTTGATCTTAGCGTCATGGAGCATCTTCGTTCTCTCCTTGCTGAGTTTAGCATTCTCGTATGCTCGGAGTCTGAATTCGTCGAGCTCGTTCAACTGTAACAACCTTTTCTCCCCACAGAGTTGGCTATCAAAATTTAAGAATTTAATTGCCCAGAAAGCTCTGTGCTCAAGTTCGACAGGTAAATGACAAGCCTTGCCATAGACCATTTGGAAGGGTGACGTGCCCATCGGGGTTTTAAATGCAGTACGATAAGCCCACAATGCGTCATCCAGCTTAAGACTCCAATTAGATCTATTATTGTTCACGGTCTTCTCCAATATTCTTTTCAGGCTCCGGTTGCTTACCTCGACTTGGCCACTAGTTTGAGGATGATATGGTGTACCAATCTTATGTTTGACACCATACTTCTCAAGGATCTTGTCAAGCGGCGAATTGCAAAAGTGAGTACCTTCATCACTAATGAGTGCTCTCGGACAGCCGAATCTAGTAAAGATATTCTTTTGCAAGAATTTCTTCACGACTTTATGATCATTAGTTTGAGTGGCTATGGCTTCAACCCACTTGGAAACATAGTCGACACAGACGAGGATATATTTATTACCACATGAGGATGGAAAGGGTCCCATAAAATCTATGCCCCATACATCGAAAACTTCGCATTCAAGAATGGGCTTAAGTGGCATTTCCATCCTACTACTCTGCCTTCCTGTTCTCTGGCACCTATCACAACCTTTACAAAAGGCTTCTGCATCTTTAAACAGAGTCGGCCGGTAGAATCCAGCTTGAAGGATCTTCGCAACCGTCTTCGGTGTTCCATAATGACCTCCGGTAGGACCGCTATGGCATTGTTCTAGGATATCCCACTGATCATGCTCAGGAACACACCGTCGAAGCAAACCATCCTTACAGACCTTGAACAAATAAGGATCTTCCCATACGAGATATTTAAGATCAGAAAAGAACTTTTTCTTCTCCTGATACGTCATATCCTCTAAATGACCACTCGCTAAATAGTTGACGTAGTCGCATACCACGGCCTAACCGTTTCAAGCTTCATCAATTGCTCGGTCGGAAAATCAATGCCTATATCATTGTGATTTTCTCGCACCCTCATTTACTAAGCGAGATAAATGATCACCACAATATTCTCACTACCTTTCTTATCTTTAATCACAAGGTCAAACTCTTGTAAAATTAAAATCCATCTAAGTAACCTTGGTTTTGCATCTGCTTTATCCATAAGGTAGCGTAAAGCTGCATGATCTGTCCATACAATCACTTGAGAACCTAGAAGATAACTTCTAAACTTGTCAATGGCAAAAACAACAGCTAAGAATTCCTTCTCGGTTGTGGTATAATTGCATTGAGCCGGGTTCAAGGTGCGGCTCGCATAATAAATGGGCTCGAACCTTTTATCAACTCTTTGACCTAAAACTGCGCCTACGGCGTAATTAGAGGCATCGCACATCAACTCGAAAGGCTTGGTCCAACATCGGTGCAACTAAAATAGGGGCACTGATAAGCTTGTCTTTCAGACAATTGAAAGCTTCTTTGCACTTTGCATCGAACAAGAAATCTACATCATCTTTCAAAAGATTTGATAAAGGCTTGGCAATATTAGAAAAGTCTCGAATAAACCGCCTGTAGAAGCCAACGTGTCCTAGAAAACCTCGTACCTCTTTCACTGTCTTAGGGTACGTCATCCTTTCGATGGCTTCGACCTTAGCCTTATCAACTTGAATACCAGCATTGGACACCTTATGTCCCAAAACGATTCCTTCGTCTACTAGAAAATGGCATTTTTCCCAGTTGAGCACCAGATTCTTCTCAACGCAACGTTGGAGCACCATATCTAGGTTCTCTAAAATTTCATCAAAACTATCGCCGTAGGCGAGAAGTCATCCATGAAGACCTCCATGCATTTCTCAACAAGTCCATCAAAAATGGCCAACATACACCGTTGAAAAGTCGCGGGTGCATTGCATAGACCGAATGGCATTCTACGAAAAGCAAAAGTACCGGATGGACATGTAAACGTGGTCTTCTCTTGGTCATTGGGGTCGATGGCTATCCGGAAGTAACCGAGTATCCATCAAGGAAACAATAATACTTGTGACCACTCGGTCTTTCAATTAGTTGGTCAATGAAGGGTAAGGGGAAGTGATCTTTTGCGGTGACTTCATTCGGTCTACGATAGTCAATACGTACTCGTAGCCGCTCACGAGACGTAAGGCAACTTCCTCCCCTTTTTCATTCTTTTCGACTGTGATTCCACCCTTCTTTGGCACAACTTGAGTAGGGCTGACCCACTCGCTATCGGCGATTGCATAGATGATGCCCATGTCAAGCCACTTTATCACTTCTTTCTTGACAACCTCTTGCATATGCGGATTCAGCCTTCGCTGAGGTTGTCGTACCTTTTTAGCTCCTTCCTCCGTTCGGATTTTATGCATGCATATGTCTGGGCTGATCCCTCGGATATCACCCACTTGCCAACCGAACGCGAGGATGTTTTTCTTAAGCACTTCTATCACCGTGCTTCTTGCTCTTGGTCGAGTTTCGAAGAAATGATCAAAGGCAATTTATCTCCATCCTTAAGAAAGATATACTTAAGGTGTTTTGGAAGCGGTTTAAGCTCTAAATCAGTAGGTGGTTGCTCAATGCTAGACTTTAACGGGCCACCTTTCTCCTTATGCGCTTGAAGTGGTTGACAGTAGAACACCTCATCTTCCCGAGGCTCAACCCCGAAAGGTACTTGGATCAAATCATCCATCGGAATCCTCCGGTCAACACTTGCTTCCTTTTTCTTGTGATCGATCATTTTTCTTAACTCTTCATCTTTAAGCTCTTCTCGCCGGCTCTTTCCCAATCATCTACTTCCCAATGAGTAGCTTCTCTCCAAAACTCTACCTCGTCCCAACTACCCATCGAGCTTCTTCTTCACCGGGGATGAAGTCTTCCCGACTCGGCTCTTTGAAATCAACGTTTGTTGCCGGGCATCTCCATGCTTCTAACTCAATAACAGGCCCAGTATGAGCGAGTGAAGATGACTTGTCAATGCCTACGGCTTGAAATGAATTAGAAGGTGGTCCGCATCGCCGGATCCTCAATGTCCATGACTTCAAAAACACCTATCTCTCGTCAACTCCTCTCGCTTCTTCAAAGTAGGCATCTTTTTCGTCCTCATAGATAGCTTCGACAAACGATATTTCATCAATTACGGCTCTTTCGGGATGTGTCCCTCGTGTGAAGGTGACAAATGTGTCACCGACTCTAAGAGTAATCCGTCCTTTGCGAAAGTCGATGAGAGCGTTAGAAGTGTCTAAAAAGGTTCGGCCTAGAATTAGAGGCATCTCCTTATCGGTGGATAGTCTAGAATAACCCAGTCGGTAGGGAAGACTAAATGTTCAACTTGAAGGAGCACATTAGCTACACAACCGGCTGCAGTCCGGCTAGATTTATCTACCATCTGAAGAGAAATCGGGCGTTCCCGCATCCTTTTATCTAACCCGAGCTTTTTGCATACGTTTAATGGCATCACATTAATAGAGGCCCCTGAGTCGCATAAGACGTTTTCGAATAAATGACCTTCGATCTCACAGGAGATTGAAGGTCTGCCAGGGTCACCTCGCTTAACAGCAATTTTCTGTGAAACCATCGCGCAATCCTCGCGAAGCACTTCTTCAGCCATCCCCTGAAGCTTTCTCTTACTCCCACGAATTCTTTAAGATACTTAGAGCATTTAGGCATCTCAGTTAATACCTCGGCTAAGGGCATACTAACTTGAGTGTCTCTAAGCATCCTCCTCACTCCAGCATACTGCTTGTCATTAGTGAGGGCTTTCTCTTTCCTTTTTGGTGGATAAGGAAGGGCTTTATCATTCCCTGTAGCTTGATTCTTTATCGCCTCATCCTCCCTATCCTTCCATCTCACAAACTTTTCTTCCTTTTTCTTAGTCGTGGGTACAGCCTCCTGACTCTCCTTCCTTTCCTCATCATCGAATTATTTTCATCCTCCGAAGAATTGTCACTAAGCTCCTCATCGTTGCTTTCTTCGGCATGTGGTTTCGATTTCCCCCTCCCGAACTCATGGCGTCGGGAGGGGCTACTCGTTTCCCGACATCTTGCCGGGTCCAAATTTTCTTACCACTTCTCAAAGTTACTTCATTCAACTCCTCTTCTTGCCCATACTCCCACCGAGGTGTAATGGCGGTGCAAACATTCACATCAGCTTTCGGATTTCTCTCGGTATAACTCGGAAGTTTACCGTGAGGTCTGCTTGCTTGCTGGTCTGCCATTTGACCAACTTGTCTCTCAATTGCTTTAACACTAGTAGACAGAGTCTTCACCATGTCTACCAGCTCATCGAATTTGTGTTGATTCCAGCCACCTTGAGGCCTTTGGGAGTTCTGAACTGGCCTTTGATAGTTCGAGTTGAAAGAATTCGAATTTGAAGGGCCAGGTGGTAACTTGGCTTGATTGAAGTTTTGCCTTTGAAATCCTGAATAGTTCTGGTTCTGGTTGAAGTTTCGGAAGGGTTGGTTTTGATTATCCATTAAGTTTACCTCCTCCGTCATCTCAGTCCCTGCCTGTGTTCCAAGATAATTCACCTCGAAGGCCGCATCCGAAGATTGGCCACCGCTTGCTTATCGATTCCATCCGAGCAACCAACAACCGTGTATCGGGATTGCTTGCGTACCTTCTTTCTTAACAATATTGGTCTTCTTAGGAGTCGACCACATGTTGTTCTTGGCAATTGTCTCGGCTACTCGTAAGCGGTCTCATCACCTCCCCTAAGAAGGATCCATGAGCCGTGGAGTCAAGATAGTCTCTATTAGGTTGAGAGACACCTCTCGTAAAACAGTTCCAACAACTCATGTCCGTCATATCCGTGATTGGGGCATTTCCTCATCAACAGATTTAATCTCTCCCAAGCCTTGCCAACAGTCTCATCCTCCAACTGCTCGAAAGTAGCTATTTCCCATTTCATCTCCATAATCTTGCCTGGTGAAACCCACTTAAGAGCGAAGGCTCTTTTGACATCATTCCATGTATGGAGAGAATGATGGGTTAATGACTTAAACCATCTGCTTGCTTCACCTTTCAAAGCAAAAGGAAATAGCTTCAACTTTACGATCTCAGAATCAACACCAGGATAATGGCACTCGCTTCACGATTTGTACGAATGTGGACAAGAAGTCGTGCGGGTCTTCTTGAGCAAAGCGATGCCATGGAAAGAGCTATTTTGGACTAGTGCAACTACTCCATTTTTAAGGTCGAAATTTACTCCCCCCATATCAGGTGGACGAATAGGTCTATGTCCCTCGAGAAAATCTTGATTAAGATATGGAGTGTAGGGGTCCTGGTTCAACTGATTAAGCTGGTTTTGGCGGAATTGTTGAAGTTGTTGATTTATGCCAGCTTGCGATTCTGTTCTTTGCAGAGCTTGCATTTGTTGAAGGAGTAAATTTAACTGAGCTTGGGGGTCAGGATTTGGAATTGGTGGATCTTGATCCGCCATTTTGTCCAAATCAGGGAGAAGCCTTCTTCTAAGGATAGATCGTTCAGGCTCAGGATCAAAGATTAGAAGTCCCTTCTTACTTCTCGTTTGCATAAACCAGAAGAAAGGAGAAGGAAGAAATCAACCCTTTGGGGTTGATTAGAACAGGTTTAGAAAAGGTTAGATGGTTTAGAGGGAGAAAAGAAAAGAGAAGAAAGAAAAGAGGTGATGATTGAACAGACTGAACTGGCGTCCAGTGTTAGTGGACGTTCGTTCAGAACTGAACGCTCGTTCAGTTGAATGAACGTTCGTTCAGAGGACAGAATTGAGGTGGACGGGCGTTCAAGTTGTTGAACGCTCGTTCAGATACGAAAACCTAAAAACTAAGGTTACCAGAAATAAAAAACGAGATAAAAAATAAAAGCAGAAAAGACTTATGGAAATAAAATCAAACAAATCTATAATTACGGAAACAGATCTAAGCTATATAAAAAAAAATAAGGAAAATAATTGAAAGAAAATCAAATAAAATAAAACAGTAATAAATGTAATCCTAAAATTAAACGAAACTGGAAAAGAAACCTACCTACGAAAAGTTTAAAAACAAGAAAAACACTAAGACGGTAAAAAAAAAACGTGTTGAAACCTTCTAGGGTCAAAATGGAGGGGAAAACAGTGGATTTTGACCTCGAAAACACACTGAACGGCCTACGGCAGTTCACCACGTCGTCGGCGTCGGAACGAGCTTTCCGAATTGGGGTCCTGCGTTCCAAACGGACACTCGAGCCGAAAGTTATGGTCAAAATACTACCGCGTGCCCTAACGACCCCTTTTTGACACAGAAAATTGTCCTAAATAGAATCCGACAACCGTTACCGACTCCCCGGCAACGGCGCCAAAAACTTGTTCGGTAAAAACTAGTTTTACAATTTATAACCGAAACACCCCAAGTATAAGGATCGTAGTATAGGGTGTTTACGGGTCGTCCTAAGGGAGTGGAATGTTTATCGGATTCAAATATAAATCTATATCAATTATGTCACAATTATCTATCTAAACTAAAGCTGAAACTAACTAAAACCTAAACCTAAGAATTAAAACTAAAACAGGAAATAAAAACAAGCGAGAAAATAAGAAAACAAAAAAGACGGACGAGCGTTCACTAAAGTGAACGAGCGTCCGGAAACTAAATCTAATGGACGAGCGTCGCTATTGCGGACGAGCGTCCGATTATGAACCGAAGCGAGAAAAGTGCGGGAAAACAAGGGAAACTAGGGTTTATATAACTAGAACTTAAACTAAACTTAATCTAAACGATTCGATTAAAACAATTAAAGGAAAACACAAAGAAGGCGACTAGGTTCCACCTATCAACCAACAATCCAACTAGACGGTGATTAAAAAGACATAGTTTTTAGTAGTGATTTATTCACGAATTCAATTAAATTTCTTCAACCAAATTCTAGGGTTTCGTTTATCTTTTCAAATAAACTAAACATGCAATCAACACGAAATCACGAGGTTGTTTCCAAACTCTTACTCAACTAATCATGCATAATCTCTTAAAACACAATTAGATGCATTACTTTGAACGAAAGAGAACTCAAATAAACAAACTTTCATAAATTTATTCAAGCATAAATTAAACATAGATCGTTTCATCAAATCTTAATTCAATAAAACTTAAGCAATACAAAACAGATCCAAAGTAATGAAAAACTATGAAATAAACTCACTAAACTTAAGCATCGAACTCTCTAGTTGGTTTTGTTGTTGATAGGCTTCCTCCGTCGACTCACTGCAAGGTTTCTAGCCAACAATCATGTTGAAGATGATTGTTGGTTGGGAGATTTGCATCTCTGTGAAATTAGGGTTCTCTGGCCGCAGCTTTTGGTGAATTTGCGATCTCAATGTTGCGTAAAAAAAGTATGTTCTTAGGGTTGGGGCTGCTGCTGTATTTATAGAGCTCTAAGTCGGTTAGCCTTAGGTCGGCGGCGGACGCTCGTTCGCTTATATGGACGCCCGTCCATGATGCCTTAGACGCTATCAAGACGCTCGTCCAGATTCCGTCCAAACTCTCTTGTTCAACTTTTCTTCTCTAGACGCTCGTCCGAATTACAAGACGCCCGTCCATATTGGACGCTGCATGGACGCTCGTCTGGATTGATGCAGAACGGATTCCTTGATATTTCCATCTTTATCTTGATTGATTTCTTTCCTTATCTCTTCTATTTTCCCATATCTTTGATTGATCATCTAGAAATTAAGTCTCCTAAAAGATAAATGAACATTGCAAAATGTAATGAAATCCAAATAATCATAATTAAATCAATTAAACACTTAAAATAACCAATTTTGCAAATAACCATATTAAAATGACATTTACCTAATAATTACACTTAAACCCTTAATAATCATGTAAATTACGCAAATGTGGGGAAAATAATAATGAAATAAACCCTTAATAATCATATAAATATGGCCTTAACAATCCCTCTGGTCAGAATGAAGACAAAAAGTTGAGGAACAGGCCCTCAAAATTTCGTGACGATCGGAGTCAATCTCGATGTCCAATCATTACAATAAAGTTGCTGTTGTGTCGTAAAAGCACTACAGCCCCAGCTGTCAGTTCGTCGAATTTATGGAAGAGATTGGACCGTTGAAACGAAGATCCAACCGTTCAGATTGAATTAGGAGGAGTGAAGAACTGGTCCACAAAGTTTCGTGACGATCAAAGTTTGTTTGGATGTCCGATTGTCGATAAAACGCGGCGGCAGCAGATTAGAAAATAGTAAACCCTAGTTAGGGATTGTGTTTTTTTTAAGAGGTTAGATACGGGGGTACCAACGATCCGTCTCGGTGTTTATTTTTTCCGTTATTTTTTCGTGTATGATCGAAATTATGTGATAGAAACCGGAAAATTGCCATGACATGCATCATATCATGATTCCACTCCAATGCATACATGTAGCTAGTTTATTTGGAATAAATTAGGCATGTATAACTCGTATAATTAGTTAAAAGCTTTTTTTAATTAATATGTGGTAGTTAATTAATTAAGTAACTAATTATTAAAACCAAGGAACCAGGTTTTGTCAATCGTTACGATTTTAGTGATGGATTCTCGATGAATCCCACTTAGATAAATCGTTGAGTTTTCGGTGAACCTACCTTAAACAGAAACAAGATTACGCTTTGGTTGACAACATAGAATTCAGAAAATCTTAGTACATGGGTTCGGAAATGGTCTAACCATGGTTGGGAGAGTTCAACTGAGCTACGGCTCGATTGACTCCTTGCCGGAGTACTTTGATTCCATGTGTGACGTTTACACGGGGGTTCGACAAGACTTAGCATATCTGATAAGCCTTCGGCTAAACGGGGCTTCTCTTGCCAGATCCGACCGACAGTCACATATGTTCCAACGAATAAGACGGCGTAGGCTTGCCTACTTAACCGACCCTGTTCGGAGTACTTTGATTCATTGTTTCTTATTGTCAAGACCGAAACCGTAATTAGTAAACCCACCACTTTTTCAAATTATTCAGTGGCAGCGGGGAAGGCGACAACCAACCCCATGGCCTCTACTAAAGATGCAAGCACGTGAAAGAAGGGTGACGCCTTGTGCCACTCTGATTCCGGCCCCTATCAAAATTCAAGGCTTGGTCTCCGAAAGGATAGGATTTTTGGTACTCGTTGGGTCACTGTCCGACCCTAAAGGCGGCATACTCGGGGCGTACTTTGAGATCTGATATAGTAGGTCACACTCTTTATGGATATTTTTGAAATATCTAGGCTAGAAAAAGGAAGGTAATCAATGATTAAGGCCCGGGATGTCTGATTCCCCGTGAGATGTTCGATTCTTGAAGCTTAATCATTGAGAGAGATTGTCTCAGTTTAACCGTCATCGTGCTGATACCGACCCTAAAGGTGTCGGTACGATGCGAGGTTAAATCCTTGGAATGGTAGGATAGACTTTTAACAAGTTTATTATTCCTAAAATATAAAAAAATCTAGTAGTGAAAATTTATTTTTTGAATTTAACTTTCTGTCATGTTTATTTTACAACTTTAATCTCTAGGCTACTAAACTGTTAGTAATAGGACTTCACAAAAAATGTGAACGTAACAAGTACGTTGTAAATATCAATAAATGCAGTTAATTTTCGGAAAAGATTTTCTCTTGAGCATTTAAAAAAAAAAAACTTAAGTGACATAGTATAGGTGTGTCACGATGTCACTCGTGTTGAACGAGAGGCGACAATACTTAGTTTACAAAAGATGATATAGGACTATCAGAAAAATTCATTTAGTGAATTTTTAAAGGTGTAATTACACAACAAATTTCTAAATTTAAAAATTGGAAAATCATATACATAAGGCATTGCTAGTTAGACGGTATTTGGAACCGATAAACTAGTGGGAGCCTTAGTCTTATGATTTGTTGTTTTTCTGAATCATTAGAAATGTGTAATAGACTGCACATGAGTTTCTCTTTTCATTGAAAAAAAAAGAATAAAGCGTTGCTAGTTAGACAGTAGTTGGAACTGATAAACTAGTGGGAGTTTAGCTCTGGAGTTTTTCCAAACTTTTGAAACATCATGAACAAAGCATTGCTAGTTAGACAGTATTTGGAACTGATAAACTAGTGGGAGCTTAGTTCTGGGGGATTTTCTAATCTTCGAAAAATCATAAATACAAAGTGTTTCTAGTTAGACGGTATTCGGCACCGATAAACTAGTGGGAGCTTTGGTCTTATGATTTGACGATTAAAAAATCGATAGTCCAAGCAAGTAACACTGAACATCCCACGGTTCAAGAGTAGTGTCTACTCAAACGAGCTGCTAGTTCAAGACTGTTTCCATCTAAGGAAAGTGGAGAATAGGAAAGAATATTTATACGTGTTAGTCATCTAAACTAAGAAGTTTTAAGGCTAAACCGGAAAATTAATAAATTGGAAATTAGAAGATAAGGAAAGTGATTTCGGATCACTGACCAATGCATCATTAGCAATTTTCTAGAAAGCTAAATTTCTTTGGAAGAACTAGGTAGCTTTGCATTAAATGATAAATAAAATAGACAACGGGCAGTTATTTCAGAGATACTAGTGGGAGTGATATAAGGGAATGAATCTCGGATTCAATTCTTGAGTATCACAAAAAATTCATTTTCTGTTTTCGGATTCGTTGGAACGAACGTATTCATTTTCAATAGGATAATTTGTTTGTCTTATTGACGATGAATATAACATTCGTAGCACGAATCCAAGACTCAGACTTTTGTTTGATAAAGTCAGAACCACTAAGCATTGTTGAAAAGGTATTAGTAACACTTCTTAAAATATATATAAACGCTTCTTTCTATTTTATTAATTAGTGCATATTCCCTAAAGACAAGACCTGAAGACTGGCTTAGGGTGATTCCTATCTCCCAGTCAAAGGAACACTGTCTCAAAGGAACAATGACTAAGTTTCCTTTCAATCAGGAAAGGGTAATAGATTTAAAGAAGTAACAAAGCTTGTTCATAACAACCTTCAGGGTCATATGAAAGAGACAAGCTAGTAAGAGTTTTTGAAGTAGTGACATCTTGTCTGACAACTATTCAAGACTCCGGTACGTTTATCCAAAATATTTGGAGGAAATCTCTGATTTCACCAGAGATAGAGTATTCCATACTCAGAAATAGGTTATTGCGTAGTCTTCGGGACTGATGCTCAGCCTGCCTCCCAGTGAAATGTTTTCACTAAGGGATACACCATAAATTTGCCTTATATAGTTATTGATGTGCTACGATACGTTGCTGAACTCATTTAAGATATTGGTTGCAAAATAACGGTTTACGTTATAATGAAAAACCGAGAAGTCTACCTAAAAGATGCCTACGCATTTGCAGATAATGAGTGAATTCGGTTCACCCCACATCTGTAAATATACACATTTAGCATTTAGTGCTTGAAGGTAGGACTGGAAATTTTGCGTACACATTCAGATCGTGAAATATCTTAATGCATTGAGTAAAGGTTGATTTTAAAACTCGTAAAATCAGAGAATGACGGTTATACTGTCAAACTCGGTCTGATAGAATCTATAAATAACAGCTTTGGATCTTGAAGTATTTGTACTCGAGATGTTACTAACTGATTTGTTCAGTCCACATCCAACACTGGCAGTTGGTGATAACACTAATAAAAACTACTAAACTAGATCAGTATATCAATCCACCCCAAACGCGGTGGGAGTATGGTTTGTCCATTACCCATTGCAGGACCTTACGGTCTATAGGGTAGATTGATGACCTATAGTCCTTCGTGGGCTGTATAGGATCCTGATCATAGAGGTTGGTTTAAAAGCCATAACCCTGTGAGTGGAGTTTGATACTCCAGTTGTGTTGAAACTCTTGTAAAACCACCTGAGTATCTCAGGCCCAGTGGGAGTAATTGGAACTACACGGAAAAGAGTCAAATGAATAGGAAAGTTTAACTTTCAACGCAAAGCTGAGTAATTTAGGGGTGATTCCCTAAAAGATAGAGAGTTAATCAGACCGTGATCTCTCTTACCAATCAGTCTTGCTTGATTTCGTCAGAAAGCGGGAAATAGGGGTGATTCTCTAAGACTTCCTTGCCGACCAACAGAATCTGAATTCATTCAGAACAGAAGGGTTTTAGCTAAGAACAAATAACAGATTCGTTACAAAGCAAAAAATATGGGTGATTCCCTAAGACCTTTTGCGAGACTAACGGTATAATTTTTTTAGAAAGAACCTTTGGCAGCATGCCTGCCACAGCTTATATCCTTTAGGGATTAAAGCAAACCTTTAGGTCATTTCAAAGTAATATATTTTAATATGTTGAATTGACCAGAATGTTGATAAGTCTTTCGTAGACTGGGCATCAATATTAGTAAAGTAGTATGTAGATTAGTGTTTGTGAATGGTAACACTGAAACAGTTGGAAACAACATGGGTGTGTTATGTGAAGTCAGAGTCTGACATACCATCGGGATTCATGCTTAAGGATTTGATTCGCTCAAATTCTTGAGAATCGATCATTGGCAATCCCATCTATTCACCTGGTTAAGATATTCTTGCATTTATGCAACATTCAACGATGTAGTCTACCTTACCTCTCAGGAATGCTTGTCTAAACCTGTGAATGAATACTAAATGAGATGTTTAGTGAATCCTCCAGTCTCTTCGGGAGAATGAGGAATAATATGCTAGTATATTCAGGTGCAAACTAGAACATAAGCAATAACACTGATTCTGGCTTTCGGTCAGATTGAGGATGATCGTTAAATCGATCTCGGTCTCAGTGTTTACTTATGTGATAAAGTATTATCCAGTAAGCCACTTCATTGTGAATACATTTGAGAGATAGCTCATAAGGATTTTGCAATCACTAGAGGTCATAAGCATATTGAAATCGTACCACCGGATTAGATGGAAATACGCCGTTTCGATCCCAAAGATTGACTCAAGTCGCCAACCTACCTGATCAGTGTACCGAGTCACATGGTATTCGGATTCTAAGTACGTGCCGGGTCACTAACCTACCCTGCGGTGGTGCACTCCGGTTGTGCTTGGAAGGATGAATTACTAAGATGCGCTTGTAGGGTATGAATCTTGTGGATACGTCTCGCTTGTTTTGAGCAAGTGGGAGAATGTTGTAGATATAGATATAAAGGGGTGTGCTCTAAAACAATTAATCCACTAGCCTTTCGTGCAAGTGGGAGATTGTTAGGTGTAGTTCCCTAAAGACAATTATCTAATTGTTTTAGGACAGAATTAATAATTCATCTTATTATATGCATATATGCTTATAATTAAGACACTACTGAAAACCCTAAGTACCTCGTTTATGTAATCACATAACTCAGTGTATGGCTATACACAAGAGGATTGAGTTAGTGAGATGTACTTAAAATTAGCTTAGTCTGTAGCACTTATTAATCTGAGTATGGGACTCAAGATTAATCTGCTAATAATGCGCCCAGAACACTTTAGGTGTGACAGTCTTATCCGGACTATCAGTAATAGGGTACCTAGTGGGGCATTTATATATGATGATAATCATATAGGGCTGAACCGATTAGATTTGAGTTCTCGATATAATTCCGTAATCGAGAAGTCTTATCGAATCACAAGATGATCATATATGGATTAATATCAATCCTGAGGTGATCACAGACGACTGCTCAGACTAGGGTAGGGTTTGATGTGTCAGTTAAGGATCACTTCAAAGTATGTGGTCTAACACTTCTCGTTGGCTCCATTCTAGAATGAGTGTCTATGCTATCACAGACATGGAATCCATTCCTCTCCTCGGGAAGTAGACGGACAGTTCCCTTATTTGTTAATCCGAGAAACTGATCGATGAGCTCAGTTCATATTATATTAGTTATGAACTATTTGATCACTAGGGGGTTAATGGAAAATAAGGATAAGAGGTTTCGAGAACGGTTTACGGAAATATCCCGAATCGAAATGAACAGTCTATGGAGGATTTTTCCGTATGTAATGATTATATCAGTGGACACTTTCGACTCATGGTTGAGTGTAAGTTATCTATATTCGGCAGAGTTCCGTTTCGGGTTTATGGTGGTCTAATCCCGGATTTAATAGATTGAATATTATTGTTCGGTCTGACGAATAATTTTGTTTAATTTATTGTAGCTACTGAATATGGGTCCATGGTCCCAGACGTGGCTCCTAATATAGCATATACGATTTCTCGTCGTTTAACCTCAATTATAATTAAATAGTTGGATTGGACTATTTAATTGATATGTGGATTAATTGTTTAGTTGGACTAGATAATTAAATACATGGAAAAGAAATTTTTTCGTGGACTCTGCCCAATATGTCAAAAATTTCGTATGGCGCTATACAACCTAGGGTTGGCCGAAATTTGTGTTATGTAATTATTAAGGAATTAGTTTTCTTGGATAATTATTTAACATGCGATTTATCTTTTATTTGTTAAATGATTATTCATGAAATATTAGATAATGATATTATTTATCCGAATTTGTTTGGGATAATTATTGTATTTATCTTTTATTTGGAATAAGGATTAATCTAAAAATTATCTCTTAATTATTAAATCCTTGGAGGACAAGGATTACTCTCCTATATAAAGAGAGTTCTCCCAAGCCTTGGTGACACAATTATTTTCGAAATATTGGGAGTAAATTAGCTTGGATTTTTCGGCTATTTACTTAGGGTTCGAGTTTTAGAAAAACTTCGGGTTTTTCTAAGGTAGCATATCGAGGAGGTCCGGTGGCTTGAAACACCATCCACCTGGTGGTGCTTGTAGATACACATTGGAAGACTTTGGCTTCTCAACTAGGCTCTCATATAGCTCGGATTGAGGATTGTTCTTGGTGTTTACTCACAATAAACCGGTAAGAAATCTAAACCCCCACGTAGGTTTAGATCTATTATTTTATGTATTTTGGTTGACTAGATCTAGATCTATACTATTCCGCTACGTAATCAGGTGGATCTTGATCCATCCGGCGATATTACATCCTACAATATCCAGCCTAGTTGAACTCAAATCCATCCCAGATGACATTCATTAGGTAGATACCATCTTCACTTAACTTACTTAGCCCTTTGTGCTGTCCAATGGCATGTCTGCTGATCCATCTGCTGAGAAGAGCAAATTCAGTATTGAGATACTGAATGTGTGTATCGACTACTGCTGGTTCCTTTGAAGCTGAGATTTGTTTAAGAAATGCGTAGTGTTGAAGTGGTAAGTAGGCTAGATCAATATATTTCACCAGAGGATCTTTGAAGCGAAAAAGCTGTCTGATGATATCTTGATTGACAAAAATCTTCTGTCCATGAACTCTTGTGAGAAAGCGTATGCTTATAAAGTATTGGAGATTTCTATGAGTTTGAAAGGACATCCATAGAAAATAATGTCTACACATACACTACCACAGTCAATCAAAAGGAGATTAAGGTAACTGACAACCTTATTGCAGAAATATTTGGATTTGAAACTTCTGGATAATCATTTGTAATCAAATTAAATAAAGAGAAAAGAGAGAAGTTGCGGAAGGATATTGCGTTGAAAGAAGATTCAATTGTATCATTAACAGGGAAGACATGTTTCCTCAAACATGAATTTGACTATCTAACCAAGATGCTAGCAAAATGTGTAATTGGAAGTGTTGGAAACTTCATCAATCTTTCAGTCACCAAGATAGATCTTTTGTATGTGATTTGGTTCGAAGCAGTCTTCAATTGGCAAAGATACATTCTTGATCAAATAGAAGGACAAGTCTCATCTAAAGCACCAAAGAAGAAAACTGACGTGAAGAAATAAAGATTCTATCACAAGAAGACACTTGCCTTGTTAGTACAGAGGATCATCGATCATTTTGGAATTTCAAAGAGAGAAACAACTGCAATCGATGATGGAAATTTGCAGTGAAAGATGAGAAAAGCAAAACTGGTAAGATGAAAGCTGATGGTTCTGAAACTAAACCAAAAAATAAAAGGAAATCATCAAAGAAATTTCTTACAAGTGCTGAAGTTTTAGAACAAGTCGAGGAGATAAAGGAGAAAATGAGAAAGTTGAAAGAATTAGAGAAATCTAGGAATGCTTAACTTTCGCCTGGAAAATCATTGATTTATGATACAGCAAGTCATACAGCAAAGAAAGCAAAAAATGATGATGAAACCCCTGCAAAACCTGATGCTGAAAGAGAATTTGTTGAAGAAGCTCAAGAACTTGTTCCATCCCTACCTGAAATTGATACTCACAGGGAACAAGTTTTGAGAACTGATCATAATGGTGAAGAAACTGAAAGTGATAAAGAGCTGATTACATCGGAGATAGAATACATGCTCAATCTGCTATCTAAAGCCAAGTACACACCACAGAAGTCATCTTCTAGACTGAAGTGTGAGTAATCAATCAAAGAATTGGAAGCATCTCAGTCTGAGAGAAGAGAAGTTGATGATGGTAAATCTGTTCAACAACAAGTTATCACCTTAGATGTCCTTGTTGAAGAAGAAATTCAAAACAGAGACGATGAAAATAAAGAAGTTGATGAAAAAGGAGAGGAACCAGTTGCTGAACAGGAAGAAGAGAAAGAAACTGAACAGATAGAGGAACCAATAGAGCTTCAGGTTGCTGAATTAAAAGAAAATCCTGAACAGGTTGTTGAATGTATAACTAAAGTTGAAATTTAAGTTGAAACTAAAATATACGTAATCCCAGTTGTTGCTGAAGGGGAATCCAGCAAAATTGAAGCTAATAAAGTTGATGAACCTGTTGGGACTCTAACTGAATCTACCTTAAAGACTCCCAAACTGAAGCTGTCACAACATTATTTGATCCTACTGTTGACATTGGAAAATTGATTAAAGATGACTGCAAAAGACTTGATGCATATCAACATTGGTTGTTCAGTTCAACCGAAAATCAGAATGAACTACAAGAATTCATGGAGACTGAAGAGAAATGGGTTTTTGGTCTGTATGACATCACTCACGTGTCACAACTATTCAACACTTAAGAATTTTTTAGCAATGGATATTCTTTGATAAGAAACAGATATTGGAAGAGGTTTACAGGAGGAGAGAACTTAATATCAAAGAAGGATGACAATGATGATGAAGATGATTCACAAGGAGATCCTGACCTAAAAAAGGTATCATTGCCTCCCTTTAAACAAAAGAGTCGGCAAAAGCCATCAAAGAAGGAGAATCAAGTGAAGACAGTTAAGAAGTAAGTAGTGATTCAGACTCTGACGCTCAGTCTGAATCAAGAAAAGAAGAAGATCAAGAAGAGTATCAATCACCTATTGATAGAGAAATTTTAGAAATTCCAAAAGCTGAGGAAGATCAAGCTAGAGAGGAAACGGATGACGAGTTTGATGTAAAACTATCACCAGTAAGAGAAGCTGATTCTTCTACTCTAGAGAAAATAAGAAGACAATCTAAAGAAAGAAGGAAATCATAGGAGTATAAGGAGAAGATGAAAGAAGTCATTTCTACCACATCCAAAGGAAAGTTGTTTGAAAAGATTGAAGCCGAGAAGGTCCAGAAAAAAGAAGCTGAGAAAGCCAAAACTGAGAAGAAGTTAGAAGCTGAGAATGTGAAATCTGACAACAAGAAGGTTGAAGCTAAGAAAGATGTACCAACACATGTTGAGATTATCAAGTACAATTAGAATGAGCTTGTGAAAATACAAAATGAAGATATGGACATCTTTGGAAAAGTGATTAGATCAATGGAAGAAAACAAAACTGAAAGAACAGAGATGATGAAAAAGTTGCTTAGTGTCAAAAAGGATTGTCATGACATTTTAATTGAAATAATGAACACTACCATTGAGTCCCAAGCAAGAAAAACTGAAACCCAGGAGAGGCTTGTGAATGTAGTCACTGTGTTCATGATCAAATACTGTTACTAGAGAATACCATGAATGACTCAGTCATTGCACGGCCCATATTGGCATCCAATAAACATCACCTAAATTCCTTTATCAGGAGTTTGATTCAAAAGGATGATGCCAATAAAGGAAAAATTTTGGATATCTTAAAAGCAACTGCTGAGGATATGACATGTGTTCTTAGCTGCATTGATGAGAAGCTCAATGAATTGAAGAAATCCATAGCTGACTTGGATGATGAAGAAATGCAGCTGATTGCAAACTTTTCTGAGCCTAGAGAGTAAAGACTTGGATTGGACTCAGAGCTATACAGTATATTCAAGAGTTTACCCCCTAAGGAAAATGAAACAAGAGAGCAATCTTTGGAAAATTTTCTAACAATGAAGAAAGATCTTGTTCATTACCGGAACAAACTGATCAGATGGGAAGAAAATAGGACTCTTGAAAAGTTGAGAAGTGTGCTGGAAAAGTTGATTTAGGGTTAGTCAAGGATGTATTGGAGAAATCAACAACTGATGATGATCTAAAGAAAATTGTGTCGAAGTTCATAGTTTTGTTTAACAACAATTTCCTTGGAAAACACAACTTGACAACATCTTGACAAATCTCGGCCAGCATCAGCTGCATTGAATACATCCCAACGAATATTGCAATCGGAGAAGCTGCTGAAGAATATGACAAGAAATCATTAATAGCTGACAATAGGAGAGGAAAATAAGTTGTGACATAGTTTTTTTCATAGTATTTGTTGTACTCTATTACTTTGTAACTTAGGTGGACATCATCAATAAAAGTATCAGTTTCTCAGTTCTTTTTGTTTGTCGCCTTTTGTTTATTCCTTATATTTTTGCATTTCTTTTTATGGAGGGTATTGGCATCATCAAAAAAGGGGAAATTGTTGGAAATAAAATTTATGTTTTGATGATGATTCGTCACTTATTTAGTTGTTAATTAAAACGCCATTGATGAAGTGTCATAACTAGCTATTATAGTGCAAAGCAAAAAAGATGTCTAAATATAAATGTATAAGATTTAATAGATTCTGATATCTGTATAAGTAAATTAGACAAGCACAATAATAGTTTAAGGTTCAGAATTGAGAAACCGAGAAACTGACTTGATGAACAGATAAAGGATGAGGAACTGATCTGTTGAGTTTACATAGAGAAAAAGTAAACTCACATTATAAAAGGAACTGAGTACACAAACAAATGCTGAAGAAGGTAAGTTCGTTGAGGAACACAGACACAGTTGGATTATCTAGAAGCTGAAGGCCGAGGGAACAAACTCAGTTTAGAAGGCTGATGGACACAGACTCAGTATTGAAGACAGAAGAACTGAGGGTTCAAACTTAGTTTTACAAGGAGTGAGAGCCGAGACTATAAAGTTAGAATTCAGGCAAGTCTATGATGACCTAAACTGACTTTATGGATCTTGTATGAAGACCTACGATACATAAGGACAATGTTATCTTGGATATTTTTAAATGTTATGGTCTACTCTGATTAAGTCAATATAAATCAGATGAAGAAAGAGTAGTAAGTTTTAAAGAAGAGTAAAAACTCAGTTAATGCTCTTGAAACTGATACCAGCTGGGAACTGACAAAACCCCATAGGCTCAGTTTCAAGCTGAAGTCATTCGAACTGAAGAAGAATCTAACCATTATAAAGCAAGCAATACAATTGGTTAAAAGAATTGTTAAAAAGGACACTGTCATTCAACAGAATAGCAGGACCACCAACGAATACAAGAATTCAAATTCAAACAAGATGAACGTTGGAATAACCTCTATAATCAAGAAGATGTGAAGAGTTCTAAGATCAAAATCACTAAGGAAATATTCGTTTAACGGGGAAAGCTAAAAGAACTCTTCCTACATGCTATATTGCTAAATCCATATATCCTCAAAGTGTACAAAAGCATCAAAGAAATATCAAGATCTACACTTGAAGAAAAACAGAGCTTGTTAAGGAAATCATATACATCCTGAAGAAGAAGCTTATATCACAAGTTGAATCATAGTCATTGATTCAAGTGTCAAATTTTATTTTATCAAACGTTTTAGACTGTGAAACACCAAGAAGTTGTGAAGGACAGTTGAGGTGCAGTCAAGAAGACTATGTTTGTGGTGAGCTGGTGAAGAGGTAATCCAACCGTTCAAGGACCAGTGAGCAAGCTTGGCTTAATATCAATTCCACCGGTTAAAGTATAAGGCTCGAAGATTGTGAAGCTAGGGAATAGTCCTGGACAATCAGAGTATAAATTTACTTTGTGTGTTGTAACTGTAAACCTGAAGAACATAATGAATTTCCACCGACATCATAAGAGAATAGAGGATTGATAGGATTACACCACCTGGAATCTATAAAGTCTGTGTCATTTACTTATTTACTTTACGCATTTATTTACTGCATTCTAGTTCATATCTCATCAGAACACAAACTCAACAAACATCAGAAACTGAGTTGGCATTGCATTCATCTATACAACTGATAACTGAATATTCAAATGGCTTTAATTTATCCGCTGCCGGTTAACTCAGTTTGAGCATAAATCATTTTGATTTATACTCAACTCAGTTAGCTCAACTCCACACAAGTTTATAACTGAACCTAATTTGTTTTAAGATCTAGTTTTTGGTGACAAGTTTATTCACCCCCTTAAACTTGTGTCAACCTTTTCAAGGGATCATCAGTCTCTCCTGACTTCATCTTGAACTCTTGAAATTTCTTTTTGGAAGCTGTCACTTTGTTCGCTTTTGATAGAATCTCAACCTTCACAAACTAGTTGTAGCTTTTCCCATAGTTCTTTCGCTGTTACGAAATATTTCACCTTCAGATACATGTTGTTGTCTAGTGTTCTATAAATGATATCAACTGCCAAACTGTTGAGATTAGCTCTTTTTCAATCTTCAGGACTCTAATCACCATTGGCTTTGGGAACTCTTGTTTGAACACCGTTGATGGTCAGCATGTGGGTTATTTTTAGTGGTCCTTCAGTCAGCACATCCAACATTTCATCATGAGTCATGACTTTCTGCCAGATATGCCTGTAAATGTCTTTTGTTTTCGTCAAATCTAGACAGGGTACATATAAGCAATCTGCTGGCATACTGACTGTTATCTATGATGCAAACTTGAAAATTGGACTCTGAAAAAGTTTTCTAGACTTTCAGCAAGAACAACAATAGAGAATCTACTCAGAATAGAACATTGTAAAAGAACACTAAACTGAAACCAATTGTTGGTCTCTTGGAAGGATTTGGACAAGTTTAGAGGGGGTGAATAAACTTGTCACTTGAATTTTTTTTACTGAGTTAAGATAACTGATCTGAGAAAAGGTTTGTTCACTTTCTCTACAACTGAATTAACTGCAACAGAATTAATTAGTCTTTTTAGTTTCTTGTTGTTCAGTTGAAAAATGCCGAGCTGAGTTTGGTGAACTTCAGCTTTATGCTGGCTGTGAGTTCAATCAGTGTGTATATAAGCTCATCCTTGAAATGAAATAAATTGAGTATGATAAAGTAAAAATGTAAAGTTAATTGAGTAATGTAATTTCACAAATAAAAATAGAGTTTTTATAGTGGTTCCAGGTGGTGTAATCCTGTCAGCCCACTCTTACCCTGGGATGTAGGAGGTAAAATTCCACTAGTCTCTTTGAGGTAACGATTACAAAAAGTCTTAGACGATTGTCCTTGACTAATCCCTAGCTTCACAATCTAAACACTTGAACAACATGTAGAATTGCTGCTCTCTGAATGCTGCACTGGTCCTTAAAGGGTTGAATTGCCACTTCACCGGCTCTACCACACACAGTCACCTAGATTTCAATCAACTGTCCTTGACACCTTGGAATGGATGCTTCACAGTCCAAACCTTTGATAAATACAAAGTTGCATTAGATCAAGAAAGTGTTTCAGACTTTGAGGAATCTTCAAGTGTTAATTATTTATATGTCTTGAAATGCTTGAACACTTTGAAGATTTTCTGGATATGTCATTGAGTACAAATGATGAATATAATTGACTCTAAATAATATTCATGCATATCAATTAATTGGCCCAGCCAATTAATTATTTCTGAGGCTCAAATAATAAGAATATCATTCCGAATTACAGAAGCCACATCGGGGACCATGGACCTATAACCAGTAGCTCCAATAATTAATTATTCATCGAACAAAATATAAATGATTAATTCCGGGATTACGCCACCATAAACCCGAAACTGAACTCTACCGATTATAGATGTATACTTATACTCAACCCATAGAGTGAATAAGCGTCCATTGATATAATCACTACATACGGATTAACCCTCCATAGACTGTCCATTACGAGTGGGAAGTCTCCGTGAACCCGACTCGGAATATCTTATCCTTATTTACCATTAACCCCCGATGATCAATTAGTACACATATCGACTAGTAGCTAATTAGTCAAATGCGAAACTCCCGGGATCGATCACTTTCTTAGGGCTAACAAATAAGGGGATCGTCTCTCTACTTCCCGCGGGAAGGAATGGATTCCATGTCTGTGAAAATCAGAACTACTCACTCATCTGGAGATAGTGCCAATGAGAAGTGGCTTGGAACACATATTTAAGTGAACCGTAACTAACACATCAAACACTACCCCGGAACAAGCAGCACCCTGTGATAACCTCAGGATTAAGGTTGATCCATATATGATCATCTAATGATTTAATAAGATTCCTCGATTACGGAATTATATCGAGAAATTCAGATTAAATCGGTCCGATCTATATGAATGCCATCATATATAAATGCCCCACGTAGGTACCCTCTACCGACGGTCCGGATAAGTCTATCACACCCTAAGGTGTTCTCGGGCGCATTATTGGTGTTTTAATCAAGAGACCCTAAACTCGATTAAGTTCACCACGGACTAACGATTTTAAGTATATCACCACTAACTCAATCCTCACGTGCATGCCATGCACCGAGTTAAGCGGTTACATACGATATACTTAGGGTTTGCGAGCGGTGTATTACTTACAAGCACAAAGCAAGTAATAAGGTGAGATAAATTCTGTCATCCATTAAAAACAATTACACAAATTGTCTTTCGGGCACTACACCTAACACTTGGTGCTTGTTTCAACCCATAAAATGCCTTGTTGAGTCTATACACTTTATCTTCAAAACCAGGAGGTTGCTAAACATAAACTTCCTTCTCTAGAATGCCATTCAAAAATGCACTATTGACATCCATTTGGTATACTTTGAAGTTTTTGTAAGCAGCATATGCCAAGAATAGGCTTATAGCTTCCAATCTTGCAACTGGGCATATGTCTCATCAAAATCTATTCCTTCAGCTTGAGAATAGCCTTTTGCTACTAGTCTTGCCTTATTCCATACAATGGTACCAGATTCATCCAATTTGTTTCTGTATACGCATTTAGTTCCAATAATATTTGCATGATTAGGCCTTTCCACTAGTGTCCAAACTTGATTTCTTTCAAATTCATTCCATTCCTCTTGCATAGCAATTATCCAATCTGGATCTGATATTGCTTCTTCAACAACTTTAGGTTCCATTTGAGATAGAAAACAAGTAAACATTGCTTCCAATTGTCTTATAGTCCTTACACCTTGCTGTATACTGCCAATGACTTGTTCAGCAGGGTGATCCCTTAACCATTGTAGATTTTGGTTAGTTTGGTTCTCAGGAACATCATCTTCAGTAGGGTCTGTTGTTGCCTCAATAGGGGGTTCAGCAGATCCTTGAATTTATTTAGTTGTTGCACCAGTTGTGTTACCAGAATGTTCTTCAGCAGGGGCCGACTGAGAAACCTTTAACTCATTTATCCTTTCCAAAACATCATCACATTCTAGATCAGTGACTTAGAGATTCTCAGCACGTTCTGAAGCTTCATCTTCCATACCAGTGCACTTTGGTTCATCAAATACAACATGTAATGATTCTTCATGTTTCAATGTCCTTTTATTCAATACCCTGAATGCCTTGCTGACAGAAGAATCTCCCAAAAAGATTCCTTCATCTGATTTTGGTTGGAATGTCTTCAATTGCTCCTTATGATTCAAGATAAAACATTTGCTTCCAAATGGATGAAAATAAGATATATTTGGTTTTCTTGCGTGCCATATCTCATAAGGTGTTTTCAGCAGCTTCTTGTTCACTGAGGTCCTATTTTGTGTATAGCATGCTGTATTGATTGCTTCAGCCCAATTTCTTTCAGGTAATAATGCTTCACAAATCATAGTCCTTCCTACTTTTTTCAAAGTCCTGTTTCTTCTCTCAGCAACCCCATTTTTCTGAGGTAGGATATCAAGATTATAAGATACGGTCTTTGATGTTTGACACTCGACGTACGACTATATGGATATTATTACAGCGACATGATTCTATTTACACGGTAACCGTTTCACATGAAAGGTAGTAGTCATTGCATTTGACTCTTTCGATGACTGAGGGTCGTTGATGTTTTGCTAGACGCTATCCATGATCATTAGGTATGAAGGGCATTTTCGTAATTGCACTTTGTGCCTAAGGCCAACATATTCAGAAGCCTATCGGGTCACACACATAAGAACATCTAGCCGGATTAAAATGCGATTATAGTGATAGTCAAATAAGGAAAGTTTACCTCGACTAAAAATGGTTAAAGTGGTAAATTAATATGGTGGTATTAATTTATTATGAATAAATTAAATAAAAGAAATTAATTATGTTGATTAATTAAATATACATACGATGTATATGTGTGTCGAATAAACGTTTATATGATATACATGTATTTTACAAATTAATTAATCATAGCATTATATTAATTAAAGAATATTCTGGATGACAATTTATAGGTAAAGGTGGCGCCAATATTAGTGTACAAGATACACTTGGATTGTGTAATTTAATTAATGAAACTGCCATATATTAATATTGAATATTAATTGATTTGTGAAAAATAGATTTATAGTAATAAGATAAATATACTCAATGTTAGATATTAACAATATCTTGAAAAGGTTGGTCTAGAAACCGAGTTTTTTTGGCAGCAATCCATGGTGGATTCCGGCGGGTTGTTCGTGTGGACTAGCGGTAGAGGCCGGACGCTTAGGCGGCTCCATGCACCACTACTCTCCTTGGACGGTCAAAGTGTCGATCTTTTAGATCAAGCAAGGTAACCACCGGCTACTAACTTATTATGTTTGTTGCTTAAACGAATTCGATCCTGGTTAATAGGAAATAAATTTTAAATTCTGTTGCGTTGCCGAGTAGATTTCCTAACAGTGGTATTGAAGCGAGCTTCGAGCTTAAGAAATAAGCATGTTAATTTGCATAGTTCATTTTATTGTTTAAATCAAGTAACTAAAAGATGGAAGATTTTTTATTCGCAAAACGATATACGAAAAGAAAAATAAAGTGATCGGGTGGTGCTCGGCCGACTGGCGGTGGCACCACCAGCGGCGGTTGGTCGGCGGCGGCGGTGGGGCAACCTGTTGCCGGCTTCGGTTGACTGGTCAAAGGTGGTGGGTCTCCAAAAATTTTGTTCTGTGTATTCGTGATTCAATATGGTTCGTAGTTGTGATTGATATCTCCTTCGTTTAGATGTATAATGTGGCTAACTAATTATTCAAATAGTTTGGGCCATTGAGATGACATATGGCATTAAATAATATTGGCCCTGTCCAAACTTTGTTTGGAATAGTCCTAGGCCATTTTCAAAATATTTGATTTTGGAATAGGCCTTGGCGCTTTTCAAAATTTTGATTTTAATTTCCTATCCCAAGATCGACTTCATTTAATACAATAAACACGTTAAGTAGTTGACAGAGGTTACCTTGGAAGATCTAGAATATCGTTGCTTTGACCGCCAATGGAGAATAGTAGTGTGTGCGAGCCGTCCACGTGTCCGGCATCTATCGATATCCACACGAACTCCTCACCGGCATTTTCTCTCTCTCTAAAACTCTCTAGAAGAAGCTCTCTATTTTTCCCAAGAATTATGAACTCTTGGAATTGTAATGTACAAAAGAGCTAGCCAACCACTTTCTTTTATAGGTGAAGGTGGCGCCCCTATTGCATCCTAATCTGATTATGAGAAGTTTCTAGTGGATTGATGAGAAAGAAAACATTTTCCTAATAAAATAAGAAAAATCACTTTGATTGATTTATCTCCTTTAATTTAATATCTTATATTAAATAATTCTATGATATTGCCAATATCTAATATTGAGTATCTTTATCTTATTAGCATAAATCTATTTTCCCCAAATCAATTAATATCCAATATTAATATATGATAATTTCATTAATTAAACTGCACATTCCAATTAATTGTGGCACCCCATATGCCAATTAATTGGCATCCGGAATATTCTTTAATTAATCAATATAATTAAAATTCACTGTTTAAATTCACCGACGAAATTCAACCGTCGAAATTCACTATTTTTCAAAATTCATCGTCGAAATTCACTAATTTTCGGGATTCAACGTCTCTTCGGGATTCACTAGGGAGATTCACCGATTTTCGGGATTCACTCGTTTGTCCTTCTCGCTATAAAAATTATGCGATTGTCCTTCTCCCTATAAAAAATATGTAGTTGTCCCGTTACTTAAAAATATTTCGTATTTAATTTATTCTTGTAATAAATAAATAAATACTGTCATATTAATTTATTCACTATAACACTTTATAGTCGAGATAAACTTTCTTTATTTGCTTATCACTATAACTGCAATTTACTCCGGCTAGATGTTCTTATGTGTGACCCAATAGGCTTCCGAATATGTTGGCCGTAGACACAAAGTGCAATTTATGAAAATGCCCTTCATATTTAACGATCACGAGATAGCATCTAGCAACACACCGTGACCCCCAATCATCGGAAGAGTCAAAAGATATGACTAATACATTTCATGTCTAACAGTTACCGTGTAAATAGAATCCTATCGCTGTAATAATATCCATACACAACTGCCGCATAATGTGACACGTAATGTACGTAGGTCATTCTGACCTACGCATTCTCTAATGCACGTCCACATACAATCCAAGTGTCTCTACACTTAGATTGACGAAATCTATCCCTATCTTCAATAAGATAGAAGACATCCAATACGCGCTAGTCTAATCTTACCATCAATGTCCCGTTTGACAGTACGTACGACTAGAGACATTTAAGTCTGAAACTTATTAAAGCGATTAGAGATCTCATCAACCATAATCAATATCATGGTTTCTCTATCAAAGTTTAATACTAAGGACGTTACTATATTTACACATTGAGTAACATGAAGATATACAAGATATATAATAACAAATGTGTTTTTATTAATCATAATAAAGTTATTACAAGAACTAAATAGACTGTAATCGACACGACCCGGTCGGAACCTGTCCAACCCGATTGGGTTTAGGACACCATTTCATCAATCTCCCACTTGACCTAAAGCCAATCAACCATATGCCTAAGCCCATGCATGTGAACATGTTTCTCATGCTTTGCCTGTGACAATGCCTTGGCTAACGGATCAGCTATGTTATCATCCGTATGGACTTTCTCTATCTTTACATCTCTTCTATCAACTATCTCACTAGTCAAGTGATAGCGCCGCAACACATGTTTGACTTCTGATGGGCCCTTGGTTCCTTTGACTGAGCAATTGCCCCATTGTTATCACAGTACAGTGAGACTGGACCTTCAATGGAGGGAACCACACCAAGTTCAGTAATGAACTTCTTCATCCAAACTGCTTCCTTTGCTGCATCCGAGGCTGCTATGTACTCGGCTTTCATTGTAGAGTCTGCAGTAGTCTCATGCTTGGAACTCTTCTAGCTCACTGCTCCGCTGTTAAGCGTGAAAACAAATCCAGACTGTGACTTCAAAGCATCCTTGTCAGTTTGAAAACTGGCATCCAGGTAACCTCGTAACACCAAATCATTGTCCTCAAAAACCAGGAACATATCCCTAGTACGTCTCATGTACTTGAGAATATTCTTGACTGCAATCCAGTGACCATCACCTGGATTTTCCTGGTACCTGCTAGTCATATTTAGGGGGTATGAGATATCTGGTCTAGTGCACAACATGGCGTACATGATGGACCTAATAGCCGAGGCATAAGGGATCCTACTCATTTGTGCCCTTTCCTCCTCTGTCTGATGAGACATTTCCTTTGGCATGTAGACCCCTGTGACATGGTAAGAATCCTCTCTTGGAATGCTCCATGCTGAATCTCTTTAATATATTGTCTATATAGGTGGATTGTGACAGACCTAGCAACCTCTTAGATCTATCTCTATAGATCTTGATTCCTAGAATGTAGGCTGCTTCTCCCAAGTCCTTCATAGAGAAGTTCCCGGATAACCAAACTATAGCTGACTGTAACATTGGAATATCATTCCCTATGAGAAATATGTCATCTACATAAAGTACTAAGAAAACGACGGCACTCCCACTAACCTTCTTGTAAACACATGGCTCATCTTCACTCTTGATGAAATAAAACTGTTTGATAGTCTCATGAAAATGAATATTCCAACTTTGAGAAGCTTGCTTCAATCCATAAATGGATCTTTGCAACTTGCACACCATCCTAGCATTATCGTTTGTGAAACCCTTAGGTTGTGTCATGTACACTTCCTCAGATAGATTCCCGTTAAGGAAAGCTATTTTCACATCCATCTGCCAGATCTCATAATCATTGTATACTGCAATAACAAGCAGAATTCTAATGGACTTTAGCATATCTACTGGCAAAATGGTTTCATCATAGTGAACTCCTTGACTTTGTCTATAACCCTTTGCCACCAACCTTGCCTTGTAGGTAACTACATTACCATCCATGTCGGTTCTAAAAGACCCATTTTCACCCTATAGGAACATTCCTATGGGCGGGTCAACTATGTTCCAAACATGGTTGTCCTTCATGGATTCCCTTCGGAATTCATGGCTTCCAGCCATTTCTCTTTGTCATGCCTCATCAACACATCCTCATAAGCTTTAGGGTCCTCATATTCCATGAGATATACACCAGTGTACCTTTTGGGTTCACCACGTTCCCTAGTGGATCTTTGAGGTGTCTATGTTTTCAGAGCAGGTGCTTGCACATCATCTACATGTGGTGCCTACTCTACTTCCATCAACTGACTTGTGTCCATAAGTGGTTCTTGAATTTCTTCAAGATCAATATTACTTCCACTGACCTTATCCAGAATAAACTCTTTCTCTAGAGAGTGGCCAGTCCGGGAGACAAACACCTTTTGTTCTCCTGGATGGTAAAATTGGTACCCTTTGGTTTCCCTAGGATATCCCACAAATAGACATTTGTTAGATCTAGCCTCTAAATTATCAGGCATCATCCGCTTCACATAAGTCGGACAATGATAACGCTGTAAATGGTACCAATAATTATACCCTTATTCACCCCGAATTCTGCTCAAGAAAGGATAGATAGGCTCGTTATTCTGTGGAATATATGTTAAATGCTATGTGAGTGTTTGCAGGATCATAATTATGCATCTATGTTATTTTTCCGAAGATGTGGTACTGTTTTGTCTCGTTTTTCGTATTGTATAGGATGTACGGAATGGAGCATTGGAGAGTGGATCTGGACCAAAATAAATATATTGGGCCGAGTGATTAAAGTGCAAGAAGAAGCCCGTTGAAGAAAAATGAGAAAAGTCAGCACGGTTTACCGAGGGCTACGGCCGGAAAACCGGTGACTTGTTGAACACGAAACTGATTCTGCCGTATTATCTAGGTCGGTTAGGGTTTTAGAGAATCTTAAGTCGGTCATTGTATCTATATAAGGCCGCATTAACCGAGTCTTTTGATAAGTTTTCATAAGTTTTGCATATTACATTATATACATTAAATATTTTGATGAAATAACGTTAAGCTTTGGAAGAGTTATTTCTGGTTGCCTCCTTTTCTCCACCATCTCTAGGTTGAGTAGATCGACCTAGATCTCCATAGTTGAAGGTATAAAGCTTTGAACGTTTCTTTTTGTCTTCAATATGGTAGATCTGTTCGTATTTATGTGTTTTAGTTAATCTGCATGTTTAAAAACCCCATAACTTACTTATTTTAATCGTAATTGAGCAATGTAGATCCAGGGATGGGAAAAGCTGCCCCCAATAACCCTGCGGTCTATACCAGTTTACCGGGGCATAATTTAGAAAACCGAAAACTGGGACTACAGCTACGTTGATCGACAGTTTTAATTAACAGTAGGTTAGATCTGGCCAATCTGCTTATTGTAATCGTAAACTGACATGAAATACGAATAGTGAAGTGCTAAGTTTGGACATAGTCTTGAATGGACCCTAAGAACGTGATGATCAATGTCGACAGCTGTCTAGCGGGTTAGCAGTAAAAGTTAGCGCTTGATATCGGTAATTCTAGATTTTTATGCGTATGGGCTATTACGGACCAATTAAGGAGGGTAGCTTGTGTATAGATTGTCTACTACGATTGTCGGAGTAGATAGGAGCAGGTATTGCACCCGTAGCTGATAATGATAATTAAAACTAAGCTCATGAAGGAAATTATGTGGTGAAGTAAACATAACGATTAACTAATCCAAGTTAGTTGATCGATGAGGAGAGGGGGAGGAATACCAAGTTTTTTTCTTATTGTTTATTGTTGGTCCATGACCGCCTCTATGTTGTTTCTTAATTAGCTTTGAATGATTTATTCTTATAGTTGCATTGTGTTTGTGGGATCGACCTTGACTCACATTTACTATACTATGATGTACCTAGTATTCTTGCTAGTAATATCGACATTTGTGACTTACACGTGATCAAGATTTTTGGAGCCCTTTCCAGGGACATTGGCCAATTATACATATAAACATTTTAATTCTGATTAAGAAGTTTTTTTTAATTTATTTTCTTTTATTTTGTGTCTTGAGTCGTTGAGATCAACCCTACACTTGTTAAACTGCCAGAAAGAGAAATTTTAGGGCCGGTTTACCATGGTTTACCCCCGGGTTACCGTGCCTGAAAAATTGAATTTTGAACAGTCTCTGTTATTCTGTGTTATCCTCTGTTGATTTTAGTTACTAGGTCCGCAACAGTTGGGATCATACCCAACTGAAGAGGAAGTTGCTAACTCTTTCCTTGTTTTATTTTGTCTTTTCGCAGGAAGATGAGAACACTTCAGAGATTCGATCAAACCAGAGTTGAAAAAGAGCAACAAGTCAAGAAATATGCCTAGAACGATATTGAACATCACACCGATTTCAATGTACCCTGGATCTGAAGCAAGAGAGCATTATGAAGCTATTAAGAAGTGGTTGGAAAAAGAGAAAGAATCAATCAAGCAAGAGCCAGAAGAGAACTTAAAGAAGTATAGTACGTATCGTCCAGGTGAGTTCCTTTGTGAGTTAATTGAAATATCATCTTCGGATTCTGATTCTGATGATCCTGAAGAGGATCCAGACACAACGTTTTCTGAGCCTGAGGATTACCCAGACTCACACACCGTGGTAAAGTTAGGAGACCCTGGCATGTTTCGACTCCCGATTTCTGTTAATGGTCTATCAGTAGGATTAGGTCTCTGCGAATCTGGCTCGAGTTGCAACATTCTACCTTTTTCTCTCTGTCAAAAGATTAAGCTTCCGGTCGTTATGAATCAAACCAGAACCATGACTTTCATCGATAGAACTAGAGATATGCCTGCCGGTCTGCTTAGGAAGTGCATGATTAAGGCAGAAGGGTTCAGTTATCCAATTGATTTTACGGTAATAGACGTACAAGAGGACCCGAGTGCCCCAGTTTTGTTGGGAAGACCTTTCTTAGCAACAAGCAGGGCAGTCATGGATTTTGATAAAGGGGAGATTACTTTGAGGTTGAATAATGATGTTGTATCTTTTAAAATCTTAGAGCCCGTAGAAAATAGGCCGGAAGGATGCAAAACGGCTTATGATTCAGGAAGGTGGAAATTATGGATATAGAAGGGCATAAGTATAGTGAGGTTGTAGTAGAAACTATTGAGAAGGAATTCATGAGACTAATGTTGAGAGAGAGAGAAGAGAAGGACCACAAAAAGATGCTCAAGGAAGCTAGTCCTTCCGTGTTGCGTATTGAGCGCTTTGAGCTAAAAGCAGAAAATGTGGAGTCCTTGGATCTAAAGTCTAAATCTCAATGCAGAGTCAAACCTAGTACGCAAGCAAAGAGAGAGAGGTGTGCTAGGAAGAGAGCTCAAAAAGTTTTTAGGAAAGTACAAACCTCTGAGCAAAAGTTTGGCGAGCTAAAGCTCGAAATCCTGAATGATCGGAGATCTGAAGAAAGTCGAGCTGGCGACTATCAACTCAGAACTATTTCTTAAACCCTTAGGTAGATTAGGAATGAATAAAAGTAGCCGGATGAAGGGACGAGATTTTTTTAATCCTACCGCACCCTTAGGCTTGAAACTAAATGGTTGTGGTAAGGTTTTTTTTTACTTGTTGCGGATTCTAGAGAAGTAGGTTAGGATTGAGTCGGAAATAAGAACAAAAGGAGTAAGAGGCTAGTAAATTTGAGGTCAGAATTGAGCAGAGAGGTTGAGAAAAGTGTGCAGTGAAGGAGACAGAGAAATCTGGGGGAAAAGAACCCCCGGTAAACCCTAGGTTACCCCCGGGTTACCGAGGATGGATTTTCAGATTTCTGAACGTCAGATTATAAAATTGAATTTTCAGTGATACGTGGAGGACACACGTTGCACCAGGCACCACCAGTCAGCAGAAACTGTCCCATTTTCCCTTATTTTCAAAATTTTCATCCTTTCCCACACTCCACCATAACTCCACCTCAATCCCACAATCACCTCCTCAAATCCCTCACCCTAATTACTTCTCTCCCACTATCCCACCAAATCCTTCCAGCTTCACTTATTTTTCCTATTTAAACCACCCATTCACCACCATTATCATCACACTCTTCAACTATATTCTCCTCAAATCACCAAACTTCTCCCATTTCTTCTTCTTCTCCAAATCAGTCGGCCACCATCACCACAACTATTACCACTAAACCTCCACCAAAATAAAACCTTTCTTCTATTTTCACCAACCAAAACACCCATTTTCTTAACCCTGTTGCTGTCGAGTGCTACTGTGCTAGTGAAGTGCTGCAGTTCTTCATATTTTATCATCAGAGGCACAGTCCAGAAAGAATTCCAGAAAAATTCATGCCGGTAAACCCTGACCTACCTCTGGTGTACCGAGGTTACCTTTTCCAGAAAAACAATTAGCATCAGTTCTTGTTATCTTCCAGGATGAGTCCTAAGCATAGCCGATCATCTGTTCGTCCCAGTGGTTATCAGAGCATACATGGAGATGCTAATCCCTTGATAGACGGGGTTGAGAAATTCCATTCTTTATAGATCTACGAGTCATTCCGAGGGCATTGGAACACAAGGCTAGTTGCAGGAGAACGAGAGGTAGAGTTGGACGATTACGGATCGATCTTTCCACAAGCCTTACAAGAGCAAGACATATTGGTCATGGCCGAGGCACCTATACGGTTCAATGCCACAATGGTAAGGGAATTTTATGCTTACGTTTCGCACAACCCCGGAGTTACATTTGCTATGGTCCGAGGGGTTTAGATTGATTTTTCTATTGAGCGGATCAATGCTCATTTTGGGGTTCGAAATCCACCGATTGGCCCGGATATGTACACATCCTCGAGCAAAATTGAAGATTTAGAAAGGATGAACATGATAGCTGATTAATTTGGGGTGTAATGGAAACGCAACCCTATGGGAGCACCCATCATCTTCCTAGAAAACGAGTTATCCTGGTATCCGAAGATGGTCAACAGATTTGTTTGTGCCTGCCTTCTACCGACCAAGCACACGGTATCTGTCACCACCAATAGGGCAGAGATGATGTTTTATCTAGAGCAGGGATCTCCAGTCAACATTGGTCTATTGATGCATAGCCATATTCACGAGCTTGCCGCCGTATCTGAGCGCGAGCTGTTGCCATACTGGCCGATGATTGACATGTTTGCCTTAGGGGACGAAGTGAAAATTATCGTCAGTGATGATTGGGAAGACCATGAGCCGATGATCAGTTCACAGTCGGTTGAAAAAGTTCCAAGACAGGTTGGAAGAGCTGAGAGGGAGCGTACTCCGGTCCCCAGAGCACCACGGACTCAGTGAGCTATGCTAGAGGAGCACTCGCGAGAGATTGCGAGTTTGCACAGCAAGATGGATATGATTATCAACTTTTTTGGCATACGTCCATCTACCCCACCACCTAGGACTGCCCCACATCACCGAGCCTCTTCTTCGGCCGCTGCTCCATCCAGTTCTGGTCCACCTCCCGGTTTTGAGCCTAGAGATGACTGAGAGGGTTATTCTTTTCGTTGTTGTTGTTTTCCATTTTTCTTTTTATTTTTCTTTTCCTATCTAGTTAATGTAGCAGAATATTATTAATATAATGATTTTTTTGGCTTAATTTGTTTTGGTGTTCATTATTTTCTCTTTTACTGCCGCAATTTTATTTTACGGCTTCTTGTCACCACTATTCTTCTTGGTTTGTATGAGATACTTAGGGCAGATTCTTCATGGACTACTTACATGAGCTTGATGATTTATACGACGATCCGATTCATCTTTGGTTCCACCCTTAACCGAAGATAAGTTCCTTTTCATTTTTCATTTTTCCTCTTACCCATTAGGGACAATGTTTCGATTAAGTAGGGGGTAGATGAATGTCACTTAGCTTCTTAACACTATATTCCATGAATTGCGTGATTATCTTGATTCTCTTTGATGCACGATTCACCACTTAGACTTTGATTCATTTCGACAGAATTTTGAAAAAATGTGATATCTTTGATCTTTTCGAGTTAATTGACTTCATCTTTGTTTCATGATGTACGAGTAAGAGTAAATGCCCACTTTTGAAGTAGTGGCATATGAAGCGTATATTCTATTATGAGCCACATTTTAAGCACGTATAACTCACTTCCCTTGGTGTGTAGTCGATAGCATATTGCTTTGACTAGAGTTGACCCTGGCTTCATCACGAATCATGTTCCATCCATGCTTATGAAAGCAATGGAATTTCGGATTCGGTAGTTTATCATGTGTGGGGCCATGAGGATAGCTAAATCAATGAGAGTTTTCCCGCCAAGAAAGAGAAGTGCATTGAAACATATACATCTATATTCTCTTTGGCAAATATTTTAGTCGATGGAGCATAAAACGCACGACTTTTGCATAGACCGATAAACGCGAGCCTAAGAGTAATATATACTCGGTTCTCAATCCGCCTTGCCAGCTAATTTAATTGATAAAGAACATGTTCGATACTGGTTAGTTCGACTACGGGTTGGCGTAAAGTGAGATTGTCTGCATTACTAAGCGGTTGTGAAAGTTATTGCACACACACATTGGCTCATGATGTGAATAGTGTTTAATGCATTACTGATGGATATGAGTGGCATGATCTCGATCTTGACTTTGTGAGGCATAGTTATTTTTAATTAACTTGTATACTGATTAGAGTGTTGTTTTCTTTTCGTCTTTTTGCTTGGGACAATCAAAAGCTAAGTGGGGGGTAGTTGATAACGCTCTATTTGATACCAATAATTATACCCTTATTCACCCCGAATTCTGCTCAAGAGAGGATTGATAGGCTCGTTATTATGTGGAATATATGTTAAATGCTATATGAGTGTTTCCAGGATCATAATTATGGATCTATGTTATTTTCCCGAAGATTTGGTACTGTTTTGTCTCGTTTTGCATATTTTATAGGATGTACCGAATCTAGAGCCTTGGAGAGTGGATCTACACCAAAAGAAATATATTGGGCCAAGTGATTGAAGTCCAAGAAGAATCCTGTTGAAGAAATAGGAGAAAAGTCGTCCCACTTTACCGAGGGCTTGGGCCGGTAAACCGGAGACTTGTTGAACATGAAACTGATTCTGCCGCATTATCTAGATCGGTTAGGGTTTTAGAGAGTCTTAAGTCGGTCATTGTATCTTGCTGGGAATAAAATTTAGTTTTGATGATGATTCATCTTATTCAAGAACATGTTTGTTTACACCCCATTGATGAAGTGTTGAAACTAGCTATTATAGTGAAAGGTTAAAAGATGTCTAGACCTGAAAGCATAAGTTTTACTAGAGTCTGATAATTGTATGGGTTATATCAGTCAAGCACTGTATAAGATAGAAGAGTCGTAAAACTGAAAACTGGAAATCATCTAAGAAACTGGAAAGACAGTTATCTAAAACTGACTCAAACTACACCAAAAAGTGAAGCTCACTCAGAACCAAAGAAGGTAAGTTCGCTGAGGGACAGACTCAGTTGACTTATCTAGGTGATAGAAGAACTGAGGGTTCGAACTCAGTTATTGAAGATTGAAGAACTGAGGGTTCAAACTCAGTTTATGAAGACTATGTCAAGACTTTAAAGTTAGACTTCAGGCAAGTTTGTGGTGACCTGAACTGACATTATGAATCTTGTATGAAGACCTAAGAATCATGAGGACAATGAACTCTTAAATGATATATGCTTATGGTGTACTCTGATAAAGTCAAAAATATTCAGATTAAAACTGGAGTACTTACATTTGAAGAAGAGTAAAATCTCAGTTAATGCTCTAAGTCAGTCAAGAAACTAACAACTGACAAACTCAGTATAAAACTGATCATGATACTCAATTTTATAAGTCAGTCATCCAACGAACTGATAGTACAGTCGAACATTGTAAATGAAGCAATTCTATTGAATGAAATACTAACAACTTATAACGGTCACAAAATATAGCTATTACAAGATAGACGTTGTTACAATTTAAATTCAAGAGAAATGAACGTTGGACCTCACACTATAAATAGAGGAATTTTAACCAAGGATCATAGAGCAAGAATTAACAAGATTACAAGCATTTTTGTGCAAGAGTCTAGTTCATTCGATTTATCATCTATATCTGCGCTAAAAAGATCAATCAAGAATTTCTTCAAGTGTTCAAGCTACACAGAATTTATTCAGAATTTGACACTTTGGAGAACCACAAACGAGAATCAATTTATTGATTCTCAGTCCAACTTTGATTCTTAATCAAAGGTTCAGACTGTGAAGCAAACCGGTGAAGGATTTACCAAGGACATTTGTATCAGCAGTCGGGTAGACTGTGTTTGTGGTGGTAGCTGGTGAAGAGGCATACGTAACCCTTCAAGGAACATTGGCTCAAGCATTTTGAAGAGCAGCAATCCAACATGTTCTTTGACTGTTTAGAAAGTGAAGCTAGGATTAGCCAAGGACTATTGTTTATGACTTTTTGTAACAGCTCACCTCTAGAAGTTCTAGTGGAATTTTCCTCCTACACCACAGGGGAAGAGAGGACTGACAAGATTACACCACCTGGAACCTCTATAACTCTTGTTTCATCTACTTTACGTATTTACATTCTATTTTTATTCTTATAGTATTTTATTCTGTTTATACAACATATTGAAGAACTGATTGTTACACTGAATCACAGCTCACAAACTGAAATTCATCAGAATTCAGTTTAGCACACTCAGCTTTCATAGAGAATAACAAGATCAAGAAAAAGGCTAAAAATTATATCCGCTGCCGGTTGACTCAGTTTGACTTAGACTCAGCTCAGTCAGCTTAACTCCGCACAAGTTTTAATTGAACCTAATTCGCCTAAAATCTAGTTTTTAGTGGCAAGTTTATTCACCCCCCGTTCTAAACTTGTGTCAGCCTTTCCAAGGGACCAACATATCTATATAAGGCCGCATTAACAGAGTCTTCTGATAAGTTTTCATAATTTTTGCATATTAGATTATATACATTACATATTTTAATGAAATAAAGTTATTCAAGCTTTGGAAGAGTTATTTCTGGTTTCCTCCTTTTCTCCACCATCTCTAGCTTGATTAGATCGAGCTAGATCTCCATTGTTGAAGGTATGAAGCTTTGAACGTTCTTTTTTGTCTTCAATATGGTAGATCTATTCGTATTTATGTGTTTTAGTTAATCTGCATGTTTAAAAACCCCATAATTTACTTATTTTAATCATATTGAGCAATGTAGATGCATGCATAGGAAAAGCTACCCCCGGTAACCTGGCGGTCTATACCGGTTTACCGGGGCATAATTTAGAAAACCTAAAACTAGGATTCACTATAGCTACGTTGATCGACATGTTTAATTAATAGTAGGTTAGATCTGGCCAATCTGCTTATTGTAATCATAAAATGGCATGAAATATGAATAGTGAAGTGCTAAGTTTGGACATAGTCTTGAATGGACCCTAGGAACGTGCTGATCAATGTTGACAGCTGTCTAAGTGGGTAAGGGGTATGAGTTAGTGCTCGATATCAGCAATTCTAGATATTTATACGTATGGGCTATTACGGACCAATTAAGGAGGGTAGCTTGCGTATAGATTTTCTACTACCATTGTCGGAGTAGATAGGAGTAGGAATTGAACACGTAGCTGATAATGATAATTAAAACTAAGCTCGCGATTAATTTAAGGAAATTATGTGGGGAAGTAAATTTAAGGAAATTATGTGGGGAAATTATACTGACTGAACGGTCTTTGATGGTACTCGGTTAAGTGTATAGGATGCTGTTTCTAGAGCATACCCCCAAAACGATTTTGCAATAACTGCGTATCTCATCATGGATCACACCATGTCTAACAACGTGCGGTTTATCCTCTCAGACACGCCATTCATTTGCGGCGTTCAGGGTGGAGTGAATTCGGGTAGAATCCCATTCTCCTTTAAGTAATCTTGAAACTCTCCATCTAGGTATTCACCACCTCGATTGGATCGAAGTGTTTTGATTTCATTACCTAGTTGTTTCTCCACTTCACTTCTGAATTCCTTGAACTTTTCAAAGGCTTCAGACTTATACTTCATTAATTATACATAACCATATCGAGAATGGTCATCAGTGAAGGTGATGAAATAAGAGTATCATCCTTTGGATTGAGTTTACATTGGGCCGCATACATTAGTATGTATGAGCTCAAGCAATTCATTGGATCTAATCTATTTGCCACTAAAGTGTGACTTTGTCATCTTGCCAAGTAAACAAGCTACGTATGTATCAAACGATTCGTAATCAAATTGATCCAACATTATATCTTTATGGAGCTTGGAAATGCGTTTCTGATTTACATGTCCATGTCTACAATGTCACAAGTAGGATTCATTCAAGTCATTTGTCTTAGCTTTCTTATTGTTTATATTAAGCACATCAACATTCATATCTAATATGTAGAGACCATTGTCAAGTTTGCCAGTACCATGAAATATTCCATCACGTGAAAAATAACAACATTTATTCTTAAACGTAAAAGAAAAACCTTCAACATCCAATACAGAAATTGAAATAATGCTCTTCATAAGAGCATGAACAAAATAATAGTTATTTAATTCTAGTACTAGCCCACTGGGCAATGAAAGAAAATAAATTCCTATGGCTCGGGCATCAATATTTGATCCATTTCCCACGCGCAGGTCCACTTCTCCTTTCCTCAGAGCTCTAGTCCTTCTTAGTGTTAGTAATACCATCCGCAGCGGAAACGATTTATGGATCTAGATCTATATACTACACGTAATAAAACAACTAGATCTATTCTACAAGGGGGTTGTAGATCATACCTCTTGGATCTCTAAATCCAAGTTGAAGAACCGCAAAGGATGAAAGTGAAGATGTGAAGAGCACCACAGTCTTCCGATCGTGTGATCCAAGCAATTCCCGGTGGAAGGAATTCTCGACTCGAACCCTTCCGATATGCTACCCGGAAAAATCTCCAAGATTTTCCCCAAAACCCCTTGGCCGAATTTTCCCTCTTCTTTCTCTAAGAAAGTCGAAATTATGTAGTGTGTTATTTGGCTTGGGAGAACTCTCTTTATATAGGAGAGTAAAACTTAAGCCCCAAGGATTTTTTAATTAATACAAAATCAATTATGATAATCCTATTAAATAAAAGATAATCCCAAAATATTCTAGAACAAATCTAGAATAATCTTTATCTTTATTTCTTACCATAAATATTTATCCAATAAATATTTTATGCACATGTCTTATTAATCACAAGAAAACTAATTTCTTGTTCATTAAACATGCTTGGGGTCGAAAATCATCATCATTGACCTAGTCAATATGATTTATTTCTACACACACAATAATTGGGCCAAGATTATGGAAAATGTCTTTTCCACATATTTAATTATTTAGCCCAACTAATTTAATAGTCCACTAAACAATTAATTCACATATCGTTTTAATAAAGTCCAATAAGAACTAAATTAATATTATTAGGATTCGACGTCCGAGAATAGCTATGCTATATTAGGAGGCACGTCGGGGACCATGGACTAATAATCAGCGGCTCCGATAAATCAAATAAATAATTATAGAATAATTATATTCGATAAATCAATCACGGGAATATGCCACCATAATCCCGTGATCGCACTCCTCCGATTATGAGATTATATTTATCTCCTCACGAGAATAATAATAAGCGTCCATTGATATAATCATTACATATGGATTAATCCTCCATAGATTGTTCATTCTAAATCGGGAAGTTACCGTTAACCCTTTTTAGAACCTCTTATCCTTATTTACCATTAACCCCCTAGTGATCAATTAATTCATACAACTCACTTTGGTGATCAATCGGTGTGATATGAACTCGCGCGATCGATCAGTTTCTAGGATTAACAAATAAGGGAACTGTCTATCTACTTCCATAAATGGAAGGAATGGATTCCGTATCTGTGATAACACAGACTACTCACTCAATCCAGTACAACGCCAAGATGGGGTAATTCAGACCACAGACTCAGTGTAATCCTTAACCGTCAAGTCAAACTTCATACTGATTCAAGCAGTTGACTGTGATCACCTCAGGATTAAGATATATCCATAAATATGATCATCCATTGATTCGATAAGACTTCTCGATTACGGAATTATATCGTGAACTCTAATCAAATCGGTCCAGCCCTATACGATATATCTATCATATATAAATGCCCCATTAGGTTCTCTTAACCGAAAGTCCGGATAAGACAATCACACCAACGTGTTCGGGCGCATTAATAGCACGTCGAAGGAGAGACCCGATACTCTCGATTAACTTCACTACGGGCTAATTGTATTTTAAGTACATCTTCACTAACTCAATCCTCCCGTGTATATACCATACACTGAGTTAAGTGATTACATAAACGATATACTTAGGGTTTTCTGTAGTGTAAATACTATTGTCATATCGGTGATTATGAGAATAATAAATATGAATAATAACGTCAATTCATTTATTAAATAAAACAATTACAAAAATTGTCTTTCGGGCATCACACCTAACAATCTCCCACTTGCACGAAAGCATGTGATTAATTGTTTTAGAGCACACCCTATTATTTAAAATACAACAAACTACATCTCCCACTTGCTCTAAAGCAATGGAGACTTATCCCGTATTCTAGTACCCACTAAGCATGTCATAACCATTTCAGATTCCAAAGTACACTCCGAGTATGCCGTCGTAGGATAGGTCAGTGACTCGAGGAGCACCTACATCTAAATGTCATGGGTCTTAATGATTAGTCAGGTTGTCGGCTCGAGACGATCCGTAGAATCGAAACGTTACCGGTCCATCAAATCATGTGGTACTGAGTAAACACTGAGCCCGAGATCGACTTAACGATCATCCTCAATCTGACTTAAAGTCAAAATCAGTGTATCACACATATCCAAGTTCACACATGAATATGTCCGCATATTATTCCTCGTTCTCTCAAGATACTAAAGGACATACTAAACTTGCTATGTTAACCGCCGAATCTAAGATTCGATCAAAGTTGACGTTCAATAACCTGACCATCTCTTACTAGAAAGAGAATCTATCCCATTTCTCTTGATCCGAAGATTTAGAGAGTCATTCTGAGGCATAGGGTAGAACTTCCTCGTTGAATGTTGCATACACGGATGCATCATCTTAACCAATAAGATGGATGGGAAACCGGTGGATCGATTCTAATGAATTCGACCGAGTCAAACTCTTAAGAATGTTGTCCAAATCTCTGTTGCAGAGAATTGTGGTATTGTCAGATTCTGACTTCAGATAACACACCCATGTTGATTCCAACTGGTGCAGTGTTATCCTTCACAAACACTAATTTATATATTCACTACTTTGTACTAAAATTGATATCCGATCTACAAAAGACTTATCAATATTCGGTCAAATCCACATATTGTAGAAATATATGACTTCCAATGACCGAGAGGTTTGCTTTTTATCCACAAAGGACATAAGCCTTGACGGTCATCCCGTCATAAGTTCATAAGTCAATACCCTTACATTTCGAATGAATCCGGACTCCGTTTGTTTGGCAAGAAAGTCTTAGGGAATCACCCCTATTTTCTCGCTTTTGAACGAAATCATGCAATACCGAACTCATTCTACTCTTTTCCGTGTAGATCCAATTACTCCCACCGGGCCCGAGACGCTCGGTGGTTCTACAAGAGTATGAACGAATTGGAGTACCGAACTCCATTCACGGGGTTATGGCTATTAAAACCAACCTCTATTATCAGAATCCTATACTGCTCACAAAAGAGCCATAGGTCATCAATCGATCCTCAGGCTACAAAGTCCGCCGAACCCGTAATGGGTAATGGATAAACCATACTCCCACTACATTCTGGGTGGATCGAAATTCTGATCTAGTTTAGTAGTATTTAGTGTTATCACCAACAACCGATGTTGGATGTGGTCTGATTTTAATCAGTTAGTAACTACCTTGAGTAAACGTACTTCAAGGTTCAAGGTTTTGCTGTTCATGGATTCTATCAGAAAGGATGCAACAGTATAACTGTCTCTTCCCGATTTCAAGAATCTTATAACACACCTTTTTCTCAATGCTACAAGATATATAACGATTGGTCAGTGACCGAACGTGTTCGCGAAATTTCCAGACCTACCTTCAAGCACCGTGTGCTAAATGCTTATATTTATGGAAGTGGGGTGAACCGAATCCACACCTTATCCGTAAATTCCAAAGCATATTCTAGGTAGACTTCTCGGCCTTACATGTCAATGTAAACCGAAATTTCGCTTCTAATATCTTTATTGAGTGAAGCAGTGTATTATAGCACATCTACAACTATGTAAAGCAATTCAACGGTTTCTCCCTTAGTGAAAACATTTCACTATGAGGCAGGCCGAGTATCAGTCCCTAGGACTATGTGATGGCCCATTTCTGAGTATATTATACTCTATCTCTGTTGAAAACAGAGAATCCTCAAAATATTTTGGATAAACTTACCGGAGTATTTGAATAGTTATCAGACAGGAAGTCACTACTCGGAAGCTCCTACACTTGTATCTTTCATCAGACCCCGAAGGTCGTCATGAACAAGCTATGATACTTCTTTATAACCATTATTCTTTCCCGATTGAAAGAAAAATTAGTCATTGAACCTTTAAGACAATCTAACCAGACTGGGAGAAAGAATCACCCTGAGCCAGTCTTCAGGTCTTGTCTTTTAGGGACTATGCACTAACTATGGAATATGAAGAAGCTTTTATCTAAATATAGAAACCAATTGCTTTTAACGAGTTCTTAAGATGTGTTTTATATACATATTTCAGCAGTTGTAAGTGGTTTTGACTTTATCAAACAAAAGTCCGAGTCTTGGATTCGTACTACAAATGGTATATTCACTTTCTATACGACAAACAAATTATCGACTAGAAGGTAAATCCATTCGTTCCAACGAATCTTAAACAGAAAAATAAATCTTCTGCGATATCCAAGGATTGAATCCGAGATTCATTTCCTCATATCACTCCCACTATTCTAGCTAAAATTAAGCGCCGTTGTTTACTCTTTTTAATCGTTAAATGCACCGTCTTTGCCTTGTTCTTCCAAAGAACTTAGCTCAAGAAAATCGCCAAGGATTCATAGGTTGGTGATCCGAAATCACTATCCTTATCCTATGATTTTCAGTTTATTAATTTTCGGTTTAGCCTTAAAATCAACTCAGTTTTAGATGACTAACACTCTTAGACATACTCTCCCATTCTTGACTTTCCGTAAATGGAAACAGTTTTGAACTAGCAGTTCGTGTGAGTAGACACTACTCTTGAACCGTGGGATGTCTATTTCGAGTGTTACTTGTCGGGACTTCTCGGATTTTCTAATATACTAGAAAAATAACAAATCATAACATTAAAGCTCCCACTAGTTTATCGGTTCCAAATACCGTCTAACCAGCAATGCTTTATTTTATGATTTTCCAATTTTTCAATTTGAAAATCTCTCGTGTAAACACTTACACAGTTCTAATGTTTCCAGAAAAATACAAATCATAAAACTCTCACTAGTTCATCGATTCCAAATATCGTCTAACTAGCAACATTTCATGAGTTTCCGGTTTTTCAATTAAAACGGTTACGTGTGTAGTCAGTTATACTTTTCTAATGTTCTAGAAAAACAACAAATCATAAAGCTCCCACTAGTTCATCGATTCCAAATATCGTCCAACTAGTAACACTTCATGATTTTCCGATTTTTCAATTAGAAAATTTCTTGTGTAATTACTACACACTCAAAATTCACTAGAAGAATTTCAAAGTCCGAAATCACCTAAGATTGTCTCCCGTTAGACACGAGTTACACTAGTGACATACCTATATGTCACTTGTTTTTAAAAGGCTTAAGAGAAAAAAAAATGTCTCTTCCAAAAATTAATTGCATTATCGATTAACTAGTTCAACGTCCTAGTTACTTTCCACTTTTTAACGAAGTCAATACTAGTCAATTATAAATTTTAAGCAATTTAGTAAGGGATATAATGCTGCATATATTAATTCAAGTTTAACACTACTATATTTGTTTTAGGAATTGTAAACTAAAATTAAGTCTACTCTACCATTCCAAGGTTTTAACCTCGCATCTCAGTGCCGCCTTAGGGTAGGTCAAAGAGATGACGGTTAAATCGAGACAATCTCATCAATGAATAACCTGTGAGAATCGAACATCCCACGAGAATCGAACATCCCTTTATTCATTGACTACCTTCCTTTTTTTTAGCCTAGATATTATCAAGAAAATACCCATGATGAGTGTGACCTACTATATCGGATCTCTTAGGTACGCCCCGAGTATGCCGTCTTAGGATAGGTCAGTGACCCGACGAGTACCCAGAAATCCTATCCTTTCGGAGACCAAGCCATGAATGTTGATAGGGGTGAACACCATCCTTAGGGGGACGAAATCAAAGCGCCTCGAGGCGTCACCCTTCTCTCACTTACTTGTATCTATAGTAGAGGCCATGGGGTTGGCTGTCGCCTCCCCCGCTCCCACTCAATAATTTGGAAGTGGTTGTGGGTTAACTAACCACGTCTTTTTTGATGTTATCATAAAAGCTCATCAAATCAAGGATTCCGAATGGTGTCGGTGACGTAGGCAAGCCTACCCGTCCTATTCGTTGGAACATATGTGACAGTCGGACGAAATCGGGTCAAGACAGCCTCATTGAGATAAGAAGGAATCACCCCTCCGTTCTCCGGTGTAGCTTAGTCTTGCCGGACCCCCGTGCATACATCACACTAGGAGGGTTAAGTCGGTCGAGCCTAGCTCAGTTGACCACCCAACCTATAAGCGAACCGTTTTTATCCAAGATTTATTGTTCTTTTACCATCATTCAATCTCGTAGACACTACGAATTGAAAAAACGTGATCTCGTTTGGGCTTTAAGGCGGTTCACCGAGAACACACACCGAAAGGCCTAACGATTTCATAACCCGTCCTCGGATCTTTAATTAGTTACTAAATTTATTAATTACCACGTATTAATTAAATTTCAACTAATTACACGAGTTTGTATACATGCCTATTTTAATTACCAAAATTAAAATTCTACATGTATGCATGGAGTGGATTTATGATATGATGCATGTCATGGCAATTCCGGTTTTATATCTATTTTATGATCAAACACATAAAAAATAAATGCGGAAAATTTAAACACCGAGATGGATCGTTGGCACCCCCGTATCTAATCTATTAGAAAATAAAAAACAACCAAAACCCTAACTAGGGTTTACTACTTTCTAACTAAATCTGCAGCTGTTCGAACTCTTCGACGATCGGCATACCAAACGAACTCGGATCGGGATGAAACTTTCCAGATCATATCTTCACTCCTTGAACTTCAATATGGACGGTTGGATCGGTGCTTTGACTTACCAATTATCTCCAGTAAAACGCCCAAACTTGCTGCTGAATCTGACTTTGACTGCACTGCATCAAGGACTTCCTGAGGCAGATCGGGAATCGAGATGAATCCCGATCGACCTGAAATTTTTATGGTACGTCCAAAACTCAAATTTTATCAATCTGAACGGTCGGATTTGCGTTTCAACGGTCCAAACTCTCCCAGAAAATCGAGGAAGTCACAGGTAGAGTTTCTGTGAATCCTGCGTTTTTCTGTTACAGCAGCGTCTTCGCAGCATCAAACGGATATCGAAACGGACTCTGATCGACGCCAAAATTTGTGGAGTTGATCATCATCTTCTAATATTGATTCTGACCGGAGGGATCTTCGTTTCAACGGTTCGATCAACGGGAAACACGAAATAACTAAACAGCTACTAAACAGATCTATTTTCTGGAAATTAAAATTGCAATAAAAAAAGAATTACATAATTTCCTATACTCATATTGACGAATTTTCATCGTTTATATGAGTTTACAATAGATCTAACGGGTAAACAGTGCCAACCCCAATCCATCTCTTCAACCACGACATTCATAAGCATAAAATTAAACATATGCATCGGCCCCCAAAAAAATTGGGACAAAAAAATCTACATGTTTTACCACTCCTAGATCTAATATTTTATACGTATAAATATAGATCACCATGGCGACTGATACCACTTTTTAGTAATACCATCCGCAGCGGAAACGATTTATGGATCTAGATCTATATACTACACGTAATAAAACAACTAGATCTATTCTACAAGGGGGGTTGTAGATCATACCTCTTGGATCTCTAAATCCAAGTTGAAGAACCGCAAAGGATGAAAGTGAAGATGTGAAGAGCACCACGGTCTTCCGATCGTGTGATCCAAGCAATTCCCGGTGGAAGGAATTCTCGACTCGAACCCTTCCGATATGCTACCCGGAAAAATCTCCAAGATTTTCCCCAAAACCCCTTGGCCGAATTTTCCCTCTTCTTTCTCTAAGAAAGTCGAAATTATGTAGTGTGTTATTTGGCTTGGGAGAACTCTCTTTATATAGGAGAGTAAAACTTAAGCCCCAAGGATTTTTTAATTAATACAAAATCAATTATGATAATCCTATTAAATAAAAGATAATCCCAAAATATTCTAGAACAAATCTAGAATAATCTTTATCTTTATTTCTTACCATAAATATTTATCCAATAAATATTTTATGCACATGTCTTATTAATCACAAGAAAACTAATTTCTTGTTCATTAAACATGCTTGGGGTCGAAAATCATCATCATTGACCTAGTCAATATGATTTATTTCTACACACACAATAATTGGGCCAAGATTATGGAAAATGTCTTTTCCACATATTTAATTATTTAGCCCAACTAATTTAATAGTCCACTAAACAATTAATTCACATATCGTTTTAATAAAGTCCAATAAGAACTAAATTAATATTATTAGGATTCGACGTCCGAGAATAGCTATGCTATATTAGGAGGCACGTCGGGGACCATGGACTAATAATCGGCGGCTCCGATAAATCAAATAAATAATTATAGAATAATTATATTCGATAAATCAATCACGGGAATATGCCACCATAATCCCGTGATTTGCACTCCTCCGATTATGAGATTATATTTATCTCCTCACGAGAATAATAATAAGCGTCCATTGATATAATCATTACATATGGATTAATCCTCCATAGACTGTTCATTCTAAATCGGGAAGTTACCGTTAACCCTTTTTAGAACCTCTTATCCTTATTTACCATTAACCCCCTAGTGATCAATTAATTCATACAACTCACTTGGTGATCAATCGGTGTGATATGAACTCGCGCGATCGATCGGTTTCTAGGATTAACAAATAAGGGAACTGTCTATCTACTTCCATAAATGGAAGGAATGGATTCCGTATCTGTGATAACACAGACTACTCACTCAATCCGGTACAACGCCAAGATGGGGTAATTCAGACCACAGACTCAGTGTAATCCTTAACCGTCAAGTCAAACTTCATGCGATTCAAGCGGTTGATTGTGATCACCTCGGGATTAAGATATATCCATAAATATGATCATCCATTGATTCGATAAGACTTCTCGATTACGGAATTATATCGTGAACTCTAATCAAATCGGTCCAAACCTATACGATATATCTCATATATAAATGCCCCATTAGGTTCTCTTAACCGAAAGTCCGGATAAGACAATCACACCAACGTGTTTCTCGGGCGCATTAATAGCACGTCAAAGGAGAGACCCGATACTCTCGATTAACTTCACTACGGGCTAATTGTATTTTAAGTACATCTTCACTAACTCAATCCTCCCGTGTATATACCATACACTGAGTTAAGTGATTACATAAACGATATACTTAGGGTTTTCTGTAGTGTAAATACTATTGTCATATCGGTGATTATGAGAATAATAAATATGAATAATAACGTCAATTCATTTATTAAATAAAACAATTACAAAAATTGTCTTTCGGGCATCACACCTAACACTTAGTCCCTGCATATCCGTGCAAATATGAGAACCACATCTATTATCTAATACCCGGTGGTTTGACTTAGAAGAAGCAATATGATCTGAATCATAAACATACCTAAAGTCAAAGCATCATTATGCTTGATCTTCTTAGTGCTCAAGAAATCCTTGCAGTTTCTCCTCCAATGACCAGTTTGTCCACAATGGAAGCACGCATCATTGGATTTGACTTTCGATATATTTGGTTGTGGCTTAGGAGCCTCCTTCGCCTTCATGGTCTTCTTTTGGGCCTTTTTCTTGCCCTTGGAAGAAGTCACAAGCAACACTTGCTTACCCTTGGCAACAGTGCCTTCAGCAGTTTTGAGCATGTTCAGTAACTCCGTGAGGGTGCAATCAATCTTGTTCATGTGAGAGTATGAGTCCGGTAGAGATTGCAGAATCAAGTTAATACTTAACTCACACTTCATCTTATGGCTCGGCTTCTCAAGCCTCTCTATGTATCTGATCATCTTTAGCACATGCGACCCAACTTTGGTACCCGGAGCAATCTTGCGACCAAACAGCGCCTTCGAGACCTCATACCTATCAGTGCAAGACTGAGAAGCATAGAGCTCCTTTAGTTGAGCCATAATGGTATGAGCATCCATAGACTAATGTTGTTTATGATGTTCCAGTGTCATAGAAGCAAGCATGATGCATGTAGCCTCATAACTGTCGGAACAATGTTTTGCATGCTTCTTAACCGATCCTCATTCATAGGATCTTCGGGATCCTTGGTTAAAGGTGTGTCCAACACATAGCCAATGCCTTCATGTCTCAAAACAATTTTGAAGTTTGTTTCCCAGTCATGAAAGTTTGATTCATCAAGTTTGTTTCAATTATAAAATGAATATTCGATTTGTTCGACATTTCTACAATGATAAAGTAAAGATAGTATAAGTAAAGTTCATGCATACAAAACCATAAAACTGCACTTTAAAATTTTAATTTGGTTTTGCTCCCACTAGCCAACTATTTCTATTTGGCTTTCAAGAATATTTAATTCTTTAGTGGACAAGATCCTGTCGAACTATCGAGATTCCCTGCTGTGGCCGGTGAACCAAGAATAGCTTGATGAGTAGGTAAATCTTTACCAATCGTTTCTTACACGAATTTCGTTGATTGACTAGTCAACTCGTTGACGCTATGCGCCATTGTGCATTAGTCAACCCCTTGTCTCTAAAATCCAAACGACCCTTGCTGTGGCTGATGGCCGAAAAGATCTTTGTCAAGTCATAACCTAATATTCGTGAGATTACTTTCCATCATATCTCAATAATAATGATATACCCAAGGTAGGTCAACCCCCAGTTGTGGATGATGAATTGGATCCGAACAAGGGCTCTTCACCGGCATTATAATATTAGGATAAAATTCCAACTTGGTTTTGGTCGTGGGAATAATTTGTAAATTAATTCACTTAATTAATTTTAATTAAATTATGGTCACAACTAAACGTGCACAATTCGATGTTATCTATATAAAGTAAAACATACACCATTCCGTGCACAATAATAACCGGTATGATCACCGTGGGTCACAATCTAAGGGTAACTGCAACCACCAATAGGATCTTTAATACGCCATCACCAATGGAATCTTTATGTCTCTTTGGCCTCCATCTTTTGCTCCATTCTTGTCACATAATAATCTATCTAATAAATTAATACACCCGCCGTACACGGGGGAGCGGAGGGAGCTAACGGGAATAGGATTAATGCGGAAAGTAAACTAGGTCACGTTCTTCATAATGGTCTAGGAAAATTTGAAAAACCAACATAAAGTAATCACACACATCTATCCTATTGGTCGAGTCCATGATCAATCGGGGTCCATATAATCACATTTTATCTACAACATATAATCCATACAATAACATCTAATGAAAAAGATAAATTAAAATTTAACTACTTGTGTCTTATCAAATCAAATAATCAATCAAAATTTCATTAATTAAATGATTCTAATCGAAATAAAATTAACTACTAATTTCAAACGATTTCAATTTTAATTTGAACTAATTTGAACCATTCACAAATTAAATCAAAATTAAAATTATCTCTTTAGTTTCTATTCTTTTGATTCTTAATCAAAAGAGATGCTTTTTCCAAAATAATTTTTTTGAAAAACGGAGCTATCAATACACAATAAATATCACAAAACTAAAAATGGATCGATCTCCCGCATGACAGAGCCGACTGACACCAACACTGTTAGCGGTGCAGCGGTGGAGGGGGCGCCGCTTCGGACGAGCCCTCAATCGAATCGGTTTTTTTTTGTTTTTTCGTTTCGTGAATCTAGATCTTCAATCTATCGATTAATTACTAAGAAATTTAATTAGTTCTTATTGCTTAAGTTCAAAGTTCGCTCCGATACTGTTGGTCCCTTGGAAAGGCTAACACAAGTTTAGAGGGGGGCTGAATAAACTTGTCACCAAAAACTGACTTGCACCCTAGGAACTGGGTTTCTCAAAACTCAAACTGAACTGGCTAACTGATATTCAATATGACTCAGCTCAGTTTTGTTCCTACCCTTCAACTGTGTGTAGGAGTTAGCTAATTCAGCGGATAAGATAAAGCCTTTGTGCAATAAATGTGTTAATAAGAATTCTAATCTCCTATGTATCAGTTATGTGCTGACTCAGTGTCTGATGCTTACTGAGTATTGTGATGAATTGAGTATGCAATAAATAGAACAATCACAGCATAAATATAAATGCATAAATTAAATCACCACAAGGTTTGTTTACAAAATCCTAGCCTAATGACAGTCCTTCAAGACACTTTAGTTTCACTGTCCACACAGAATAAAGAAAGGTGAGATCGCCCCCTTCATTATGCACACTAATCCTTTGGAGGTGCAATTGCTCCTTCACCAGCTCACCACAAATATAACCACACTCCGCAGACTGCACCAACAGCTATGGCAACCAAGTTGCAACCGTATGAGGAAATGTGGAGTTGCTTTCCTCAAATTATACACATCCAACCTTTTATCACACAAATGTTAGGTTTAGAATCAATCAAAAGATTAATTCAGTGAGCTATTTGATTCTTCTCGATATGACATTGTAGCTCCAAGATGCCTTTTCCCCCCTTTACGGGTTACTGGATCTTTCTCTGTAATCTTCAAAGCAATTTCGTTGGCTTCTCTCTTTCTAGATATATAATCTGATTTTCTGGATCTGGACCTCTCTTCTCTTGATCTGTATTTTAGATATGTGCTTTTAAAGCTTGTCCAAGATCTGCCATTTTCAAACATTCTTCCCTGTGTATTTATAGGGGTAATGTAACGGTCAGATAATTCTTATAACCATTATACTTGTCGTTTAGCCAACGTTCATATGTACGATCACTTGATTTGTACTTTCTCAGTTTTCAGTCCTTGATTAAATAACTTCAGCTTATCAAATTCTCAGTTCTTTCTTGACAAGGCCTTAACTCAGTTTTCTACTCTTATTCAAAACTGAGTACCTCGTTTTCTTGACATCTGACTTCAATTGACTAAGTCAGAGTACACCATTCTGTTCCTTCATTTTTTGGTAACTAATAATCTTTGTCCTTAAGATTATTCAGCTTTACATGATCTATAGTTCAGTTTAAGGTCACCACAGACTTGCCTGATTCTTGACTTATAGTCACGACTTAGTCAGCTTCTAACTGTGTTTGAACCCTCAGTTCTTCAGTCTTCAATAACTGAGTTTGAGCCCTCAATTCTTCAGTCTTCTCGATAAGCTAGTTGAGTCTGTGTCCCTCAGCGAACTTGTCTTCTTCAGTTCTTCACTAACTGAGTCTGTCACCTCAGTTCTTCTTTTTTCAGATGTATACTCAGTTTGTTTACTATGACTCAGTTGTTCGCCTAATTCCTATCTATTACAATGTTTGTCTGAAACAACCTATACAATGCTCAGACTCTAGATAGATCCTATACATTTTTATCTAGACCATTTCTTGCTTATTCTTTCATTATGCACTATAACAGTTAGTTATGACTTCATCATCATGGGTTATAAATGAACTTTCTAAGTGCGCGATGAATCATCATCAAAACATAAATTTTGTTTCCAGCAATTTCCCTCTTTTTGATGATGTATCATAACTCTCCCTAAAAGTAATAATAAAAGAATAATGCATGAAATTAGAACAAACCAAAATTACGAACTAAAAACAGCTGAGTTCATTACATAGTTGGCCCAAAACAAAACTGAGTTTATGAATTTATTACAGTTTTCCCTTTTTCCAAATTCATCATTTTTTCACCAAGATAGATGCTTCTTTTTGTTTCCAGGAGCCTTTTTGCTTTTCCTTCTTCACCTGATTCAGCATTTTTGGGCTTGATAACCAAGTATTCATTGATCATCTGATTTGCCTCTTCGTTGTCTTGGTTTTTGAATTTTGTCAGAATCTCCTTGATTTCCTCATCCATTAGCTTCTCCTCTTCTTTTGATATAAGACCATGTTCTTCTCCTTTAGCTTTTACATCTGGTTCCAGGACATTTTCCACCTTAGTCTTTGCCTCTTTATCTTCAACTTCCTTTAACTTTTCTTACAATATAGAACATATTGCATTTTTCTTTCTGATGTGCAACATTGCTTTGACTGACGCTTCTTCATCTTCCTCAGTTCTGGTCTCTTTAAAGGGTTCATCTTCAATCAATTTGTCAGCAGCCTCTCCATTTTGTTGAATAACAAGTAAATCAGTATCCACTTGTCTGTCTTGCACAGTTTAACAAAATCTTCTTCAGCAGACTTTGTTCTTTCAGTTTCATCTTCAGCTTCAGTTACATGAGCACCTTCAGTTTCATAACCTTCAGTTTTAGCTTCATCAGCACCGTCAGTTTCATTTTCCCTTTGTTTGAAGATATGCAAAAGCTTTCTTCAAATAATTTGTGCAAGGTGATGATGTTAGAGTAGCTGTACAGATCTGAGTAATGTGCCATAGAGATAGACTTATGAAAATTGTAGACATTCTTCTGTAGAGTCTGCGTCAGGCTCTCTATGATCATTTTTAGCCCTTTCAATTTCTTCTCAGTTTCCGTTGAATATTGCTATGTCTTTTCAGTTGCAATATGGGGGATGTCATTCCTTCCTGAATCGCATGTAGTCGTAACTGGATCTTGAGATAGGGAACTGACTCCATGGTGATGATTTATTAGTTTTTTTTCATACCCTGTTGCACAGAATTCAGCATCTTCCAAAATTTCTCTTTTTTCCTCAGTATATCCTTCATACTTATCAGCTGTGAGTTCACTTTCTTCAGTTTCATCATCAATTTCAATTAAGTCTTATGTTCCAGTTTTCCTTTTAGTCATTGAGAAATGTTTCAGCATCATCCTCCTTTGTCTTCTAGCTATTCTTACATCTTGGTTTTCAATTTTGCTTGAGCTAAAATTTGGTGTTTCTCTTTTGACTTCATCATTAACTTTCCTTTTCCTTGCTCCACTGGCCACTGATCTCTTTATTACTTCTGTTTCTGTGGATCTAGAGATGGAGAAATAGTTCAGTATACTTTGAACCAAATATGTAAAACCCTTTTTCAACATGAACTTTTCTCGATTTGCCTTCCTTCCTTGAACTTTTGCTTTTTCATCTGAAATTTGCTTTACTATTTGCTTAAGAACAAACTTGTTCTAGTCCAGATTCTTCTCGAACCAAATAGCATAGATTACTTTCAGCTTCTCTGTCGAAAGAGTGTAAAGATTCCATGTGTGACCAATGACATTTTTGGTCAGAAGAACTGTCAAAAATGCGAATTATTGTTTTTGTTGATGAATGGATCCAATGAAATTCTTCACGTCTTTATTGCTCGCTGTGACTTCCCAAAGTCTGTCATTTTCTTAATTTCCGAAAGTATGAGACGTAGATCCTTCACAGATATCCAAAAATTATGCACTATAACTAACTGTTATAGTGCATAATGAAAGAAGAAGCAAGAAATGGTAGAGTCTGAGCATTGTACAGGTTGTTTCAGACAAACATTCTAACAGATAGGAATTAGGCGAACAACTGAGTCATGGTAAACAAACTGAGTATACATCTAGGAAAAGAAGAACTGAAGAACTGAGGTGACAGACTCAGTTATTGAAGAACTGAAGAAGACAAGTTCGCTGAGGGACACAGACTCAGTTGGCTTATCAAGAAGACCGAAGAACTGAGGGCTCAAACTCAGTTATTGAAGACTGAAGAACTGAGGGTTCAAACTCAGTTAGAAGCTGACTAAGTCGTGACTATAAGTCAGGAATCAGGGAAGTCTGTGGTGACCTGAAACTGAACTATAGATCATGTAAAGCTGAATAATCCTAAGGTCAAAGATTATCAGTTACCAGGAAATGAAGGAACTGAATGGTGTACTCTGCTTAGTCAATTGAAGTCAGATGTCAAGAATACGAGGTACTCAGTTTTGAATAAGAGTAGAAAACTGAGTTAAGGCCTTGTCAAGAAAGAACTGAGAAGTTGATAAGCTGAAGTTAATTAATCAAGGATTGAAAATTGAGAAAGTACAGATCAAGTGATCGTACATATGAACGTTGGCTAAACGACAAGTATAATGGCTATAAGAATTATCGACCCGTTACATTACCCTTATAAATATACAGGGAAGAATGTTTGAAAAGTGCAGATCTTGGACAAGCTTTAAAAGCACATATCTAAAATCCAAATCAAGAGAAGAGAGATCCAGATCCAGAAAATCAGATTCTATATCATGAAAGAGGAAGCCAATGAAATTGCTTTGAAGATTACAGAGAAAGATCCAGGAACCCGTTAAGGGGGAAAAAGGCATCTTGGAGCTACAACGTCATATCCAGAAGAATTAAACAGCTCACTAAATTAATCTTTTGATTGATTCTAAACCTAACCTTTGTGTGAGAAAGGGTTGGCTGTGTATAATTTGAGGAAAACAACTCCACCTTTCCTCATAAGGTTGCAACTTGGTTGCCACATCTGTTGGTGCAGTCTGCGGACTGTGCTTATATTTGTGGTGAGCTAGTGAAGGAGCAATTCCACCTCCGAAGGATCAGTGTGCAGAATGAATGGAACAATCTCACCTTTCTTTATTCTATGAGGACAGTGAAACTAGTGTGTCGTGAAGGACTGTCATTAGGCTATGATTTTGTAACAGTTATCTGAAGATTCTAGTGATACCTCCTACACCACAGGTGAAGGGGAGACGTACGGGATTACACCACCCGGAACTTCTATAAACAAAACTTGTGTTGATTTACTTTACGCATTTATATTTATGCTGTGATTGTTCTATTTATTGCATACTCAATTCATCACACTCAGTAAGCATCAGCCACTGAGTCAGCATAGAACTGATACATAGGAGATTAGAATTCTTATTAACACATTTATTGCACAAAGGTTTTATCTTATCCGCTGCAAGTTAGTTCAGTTCTAGTATCAGCTAAACTGAATTAACTAACTCCTACACATAGTTGAAGGGTAGGAACATAACTGAGCTGAGTCATATTGAATATCAGTTAGCCAGTTCAGTTTGAGTTTTGAGAAACTCAGTTCCTAGGTGCAAGTCAGTTATTGGTGACAAGTTTATTCACCCCTTCTAAAGTTGTGTTAGCCTTTCCAAGGGACAAACAATATGTTTTTAGGATCAAGTGCTTACCGTTGTACTAAAACGAATTGGTGTTAGTAAAGGTGCTTCTTTATTTCCTTATACCACACCTTCACAGCGCCATGGGTCGAAGGCACATAGGCGGGCAGAGTGTTGTATACCCAACAGATACCACTGTTGGGAAATCAACTAGTTTAACGCAGCGGAATTAAAATTTTGCTTTATGATCTCAAAATCGACTTCATTTAATACAATAAGCACGTTAAGTAGTTTACGGTGGTTACCTTGGTAGATCTAAAAGATCAACGCTTTGACCGCCAACGGAGAGTAGTACTGTGCCCGAGCCGTCCATGTGTCCGGTCTCTATCGATATCCACACGAACTCCTTGCCGGAATCCTCCTTGGATTGCTACTAGAAAAATTCGGTTGCTAGACCGGCCTTTTCATTCTCTCTAACACTCTTTAGAAGAAGCTCTCTAATTTTCAATATAATTGTGAACTTTTGGAATTGTGATGTACAAAAGAGCTAGCCAACCCCTTTCTTTTATAGGTCAAGGTGGCTCCCCTATTGCCTCCTAATCTGATTAGGAAAAGCTTCTAGTAGATTGATAAGAAATAAAACATTTTCCTAATAAAATAAGAAAAATCGCTTTGATTGATTTATCACTTTTAATTTAATATCTTATATTAAATAAATCTAAGATATTACCAATATCTATTATTGAATATCTTTATCTTATTACCATAAATCTATTTTCCCAAAATCGATTAATATCCAATATTAATATACGGTAATCTAATTAAATAAATTGCACAATCTAAGTGTATCTCATACACTTACATGTGGCGCCCCATATGCCAATTAATTGGCTTCCGGAATATTTTTTAATTAATCAATATAATTTATTAATAATAAATAAATAATGTCATATTAATTTATTCACTATAACACTTTATAGTCGAGATAAACTTTCCTTATTTGATTATCACAATAACCGCATTTTAATCAAGCTAGATGTTCTTATATGTGTGACCCAATAGGTTACCGGATATGTTGGTCGTAGACACAAAGTGAAAATTATGAAAATACCCTTCATACGTAACGATCACGGGATAGCATCTAGCAACATACCGTGACCCCCAATCATCGAAAGTGTCAAAAGCAATGACTACTACCTTTCATGTGAAAATATAACCGTGTAAATAGAATCCTATCGTTGTAATAATATCCATACGATCGTATCTCGAGTGTCAGTACATAAAATGACCGTATCTTATAATCTAGATATCATGCTCTCTCGGAATAACTCATTTAATCCCACTTGGCAAAGATTCACGAGAGCTAGACATTCCTTATAAGAAAGCCATTTCAAATATTCACTCATAATATTATACCCAATCACTACCGCATGATCGCCCCATGGCTAGGGGAAACCTCAAAAGTTTCAAATCATGACAATCCGCACCGTGATGCCATGAAGACACCGGTCTTACTGCGACACATAATGTAAGCGGGTCAGTCTGACGCACGTATTCTCTAATACACATCCACATACAGTCTAAACATATTTACACTTAGATAGACGAGATCTATCTCTATCTTCAATAAGATAGAAGACATCCAATACGCGCTAGTCTAATCATACCATCGATGTCCCGTTTGATAGTACATACGACTACAGACATTTAAGTATCAAACTTATTAAAGCGATTAGAGATCTCATCAACCATAATCACTATCACGGTTTCTCTATCACAGTTTAATACTAAGGACGTTACTATATATATACATTCAATAAGATAAACAAGATATATAATAACAAAAGTGCTTTTATTAATCATAATATAGTTATGACAAGAACTAAATAGACTGTAATCGACCCGACCCGGTCGGATCCGGTCCATTCCGATTGGTTTAGGACACCATTTCAACAAATGATAATACCGGTTACTTTACGCATTTATTTATTTTATGCTTGTATTTACTTTATATTATACGATCGATGCATGACTAGGCACGATCTAGATGAATGTGTATGATGTATGTCTATAGAGATAGATATATTTGATGAGACCGAATTAAAATTAATTAAGTGAATTAATTTGTAAAATACTCCCACAACAAAAATTAAGTGGGAATTTTGTCTCCAAATATTATAACGACGGTGAAGAGCCTTTGTTCGGATCCGACTGATTGACCATCGCCGAGAGTGGACCTACCTCGGGTATATCTTCGTTATTGAGACATGATCGTATGAGATCTCATGTATATTGGGTTATGACTTGACTAGAGTCTTTCGGTGATTGGCCACCGTCAGGGCCGTCTGATTTTAGAGTCAAGGGGTTGCCTAACACATAGTGATGTGAATTGTCAAAGAGTTGACTAGTCAATAATTGAGAATCACATAGAGATGTGATTGGTAAAGTGTTACCTACCTTTCGAAATTATCTTGATTGATCGATCAGGGCCGGGAATCGAGGTAACTAGATTGGATCTCAACAACTAAAGAATTTTTGAAAATTTCATGAAAGTCAATTCGGACTATTTGACTAGTGGAAGCAAAATCATAAACCAAAAAACCATATTTAAATTTGCATGTATTAACAACAACACTATTTTATCTTTTTTTTATGTTGTAGTTTTTAGCAAACATTTATTTCTATGTTTTAATTCTCGATTAGTAAAACGAAATTATGACAGTTACCTTTTAAGAAACATTCTCAAGTATGGTTAAGTAATTTTAATCCTTTTAAAATTAGCAACGACACGAGCAACTCCGTTATAGTAGTTAGAGACAAGGGGACTACATATTTGATGGAGTACTCCAAGGCTTTAATTATTAATGAAAACGGAAGCTCATGATATGATTAAATTACTTGAAAAAAGTTTCAATGAATTAATCATATAATGTATACGATCCCATACGATCATTTTGTCATACGATGACAATTAATTCAAACGTTGGATAAGAATGACCACGTCGAATTTTGGAAAGTTTGTTTTCATAATTGTAAGATTTAAGTATTGACTTATTTCTTTAATCATTGCTTGAAGGTTAATAAAATAGTTCATGTTTTGAATATGATTCAAAAGGCTAAATAAACTATCTAATAAAATTTAGATATTCATTACGAAAGAAAATTGAAGACATAGCTCTTGTGATTTTTCTTAAGTCTTATGAAGACAACATTATGGAATATTTACGAGTGCTTATGGGATTAAAAGGGAAGTTAGGACATGTGCTTGAAATAAGAGATCTTATCGAAGTCTCTATTTTAAGCGAGTATGTTAAGATAAATCTATCTAAGTTCAAGTCAACTTTTAGATATATGATATCTTAAGAGTATGATTAAATTAAAAGGATTAAATATGGAATACACAAAGATACGGAAAGGTGAAGCAAAGGTTGCGGCATTTTCGGTTTTGTAGTCTAAATCTGGTAGACTGATAAAGAAACTAAATAACTGTTATCCTGTTCCGGTTCTTATGAAGAACACGAGTTCAGTTGTTTGGATTTAGTAGGATGTCTTCAATTGTAAGGAATAAATGTTATTTCGATAAAGTTGAACGGTCACTGAATCTAACTTACTAGATTGAAGTCATTATATAGTCGATATAGGTGAGGAAATCTCAACTAAGTATTTGTTTGGCTGTTATCCGGGGGATTTTGTGGTTATTCTAGACAGAGTCTCTATAGAGGAGAGTCGTGTGATCAGATGTCAATCTAATGATGTATGAACCATGCGATTATGAATCATTTGGATAATACGTGTCTTATCTAAAGATGACTAAAATACCCTTTTAAGAAAAGGTTATGAATCTAGAAAAATTGTCTTAAGCCTAAACATACCGATGTCTGTTGGCTTATGACAATTAATGCCACAAATAATTGTATATTTCTCTCTATGACTATTTTCACAAATAGTAATGTGTAATGAGTGAAGTACGAAATTCAGAAAGCCCGAAGAGTTTGAGCTAGTACGAACATGGGATTGATGAACTACTTGGGAATTATCTTCAATTGGATTGAAGTAGTTAATAACTGATGGGTGTTTCTGAAGTTATCTGAAAAGGAATTAGATTCTGCCTTGAAGGATACCAGTTTTAGGATACGCAATTAGATTGTGTTTCTAAAATGGAAATAGCACTTTTATACGATAGAGATGCGACACATGCCATGCGAAATATCCCTTACCCATTTCAGGATAGTTCCCTTATATGAGAAATATACTTAACCAAGTTCCGAAAATGAGGTTGAATAAATTCCATAATGGATATGGAAGACGATAATAGCAAATCCATCTTAACCGATGATTTAGGGTTGTCATGATTGTAGCATGCAGGCAATGTCTGAAAGGGTTGGAGCTTAGTATGACATGTGTAACTTTGTGGAATATCTTAGGTAGCACGCTGGATATCATTTACATTCCCACAGAGTGAAAGGTGTTTGGTTCCAAACATGTTGTCGTCTAAAGGAAGTGTTTCTTCCAAAAGAAACAGTGGGAGTAAGTTGAGATCTCAAAAGAGTTTGAGGACCACAAAGAAATATTCAACCGTTAGAACATGAGCAGGCGCTGCCTAGCGATGAGGTACTGCTCAATGCACACAGGTATTCCATGAAGCTATAGATGACCACACGCCTGAAAGGGATACTGGTATGTTCATCTTGAAGAATTAAGATCTCGTGACTTGTGTCGGAATGCTTGGAAGGCAAGATTAAGAGATATGGCTAAGAGCCATAGTATCTGAAGTGGACTCCATGTACGAAAACTGGGTTATGTACCTAGTCTGACTTACATGAAGGGAATTTCTCTGAATGGCGTGGTAGGTCCTTATGAAAGACTAACATGGAAAGGTAATAAGATTACTAGTTCAGCTAAGTTGATGGCTAAATGGCTACGAGCCCAGAACCTTGTGATTGCTTTTATGCTACCAGCTATACTTAAGTCTATTCTGGTAAACCTTGTTACAGCTTCATTTCATGGCTATATGACAGTGTTGAAAAAGTTGGGCCAAAGGCTTGATGTTCATAGACGATAACATGATATGTAAGCTTATGAGATCCATTTATGAACTTAAACAAGTTTCTCTATATAAGTTCTTTGCTTTAATAATAAACAGAGTTTCATTTGATCAAAAGTGAAGACATGCCTAATGTACAAAAGGGTTAGTGGGAGTGTTATAATTCACAAGCAAGGTATTGGATATCCTTCTCGGAATCAACACTCCGTGTCACAGTCAATTAATGTTTGGTAGTTCAAGGTCTTTACGAGAGCTCTTGGAAGTAGCAATTCTTATTCTTGAAATCAGAATCTATAGTGATAGACTTAGATACTACTCAATCATCACAGTTCAACGTGATAGATGGGATGCTAAAAGGTTTAGCATAGATCATAGCAAGAGATACGGCTAACGGGTATACTCAGGATCTATCTAAGAAGATATTCATACCGTATGAGGAGTCATGAGTAAGTATGAAAGTGATTCTGGTAAATGTCGAGAAAACCCTTAAAATTTTTATGGATGGGTTCCTAGTTTATTGAAACTTGGGAATGAGTAAACGTAAATATGCAGATGTGTACCCTGAGTCTTATGAAGATAGTGAGAGCTACAGTCTGAGTTTGTAGTCACTTTATTTAAGTCATATAGTGAGCTGGAAATGTTCTTAGCTAGAGAACACTGTGGACTCTACAACTGGGCCAAAACACAGGATACGCCTTGTAAGCACCGCGGGAGCAGTACATGGATCTAGAAGGTTCATTCTTGAACCTTGTACGGTTCTTCCACCTTTACTATATGGCTGATATAGTAGTGGATTCATTGCTTGGGGCAAGGACCAGGGTCTCGTCAGAGATTCATGTGTGTGTTGAGGCGGTTCCTTTGACTCGGTCATTTAGAGCATGATATAAAGATAGTCCGAGTCCCCACGGATAGTGTTCCATCCATGCTTAGGGTTGGTTACGGGTATTGCATGGGATTATTGTGTTTCAACATGGTCTTGTGTGTATGAGTGATTGGTTTTAGGCCAAGTGGGAGATTGTTGAAATAGTGTCCTAAGCCCAATCGAGTTGGACCGGATCCGACCCGGTCAGATCATTTCTACTATTTCTTCATGTTTATACATATGATAAATGGTTTTAATGTTATTATTTATTCTGTTTATTTAAATGAACCAATTTATGATTGTATATATGATAACGTCCTTCATGACAAACTGTGAGAAAGAAACCATGATATTGATTATGGTTGACGAGATCTCGACTCACTTTAAAATGTTTGATACTTAAATGTCTCTAGCCGTAGGTGCTATTAAATAGGACATTAATAGTACGATTAGACTAGCACGTATTAGATGTCTTCTATCTTATTGAAGATACGTATGGATCTTTTCTAACAAAGTGTTGAGACACTTGGACTGTACGTGGACGTGTATTAGAGAATGCGTACGTTAGACTGACCCACTTACTTTATTAAGTGTCGCACTACGTGGTGGTTGTTTAATTCTCCTGAGACCGGAGTCTTTATGATATCATGGTGTGGATTGTCATACTTTGAGAGTATTGAGGTTTCCCCTAGCCAAGGGGTGATCATGCAATAGTGATTTGGTGTGATACTGAAGCATGCGTAGGATTCATGTTGCTCATCTGGAAATCTTGTAACCTATGATTAAGAGTAAATATCCGAGAGGGCCTTCTTATAAGGAATGTCAAAGTCTCGAAAGTCTTTGCAAAGCGGAAGTAATATGTTACTTCGAGAGAGTAGGATATCCAGATTATAAGATATGGTCGTTGATGTTTGACACTCAACGTACGACTGTATGGATATTATTATAGCGATATGATTCTATTTACACGGTAACCGTTTCACATGAAAGGTAGTAGTCATTCCATTTGACTCTTACGATGATTGGGGGTCGTTGACGTGTTGCTAGATGCTATCCATGATCGTTAGGTATGAAGGGAATTTTTGTAATTGCACTTTGTGCCTACGGCCAACATATTCGGAAGCCTATCGGGTCACACACATAAGAAATCTAGCCGGATTAAAATGCGGTTATAGCGATAACCAAATAAAGAAGATTTATCTCGACTAAAAGGCGTTATAGTGGTAAATTAATAAAGTGGTATTTATTTATTATGCAAATTATACATGTATTTTGCAAATAATTTATTATAGCATTATATTATTTAAATAATATTATGGATGCCAATTTATGGCTAAAGGTGGCACCAATATTAAGTGTACAAGATACACTTGGATGGTGCAATTTAACTAATGAGATTACCATATATTAATATTGGATATTAATGGATTTGTGAAAAATAGATTTATGGTAATAAGATAAAGATAGTCAATATTAGATATTGACAATATCTTGGAAATATTTAACTTGAGATATTAAATTGAAAGAGATAAAGCAATGAAATTTATTTTCCTTATTTTATTACGAAAATGTTTTCTTTCTCCCCATCTACTAGAAAGCTTCTCCCAATTAGTTTGTAGGGCCATAGGGGCACATGCACTACTATACATATGTAGTGGGTGTCAAGCTATTTTGTACATCACAATTGCAAGAGACTAATAGTCCTTGTGAAATATAAGAGAGCTTCCTAGAGAGAGTTTTGAGAGAGAGAAAAGGTCAGTCAAGCAACTGAGTTTTTCTAGTAGCAATCCATGGTGGATTCCGGTGGGTTGTTCGTGTGGACTAGTGGTAGAGACCGAACGTTTGGGCGGCTCCATGCACCACTACTCTCATTGGATAGTCAAAGTGTCGATGTTATAGATCAAGCAAGATAACCACAGTCTACTAACTCATTATGTTTGTTGCTTAAATGAAGTTGATCCTGGTTAATAGGAAATAAAATTCAAATACCGCTGTGTTCCAGCGTAGATATCCAAACAAATAATGCATACACATACTCTACTTCAAGATTCTTCAGAAACCATTCCTCTTCAGATCTTATTGCTTCTCTGAATGATTCTTGATTGTCCATAGTTTTCAAATTCATTTTCAGGAGGTTGATGATCCTTTCTGGTGTAAAGGGGCTTTCTGTTTCTGGTGTCTACTGAGTCTTTTCTTCATTTCTGTAGCAGAAACTTGTTTCTCTGCTATTTTTTTCTTCTTGAGAGAATTATCTTCAGCTAACTTGGTTGTGTTCAGTTCTTGTTCCCCCTCAGTTGTTTCCATATTCCTTGTTTCAGTTCCCTTACCTGATGCTTTGGGGAACAAAGCTTTTTCCACTCAATTTTTTCCTTCTGAGTCAGTTTTACACTTGTCTCTTTTTTGTTGACCTATCTATTTTGAAACAGTCTTCTTTGCTTCATCCTTGCTGTAAGTTGTAAGTTGCTTTTGAACTTCCTGAGTCAGTTTTGAGGGAGAGAAAAGTTCAGTTTTGAACTTACAACTGTTGCACATTGCTGTAAGTAATTCCTTCTGAGTCAGAGCTTACAGCTGTAAGTAATTCCTTCAGTTCAACTGTAATCAATAACTGTAAGCAATAACTGACAATCAAGTTTTGAACTTACAATAACTGACAATAACTGTAAGCAAGAACTGACAAAACTGAAAGTATCAAGTAATACCTTCAGGAAGTTCAAAAGTATTGCTTCTGAGTCAGAGCTTACAACTGTAAGTAATACCTTCAGGAAGCTCTGACCTTCACATTACCTTCAGTTGTAAGCTCTGACCTTCAGTAATACCTTCAGTTTTGAGAGAGAGAAAAGTTCAAAAGTAATACCTTCTTACAGCAATGTGCTTCGCCCTTGAGTGCAAAACTTGATTGTCAGTTATTGCAATTTCACTTGTATTATCGCACATGTTAGGTATCAAGCCTTCTTCAATTCCATAGTCTCTGAGTCGTTGTCTGAGCCATAAAACTAGAGCACAACAGCTTCCAACTGCAATGTATTCAGCTTCAGCTATAGAAGTTTCGATTCAGTTCTGCTTTTTACTAAACCATGACACAAGTCTATTTCCAAGTGACTGACATGTGCCTCATGTGTTTTTTCTATCAATTTTTCATCCAACATAATCTGAGTCTGAATAAATATTAGCTTGATTTTTAATACCATATCCTTACTCCTTGTCTATCCTTCATGTTGGGAATAAAATTTAGTTTTGATGATGATTCATCTTATTCAAGAACATGTTTGTTAACACCTCATTGATGAAGTGCTGAAACTAACTGTTATGGTGGAAAGCTAAAAGATGTCTAAAACTGAATGTATATGTTTTAGTGGAGTCTGGTAATTGTATAGGTTATATCAGACAAGCACTGTAATAGATAGATGTGTCATAGAACTGAAACTAGAAATCATCTAAGAAAATGGAAAACACTTAGACACCTGGAACTGAAAATGTGACTGAAAATACGCACCAGGAACTGAAGTTCACTTTGAACTGAACAAGGTAAGTTCGCTGAGGGACATAGACTCGGTTGGCTTATCTATAACTGAAGGCTGAGGGAACAGACATAGTATTTGAAGAACTGAGGGACACAGACTCAGTTAAGAAAGATTGAAGAACTGAGTGTTCAAACTAAGTTATGAAAACCGAGACTGTAATGTTACAATTCAGGCAAGTCTGTGGTGACCGGAACTGACTTTATGGATCTTGTTGAAGACCTAAGTATCATAAGGACAATGATATCTTAGAAGATCATTTTAAGGAATGGTGTAATCAGATTCAATAATATAAAATAAGATGAATAGAGTACTGAAGTATTGAAGAAGAGTGAAAACTCAGTCAATGCTCGAAGTCAGTTAAGTAAACTGAAAACTGACATACTCAGTATAAAACTGATAAGGAAACTCAGTTTTATTAGTCAGTCATCCAACCAACTGATAGTACAGTCGAACATTGTAAAGGAAGCAACCATATTGGATGAAATACTGACAGGTCAGAAAGGTCACTAAATATAGCCATTACAAGATAGACGTTGATACAATTCGAATTCAATGGAAATGAACGTTGGACCTCACAATATAAATATATGACTGTGCACCAAGGATCAAATAATGAATACACCAAGAATTAACAAGATTACAAGCATTTTTGTGCAATAGTCTCGTTCATTTGAATTGTTATTTGCGCTTAACAAGATATTATCTAATATTCTTCAAGTGTTCAAGCCACATTGATTTTATCTAGATTCCTACACTTTGAACAAATAACAAACAAGAATAATTCATTGATTCTTAGCCCAACTTTGATACTCAATCAAAGGTTAAGACTGTGAAGCAATCCGGTGAAGGATTTGCCAAGGACGGTTGTGACATTTGCAGTCGGGTAGACTGTTGTTGGACTTATTTTAAGTTTTAATGATGAGTGCCAGACTAGCTATTATAGAGCAAAGGCAAAAATATGTCTAGATCAAATGTATAGGTTTATTAGAGTTTGATCTTTGTATAGGTTTGATCAAACGGGAAATATAATTAGGTCAGCTGACTTTATTAGCAGACCTGTCTAGGTCAGTAAGCTAACTAGGTCAGTAGACTAGTTAGGAACCTGCTGAAGACTGAAGGCTGAGGGTTCAAACTCTGTTATTGAAGGCTAAGGGATCAAACTTAGTATTTAAAGTCAAGGTTATGAAATCAGTATTTAGGGAAGTCTGTGATGATCTATACTGATTACATATACCATGTGTACAAGGTCTGAGTTCCACAAGTTAAGTGGTGATTGGAACTTGGTTATGTACAAATTGGTGTAATCGAACATCACAATAAAAAGTTAGATAAAAGACAGTCAGCTGAAGTGTTTTATAAACATAGAAAACTTAAGACAACTGACTGACATGTATTTCAGTAGCCTAACATACACAGGAATCTGCTGAATGTAAATCTCGATTTAATCAAAGGTTACATTGGAAGATTACAAGTCTTGATATTGTCAACAAATCAATGGTCAAGATTAAAGGGACGTTGGAAAGATTCAGAGGATTAACCAATGGACACAAGTCAATGGGTGGACAGGCTGAACACTGCCAAAAAGTCAACTGACAGTGTCAGTATTATGTACAGGGACAAAAAGCAAGTCAAGATGTGGACAAATCTGAAACGGCTATGTTTGAATGTCAAACATAAGTCACAGGATTCTCAACTCTAAATAGAAGACTCCTGATTCAGATACAAGTGATGAAAAATAACAATCTATCCTAAGCTATCAAGATTCTTATCAAGAAATCACCCTGCTGACTTACACAGAACATAAAGCTACTGATCCAGAAAACTCTTCAAGTGTAATCTTCTATCAAGTTACATCAAGTATACACACTTGAAGACTTTAAGCTGCTGATCATTTCATCCTGATCAAGCTGCTAACTATTGAATCATTTACTTGAGTCAACCCTTCTTTTACAAGAAACCTGTTGAAGACAAAGAAGCACTTAGGTGTCAAGAACTGTTGTTTGTGGTGGAGCTAGTGAAGAGGCAATCCTACCCTTCAAGGCCCAGTGGAATACTTTGAAGCAGCAATCCTACCTGTTTCAAATATTCAGTTTGTGAAGCCATAGCTATTGGTGAAGGATAGAAAATTTAAGGATTTTTGTAACTGCAAACTCACAACCTCACAGGAGAATAGTGGACTGACAGGATTACACCACCTGGAACCACTATAAAATCTGCCTACTTACTTTCTGCATTTGCTTTCTGCATTTAGTTTACTAACCACATCACCTTACTGAAACTTGCAATTGAATTACACACTTACACTACTGAGTATCCAATACTTAATATCAACTTTTAACAACAAGTAACAAGGCTTAATTTGAATATATTATGCTGCAACAAATTCAGTACAATCTATTGTCAGCAGACTACTGACCATGCTGAGTTTGTTAACTCCAAAAAGTTTTAAGTGTTAATTTTACTCACCCCCCCTCTAAACTTAACCAAAGCCTTTTCAAGGGACCAACAATTGGTATCAGAACAGTGCTTTTGTTCTGATGTAATCCTACTTCTTGTGCTTATGAAAATACTTTGAAAACATTTTCATGATTATGATTTTCAAAGCTTTGCATCATGGATAACAACCAGTATGCTTGGACTATGTGGATGTGTTCCTTAGATCGTTTTGATGAGTATAAACGTCGTATACAGGCTTTTCTAGCTTTAACACATGATGAGATGATGGGTGTACTGACTGATGAACCACTGGAAATCACACAAGCCATAACTGTGGATGGTCAAATTCAGTATGTTCTAAAACCAAAAAGAGAGTGGAATGCTGAATATAGAAAAAGATCAAACCTCAACAATATTTCTATTGATATCATATACAGAACCTTGGATAGCAATATGTACATGAAAGTGAAGGATTGCAAGACTGCAAAGGAACTTTGGGATAAGTTGCAACTAATCTGTGAAGGCACAAATGCTATCAAGAAAAACAAGATCAGTGTAGCCAAAAAGAAGTTTCAAGATTTCAAAATGAAACCAAGTGAAACTATGGAACAAATGGAGTCAAGAAGAAGAAATCAATACAAAAATCTTAGAAGCCCTACCAGCAAAAGAAGTTTGGGAAATGAAGGTTACTGCCATAGAAGAAATGAGAAGACTACATGAAGAGGACACCTTCAAGCTATTTTCGGATCTCAAGGCTTATGAATCCAGTAAGAAACTTGCACCTGAGACTGAAAAGAAAGAACCAAAGACTACTGCATTTGCTGCCACAAATCAAGAAGAATCATCAGGAGCTCAAGATGATCTACTGGATGAGATGCAAGTGCAAATTGCCCTACCGAGCAAGAAAATCAGAATGATGAAAACTAGAAGGGGTTCTCCAAGGAATTTCACAAAGAAATCAAGTGAAAAGAAGAAGGTAGAATCCAAGAAAGATAATGATTATTTATGTTTTCATGGCAAGAAACCAGGACACTTCAAACCTGAATGTCCTGATCTAAAACAGAAAAAGGAACCTGATTATCTATTCTTCAACTGCAAGAAACATGGACATTTCAGACCTGATTAACCAAACCTACTGAAGAACAAGAATTAGCAAAGAATACCTGGCAAGAAAGCAATGGTTGCTGATGATGAATCAGGATATGAAGTTGAATCAGAAAAAGGAAATGAATCTGATGATACTGCACTTGTTGCTGACATGGAAGATTATGCTTTAATGGCAAATATGGAAGAAAATGAGGAGGTATACAATTCTGTATCTATAAATACTCCTGCTAAAAGTGATTGTGAATCAACTTATGGTTCAAATCCTAAAAATTCTGACAATGAAGAAACTTTTGATGCCATTCTTAATCAACTGAGGAAAATACAATCTGGTTATGAGATTGTGAAGGCTGAAAAAGAAGCTCTTCAAACAGGAGTTGAAAGGTTAAAAGTTGAATTAAGAACTCTCAAAGGTAAGGAAAAGTATTTTGAGCAAAATCAGCATAAGCCTGCTGTACATTCAGTAGTTGTTGAATCTGCTGAACAATCTAGTTCCACCACTACATTCAAATCTGGAAACCCTTATGGTGATAGAACAGGCCTTGGATTTGGAACTCAACAATCTAATAAGAGTGGATCCAGTAAGGTCACTGAACCTAGTACCAGAATTGGTCCTAAGTTTGTGCCTGCACAAGATCCAACTCCCTAAAAGGTTGCTGAGGCAGCGAAGCCTACTGAGAAGAGTTCAAGGAAGCAAAATCAGAAGTCAAAAGGTCAACATCACCTAACAAAAAGAATAAATCCAAGAGTAGGACTGATGTACCTTCTTGACCTACTGATAGCAGACCTGTTGCCAAATATGCTGGACCACAAAAGGGCGAAAATCAGAAATATTCCAAGGATAAGAATCCTAAACCTAAAAATCTTAATCATTCTACGGATACTTATCTCAGGGGGAAAGGTAGATTGTTCCCTACTGATGATGTTTGGAATATTCCTGCCCCTACTGCTAGAAACAATAGACATAACCACAATGCTAGGGTAAAACCTCAGCAATGGAATCAGCAGAGGACTCAGCAGAGGACTTATACAAGACCTCAGTAGACTCCATATTACAGGGATGCTCCTAACAGACAGAAAACCTATGGTTATGCTAGTGCTTCTAACAATAGAAATCACTTCAAACAGCATTATGTACCAAAAGGCCAGAAAGCATATGTGAATCCTACCAACCAAATATTAAACCTTATGGAAGTATGAATACATGTATGAACAAAAGTATGATACTTTTCAAAGAAGACCTTATGGAAATTTTCCAAGGGTCATGCTTACCACTGACCACTATCGACCCAAACAGTTTTGGGTACCTAAAAAACATTAACTTTGTTTTGTAGGGTGTCTGGTACTTTGACAGTGGATGTTCCAGACATATGACAAAGAATAAGCACTGTTTGACAAACTATGTGACAAAGGATGGTCCATGAGTGAATTTTGGCAACAAGAATACACCAGGATACACAGGGATATGGCACACTTGTGAGGAATGGATTAAAGGCTACTACCTACTGAGCACTTGACAGTTTTGTGACATGGGTTACAAGGTCACTTTTGACAAAAGGCTACTGTGTTGTCATTAGTGATAGAGGTGAACAAGTTGTGTTGGCTGGAAGAAGACAACAAAACATGTATGTTGTGGATTGGTCTACTGCTGTTCAGAGACATGCCTGATTGTGCATACTAAGCCATAACCGAATTATTGATGGCATAAGAAGTTGAATCATCTAAACTTTGATGATATCAATCAGTTGGTGAAAAAGAAACTAGTGATTGGTTTACCTGAGATCACATTCAAAAAGGATGCTATATGTGATGCTTGTCAGCAAGGTAAACAAACAAAGTCAAGCATCAAGTCAAAGACTAAGCAATCAACAAAAAGATATTTGGAGCTAATGCACATGGATTTATTTGGACCAGTAACACCAGCAAGTGTAACATGAAAGAAGTACACTCTGGTAGTTGTGGATTATTATTCAAGATACACTTGGGTAGTATTCATGAACAAGAAAAGTGAAACACTTCAAAAGATGCCTGAACTTTTGAAGAGATTGCAAAATGAGAAAATTTTGACAGTCGTGAAGATCATATCAGACAAGGGTACTGAGTTTCTCAATAAAGTCATAAGAGATTGAGCAAAATGGTGTGCTACATCAATTATCAGCTGCTCTAGGTTCATTTTCATCTCCCTCAACTTGAGCCTCCGACACCCTAGTCTTCTTCCTCACTAATGGCTCATCATTAGTTTTAGATCCTGACTCAGACTCATCTCTTAAAGGAACCCTAGGTTGACTTTGAGCAACCCTAGGAGGATTTTGACGTTCACCAATACGGATGCCTTGGTTCGGATTTACTAAAGTGGGGTCTACAACCTTTTTCTTCTTAGTCGGTTCATTGGAAACCCCCTTACCATGCCGTTTCTGTACCACTTTACACACCATTGTAAACTCGGGCTAAACAAACAACAATCCCAAACCATAATCCAATTCAAAACCACCCGTTTATCGTCCAAACGGGATTTCCCAAAAAATTCAACACCAAACCAACATCAAAACCACAATGCAATCCATCCATTATCATCCATTACCATCCCAGATCACCAACAAAGGAAGAAAGATAAACAAAACAAGAAGAAAAAACCAATAAGGTGAATTTCATGTAAAAAAGTCGACTCGAAGATCGAACTCAAAAAAAACGTGCAATAATCTATGAAAAGCTTATAGAATCTTACCAAGTACGTTGAAGGGATGATGATGATGATGACTAGAAGTCCTAACAGTGAACAATCGAACCCAAAAATCGGATTTTTCTTCAAAGAAACCGCACTAGCTAGGTCACTGAATCGAAATAACGGTTGTTTGTTGGAGGATTTGGTTTGAAGAATCAAAGAGAGGGGTTTGAGAGGTGTTTGTGGAGTTTTGAATCGCCCGATTTGGTTTAGAAACAAAGAAATTAGGGCAAAAGGGCTCGAAAAGTCGGGATTTGCTATTTGAAATTTCTGATGCGAATAAAAATTTAGAAGCAGGGGTATTTATAGATGCAGGTTCGAACGGGCGTTCAGTTACATGGACGGACGTCCACTGGGTTGAGTATGAACTGGACGGGCGTCCAGATATTCAGACGCTCGTCCAACTGTTCAAAAAGAGAACAGAGTTGGAGGGAAATTAGCAGACGGGCGTTCAGGAAGGGTGGACGCTCGTTCAGTATTTTCAAAGGACGGACGGGCATTTAAGTAAGCAGACGCGCGTCCAAGACAAAATTCGAGCAAAGACATAAAATTTTCATTAATTCCAATTTTAACCTTTTATTTCAACATAAAACAAATACAAAAACTCAAAAATGAATAAAGACAAATAGAAAATAGTGGGTTGCCTCCCACCGAGCGCTTTTGTTTAACGTCGTTTGCTCGACGAAAACCCTAATGAAGCTAGTCCTCATAAATCTCTGCCCAATCCACAATCCGGATCAAACGACGGAGCATATCAATCGCGGGAGGAAAATCGTACTCATCCTGTAAAGCCCAGTCCTCCCCAGCGACATCCACTCCTCTGAAGTGTTCAGCACGCGGCACTAGCATCAAGTCAGTCAGCATCGGGTCATTAAGGATTGGGTACGGTCGTCCTAAAGCGCGCTGCAGGTCCTCTGTACTAAACTCTCCACCTCCCATAGCTTGGGGTACAATGATAACATAGGTAACGGTCCTGATGCGGGTGCTAATGTCATAATCTACATCCAGAATGATCGTCCCTCCAGGTCCGTCATCTAAAGTGATAAGTGGAATCATACTAATGTATGGGAACTCGTGCGGCAGAACTCCGTAATCCATTTAAAAAAAAACCTAAACTGAGGCATATTCAAACAAAAACCTAATTAGGCTTAAAATAAATGAATCAAAGAAAAGAACAAAAACGAAAGTTACTAAAATAGAAAAGGATATCTAGGATGCCTCCTAGTGGCGCTTTGGTTTATGTCGTTAGCTCGACAATCTTTCAATTCAGCCTGGATCCGGCCACTTAACCTTTCTCCCAGCCACTACATCGTGTAAGCTCTGATCAGTAGTGTGGCTACAAAAACAGCATCTAACACATGGGGTCAAGTTTCTGATTGCTTTCCAAACGCTTTTAATCCTCCCCATTGTAGACTTCTTCTTTCTCTGTCTTTTCTTCAACTGTCGCTCCCTTTCAAACTCTTCCATATCCCAACTACCAGCCAGAACCTCCTCCACTGGACCACTGCCGTCATCCTCAGAAAACAAATCAGGCGCAAACTCGTCAAACTCATTGGCTTCAGGAGTACCACACCCGAGGATGTCGAGGAAGTGAACAATCAAAGGCTTCTCTTTGGTTTGACCGATATAATGCTTACACCTTTGACCATTCACTCTGAACGGTTGGTCACCATGACCTCTTAGTTCTAAAACACCTCCAGGAATGATTTGTAGAATTTCAAAGAGGCCGGACCAACGTGTCCTCAACTTTCCAGGAAACAGGTGTAACCTGGAATTGTACAATAAAACTTGCTCCCCAACATGAAATTCTCGCTTCTTGATCTTGGTATCATGAAGGAGTTTCATTCTATCCTTACTCATCCTGGCACTCTCATAGGCTTGGAGTCTAAACTCGTCTAACTCATGCAGTCGGTGTTCACCACATGATTTGGCATCAAAGTTTAAGAACTTAATGGCCCAATACGCTCTATGCTCTAATTCAACTGGGAGGTGGCATGGTTTTCCATATACCATCTGATAGGGTGATGTACCCATGGGGGTTTTATAGGCAGTTCGGTATGCCCATAGAACATCATCCAACTTAAGACTCCAGTCCTTTCTATGACTGTTCACAACTTTTTCCAGGATCTTCTTCAAGCTCTGATTGCTTCGTTCAACCTGACCACTAGTCATAGGATGATATGGTGTGCCAGTTTTGTGCCGGACACCATATTTCTCAAGTACTTTCTCTAGTGGTCGGTTGCAGAAGTGTGTCCCTTCATCACTTATCAAGGCACGTGGACACCCAAATCTCACGAAGATGTTTTTCTTAAGAAAATTCATGACCGTTTTGTGATCATTGCGAGAAGTGGCTTGAGACTCCACCCATTTCGATACATAATCGACACATACTAAGATGTATTTATTTCCACAGGAAGATGGGAACGGGCCCATAAAATCAATCCCCCATACATCGAAGACTTCACATTCAAGAATGGGCTTCAATGGCATGTCAAAATGCCTTGTTAGAGCTCCGGTTCGTTGGCACCTATCACAAGCTGTACAGAAAGCTTATGTATCCTTGAAGATCGTGGGCCAATAGAAACCAGATTGAAAGATCTTGGCAACGGTTTTCCAGGGACCAAAGTGACCACCAGTAGGTCCACTGTGGCATTGTTCAATAATGTCACGTTGGTCATATTCAGGTACACATCTCCTTAGCAATCCATCCTTACAAATCTTGAAGAGGTAAGGTTCATCCCATACAAAAGTTTTCAAATCAGAGAAGAATTTCTTCTTCTCCTGATATGAAAATTCCGGATTAAGATATTGGGAATGAAGGTAGTTGACGATGGAAGAATACCATGGAACATCTGGAGCACAATCGTCTATCAGCATGACATTCTCGAGAGGAAAGTAAAGATCTATATCGTCAGGGTCTTCCTTTTCCTCATTCAACATTCTCGAAACATGATCAGCCACTACGTTTTCACTGCCCTTTTTGTCTTTAATCTGGACAACAAACTCTTGTAGGATCAGTATCCAACGTAGTAAGCGCGGTTTAGCCTCCTTCTTTGTCATGAGATATCGCAAAGCAGCGTGATTGTTGAAGGGATTTTGCATCATTAAACAAAAGAAAATTTATAAACCCTAACCTATATGCAAAACTAACTCCTAACCGGCCGAATACCGGGTTGTTGATAGTAGAGCGAGATAAGTAAGGGGTCGATCCACAGGGAATTGGGATGTTGAATCTAATTTTATTAATCCTCTCAATTGTTACTTAGGAAAAACAAATAAACGGAAAAAACAAACAACTGGACAGAGGACTGCAATCCAAAGCCAGGAAATCATAAAAGCGTAAACTAAAGCTAAACTACGAACTATAAAAGAAATAAGCTAAACTAAAGATACATGGGATCAAACAAAATACAAACCAAGTGATTTCAATCCTAGTTCATCTCATGATTTCAATTCAAATTGTGGTTTCACCTTTACACGAGATCAAAATTCCTAATTCCTTAGTGAATCCGGTTCTCAAGCTATTGATTCCTAATTCCTTAGTGAGTCCAATTTATCAATCTCTCATCTTCCGAATGTTGAGATCGATTTACCAAACAAAACTCGGGGTAGATTCAGGTTAACTCTCGTATTTTAGAATCTAACAACCTAGATAATTAACCAATTAATTTGTCACATAATCAACGGCTAAAAACCCTATCTTTCTATGATGATCTAAGGTTTATGCAACTTCCGTATTATAAACATCAATAGAAAACAGATCTTTCAATCTATTGTCATGGCCTCATAAGCACAAAGAAAGATACAAAATAAATCAACAATCATGAAGAAAAACTGGAATTGAATGAATCAAAAAGAACTCACATAGTTTTGAACAAGGATTGATCCATGGAAACGAAAAGCAAACATCTAATCTACTCCTAATCTAACATCGGTTCACCCGAGCACAAGGCTCGGGTGACCGGCCTTCAAACTCTCAAGATGCGGCTGCTGGCCTCTCTTTTGATGTGAAGAAATTTCGAATGAATTTAGGGTTTGGGGCTGCTTGTGCTTTTATAATAAAACTAAGTCGGTCGCTACTACGGTAACCTAAGTCGGTTTCAGCAAAAACGGCGGTAGACGCCCGTCTAACCAACTGGACGCCCGTCCAGAATGCTTGGACGGATACTGGACGCCAGTTCAGCCAACATCTGAACTCTCTGTATGTGAATTAACTCCCTGGACGCACGTTCGCTTTATCATACGCCCGTTCGATATAAACGCTTCTCGGACGCTCGTCGGCCTCAGATGAACGCTCGTCCATCTTGATGCAGAACGGATTTCTTGATAATTATCCTTTCTTTCCTCCATCTTTATCCTCTTGTAACATCTCTATCTCTTCATCAACACTTCAAATTCGACTTTAGACTCTTCCAAATCCTTTCCAAGTTAAAGATATGTATCTACACACATCGAAAACATACCAAAACGTAACACGATTCCAAAACAACATAAAATCATCAAATAAAGCATATAAATCGATACGTTTTCATATTTTACTATTAAAAACACCATTTACTCAATATTTACATATATAGCTCAAAATCTATGAAAATCATACGAATGTAGGGAAATCGATATAGAAAATATATATAAAAATCACTATAATTTAGCCCTTAACAACACCCCCACACTTAAACTTTTGCTCGTCCTCGAGCAAAACGAACAAAGATCAAGCTCGAGACAAATAAACATCTACCCAAATATAAAGTATATTCAATAACTTAGAAGTTCACCCGTGTAGTGTGTGCATAGCCATAATAAACTTCCACTAAGTTCCACAATTTGAAAGTTATTCAAACCAAAACTAGCCCGGTTTCCCATCTAAGTTAGAAATATTCAAAAATTATAACAGGCACTTTACAAAACATACATATCCCAAAAAAAAAAAGTAGAGAATATCTAAAACATTTCTGACAGACTCAGAGGATAATCCCTACAACATATCCTTCAATTTATACTGGGGTATAAGATTAACGATAACTAAGTCCTTACTTATTCATAATAATATATTTCAATATTTTCACTTTTTTCACACTTTTCTAACACACATCAGAATAAGCTTTTGCCCTCATAGCATAATAGGACATTTCAAGATAATCCCCTACCTTACTCCAATCATAAGGCAGCTATAAACTGACTGTCGTGAGCTTTTTGTCATCTTAGTGGAATAGGACATACGTGGTACACCCTACCTCACCCAAATCATCAACCAGCTTCCGACACACACAATTAACTATTTAAAACAACTTCATTTATTCACTACTTTTTAAAAGCACTATAGTTACGTTTCACTTATCACATTCAAACCTTCAGATATTCACAGTATGTCATACTTTAATCCTAGAATACAAACTACTAAACTTTTCAAGAATTGTACATAAGCAAAGAAACATGCTATAATCATCAAAAATCTCCAACTAAAATGGGGTAGGCTTTCAACATTTAGCTCATCATTTACTAAGGCATGTGAAAAAGAGTGTCGGGTGAAACAACTAAAATTACTAAATATACAGAATATAGCAAAAATGATATAAACTCAAGCAAAGATATGCCTTTGTCTACTCGGGATATAACAAAATTTTTGAAAAATAAGCACTTTTAAATACTAAAAATATGAGCAAACGAAAGTAGACACATAAATCATCTATCCCTTCCCCCACACTTAGATTGCAACTTGTCCTCAAGTTATACAGAAATAATAAATTAGAGAACTTAGCCGATTGGATGCGGCAATTCTGGAGGAACCAACAAGAACTAGGATTGCTTGCATAGCTCAGTAGACTGTGGAGCATCACATGACAACTGAATACATCTTTAGAGTGCACAATAGCTATCAAAAATATCCTGCACCACTTGATCAGTGCAAAAAGAGTCTTCGGGGAAAAGGAAAAGATTACATATATAAAGCACATGAAGAAAAGGATCATAGAGATTTTTCAACTTAAGCTCAACTAAAGATTGAATACTATACATGGAACACTACAAAGTCGTAGGCTAGGTGCAACTACATGAAAATATACTACAATGCAATCTACATGATATGCAATCCTAAAAATAAAATAAATAAAAAAAAATAAATTCTGACAGGCTCAGGCTGAGCAAGTTGACCCTTGACAACTCTACAGTGACTACGGCCCGTGCAGAAACTAAAATAAAAACGAGGTAGTATTACGGAAACCGACAGTTAACTACACTCAAGAAAAATAAAAGAAAAATAGAAAAACAATGCAACTAGATGACATGCAACTAAATGATATGCATCTATATGATATGCAAAAATAAAAAAAAAAATAGCCCACTATATGCAACATGACATGTATATAATAAACGTCTACCACATAATGACAGTTACGATAAACGACGGTACTATTCATTACATGCAGTGTAGACATGCCTTAAGACTCATCAAAAGTTGAAAGCATTATGGATAACCAACGGTAGCTATACTAAACAGATATAACTCATATGTCTCTGATGGTAGCAACGGAAAACCGACAGTAGCTACCCATATGAATTACAAAAGTAAAATATCAAAATTAAAAGCATGGATGGCCTTAAGGTCTACAAGATTCATCAAAAGATAGTAGCATGCGTAAACGACATTAGCTACACTAACAATAAGAACAGTTATAGCATACGAGAACCGACATTAACTATAAACTGCATGGATGAATCAAGTATATAAAAAAAAAATCAATTACTTAACATGGATTCGTAGATGGAAAGATGTAACATGCAAGTTCAGAACATCTACGTTAATTGAATTAGCCACAGAAGCTCATATTAAAACAACCATGTCAAATAAAGCATTAAAAATCAAATTGAGAAAAAAAAAATCTGGAACCTGGACGTGCGTCCTGAATACCAGACAGGCGTTCACCTGGGTTTTCAGCCCTGAACGCTAGTTCATAATGCCAAACGCTCGTTCCCTGCAAGTTAAGAACTGGACGGGCGTTCACTTACCTGAACGCTTGTCCAAACATCGAAAAAACCACAGAAAAGCAGGAAAACACAGCAACCCTAAATACTCAGCATGCTTTGTATACACAATATCATCACAGCAGCCACATCATAATATAGCACAGAGGGTTAGATTAGATACAACTTCACATTTCACAAATTGAGTAAAAAACTTTTGCACATTCTTAACCCAATGGTTATCGAAACACGGCAAAATAAAAACTCTCAATTTGTTTAACGCTACTTTTATTGAAACATAAAACAAATCGTAACAAAATAGAAAAATTAATTCAATTAGATTCAACAAAAACACCGATTCCCCGGCAACGGCGCCACTTTTGTTGGAGGGATTTTGCATCATTAAACAAAAGAAAATTTATAAACCCTAACCTATATGCAAAACTAACTCCTAACCGGCCGAATACCGGGTTGTTGATAGTAGAGCGAGATAAGTAAGGGGTCGATCCACAGGGAATTGGGATGTTGAATCTAATTTTATTAATCCTCTCAATTGTTACTTAGGAAAAACAAATAAACGGAAAAAACAAACAACTGGACAGAGGACTGCAATCCAAAGCCAGGAAATCATAAAAGCGTAAACTAAAGCTAAACTACGAACTATAAAAGAAATAAGCTAAACTAAAGATACATGGGATCAAACAAAATACAAACCAAGTGATTTCAATCCTAGTTCATCTCATGATTTCAATTCAAATTGTGGTTTCACCTTTACACGAGATCCAAATTCCTAATTCCTTAGTGAATCCGGTTCTCAAGCTATGGATTCCTAATTCCTTAGTGAGTCCAATTTATCAATCTCTCATCTTCCGAATGTTGAGATCGATTTACCAAACAAAACTCGGTGTAGATTCAGGTTAACTCTCGTATTTTAGAATCTAACAACCTAGATAATTAACCAATTAATTTGTCACATAATCAACGGCTAAAAACCCTATCTTTCTATGATGATCTAAGGTTTGTGCAACTTCCGTATTATAAACATCAATAGAAAGCAGATCTTTCAATCTATTCTCATGGCCTCATAAGCACAAAGAAAAATACAAAATAAATCAACAATCATGAAGAAAAACTGGAATTGAATTAATCAAAAAGAACTCACATAGTTTTGAACAAGGATTGATCCATGGAAACGAAAAGCAAACATCTAATCTACTCCTAATCTAACATCGGTTCACCCGTGCACAAGGCTCGGGTGACCGGCCTTCAAACTCTCAAGATGCGGCTGCTGGCCTCTCTTTTGATGTGAAGAAATTTCTGAATGAATTTAGGGTTTGGGGCTGCTGTGCTTTTATAATAAAACTAAGTCGGCTGCTACAGTAACCTAAGTCGGTTTCAGCAAAAACGGCGGTAGACGCCCGTCTAACCAACTGGACGCCCGTCCAGAATGGTTGGACGGATACTGGACGCCAGTTCAGCCAACGTCTGAACTCTCTGTATGTGAATTAACTCCCTGGACGCACGTTCGCTTTATCAGATGCCCATTCGATATAAACGCTTCTCGGACGCTCGTCGGCCTCAGATGAACGCTCGTCCATCTTGATGCAGAACGGATTTCTTGATAATTATCCTTTCTTTCCTCCATCTTTATCCTCTTGTAACATCTCTATCTCTTCATCAACACTTCAAATTCGACTTTAGACTCTTCCAAATCCTTTCCAAGTTAAAGATATGTATCTACACACATCGAAAAACATACCAAAACGTAACACGATTCCAAAACAACATAAAATCATCAAATAAAGCATATAAATGGATACGTTTTCATATTTTACTATTAAAAACACCATTTACTCAATATTTACATATATAGCTCAAAATCTATGAAAATCATACGAATGTAGGGGAAATCGATATAGAAAATATATATAAAAATCACTATAATTTAGCCCTTAACAGTGATCAGTCCACACAATCACTTGAGCACCCAACAAGTAACTACGAAATTTGTCCATAGCGAAGACTACGGCTAGTAATTCCTTTTCAGTCGTCGTGTAGTTTACTTGGGTAGGATTTAGTGTGTGACTGGAGTAATAGATAGGATGGAATTTTTCCTTAATCCGTTGTCCTAAGACTGCACCAACAACATAGTTTGATGCATCACACATAAGCTCGAAAGGTAGATTCCAGTCAGGCAAGATAAGAATCGATGCAGAAATTAATCGACTTTTAAGCTCCTCAAACGCTTGCTTGCAACTATCATCGAAATTAAAAACAACGTCTTCTTTGAGCAAAGTAGATAGGGGCTTGGCTATCTTGGAAAAGTCTTTAATGAATCTCTTATAAAAACCGACGTGTCCAAGAAAACCTCTAACTTCGCGCACATTTCTAGGATAGTTCAGCTTCTCAATAGCTTCAACTTTTGCCTGTCTACTTCAATACCTTTGGCTGAGATTTTGTGGCCAAGAACTATTCCTTCATCTACCATGAAATGGCACTTTTCCCAATTTAGGACTAAGTTCTTTTCCACACATCGGGATAACACCTGGTCAAGATTATCGAGACAATCATCAAAGGATTGACCAAGACCGAAAAATCATCCATAAAAATTTCCATACACTTTTCAACTAACCCATCAAAGATGGCCAGCATACATCTTTGGAATGTAGGCAGGGCATTGCAAAGACCAAATGGCATTCGCCTGTAAGCGAATGTACCATAGGGGCAGGTGAAAGCGGTCTTTTCTTGGTCAACCGGATCGATGGGTATCTGGAAATATCTTGAATATCCATCCAGGAAACAGTAGAATGCATGTCCCGCCAGGCGCTCTAGCATCTGGTCAATGAATGGAAGGGGGAAATGATCTTTCATTGTAACCTCATTGAGCTTTCTATAGTCGATACAGACTCTATAACCAGTAACGAGCCTCAATGCTATTTCTTCTCCCTTCTCATTCTTCTCAATAGTAATTCCTCCTGTCTTGGGAGATACCCATTCACTGTCAGCAATTGCATAAATGATACCAATGTCTAAAAGCTTGATAATCTCCTTTTTGACCACTTCTTGCATATGTGGGTTGAGCCTCCTCTGGGGCAGTCTAACACACTTTGCACCCTCTTGAGTCTTGATTTTATGCATACAAATGTCAGGAGATATCCCTCTGATGTCTCCTACTTGCCAACCAAAGGCTTTCTCGTTCTTTCTCAAGACGTTTAACAATTTCAGCTCTTCCAATCGAGATAGCTTGGCAGAAATAATCAACGGAAGCTTGTCACCTTCTCTTAAGAACACATATTTCAGATGCTTAGGTAACGGCTTTAGTACTAGATCTGCAGGGGGGTCTTCTAAACTTGATTTAAGATCTCCACTTTTCAACTCAACATCACTGAGTTTACTTAGTGGTCCCACTGCCAAAGCCTCTCCTTTCAATAATCCTTTCTCAAACTCAGCTTCTAACTGTTCTAGATTCACCACACCATGATTATTCAGATTCTCAACTAATCGCTCGTATTCAGTTGCAATAGCCATGACTTGCTTTTCCATGTAATCATTGAAATCATCTGACATATCCTCAATGGAGAAGCCGGTGGGGTAATCAGAGGGTCTCTGAATAGCTTTGGACACGCTGTAGCTCACCTCTTGATCACCGACTCGTATAGTCACTTGCCCACCATCACAATCAATGAGGGCCCTGGCTGTAGAAAGAAAGGGTCTTCCAAGTATCAAGGGGACATTCTCATCCTTCTCTATGTCCAGGACGTACCAGTCAACCGGAAAGGTAAATCTATCAATTTGAACTAATACGTCCTTTAATATTCCCGCAGCTTTCTTGGAAGATCTATCAGCAAATTGAAGGTTCATGGTTGTGGGTTCTAGAAGATCATTCAATCCAAGCTGTTTGTAGACAGACAATGGCATCAGACTTATGGATGCACCCAGGTCACATAAAGAATTTGGTAAGACTAAGCCTCCCATCAGCAATGTGAGCACAAATTTCCCAGGGTCACCCCTCTTGATTGGTAGATCATCATAAGTTACCATAGAGCAATCCTCACCAGTCAACCGATCCATGTCTTCTAACTTCTTCTTAGATGAGACAACATCCTTGATGAACTTGGTATACTTAGGCATCTCAACCAAAACATCAGATAGTGGAAGATTAACCTGAGTATTTTTCAGAAGATTTAGCACTTTTACGTATTTCTTATCCTCATGCAAGGAAATGTTTCTTTTTCTAGGTGGAAATGGAAGTTTCTTCAAATCATTCTCAGAAAAGACTTTCTTCGAAGATGAACTGACAGCTTTGTCTTCCAAATCTTTCCACCTCACGACTTTCTCATTTTTCTTACTAGTCAGGGGATCAGCCACCTGAGGTCCTTCAAACTCTTTACTTTTCAGGGGATCAGCCACCTGAGTACTCTCTTGCGGAAAAGGGGAACGTAGGTGCTCGACTTCCCCTCCTGCCTTATCACTGGCAGGAGGGGTTAGTGGTTTCCCTGGTTCGGGGGACCACTTAGTTCAGTACCAGATCTCAGATTCATTGCACTGGCCTCTTCTCTACCATACGGAATTGAAGGTACCAGGTCAGTGCATTGTCTATGATTTAAATCGGTCTGAGCTACCTGACCGCCCTTAGGATTCTTCTCCGTGAAGCTAGGCAACTGCCCTGAGGGTCTGGAAGCTAACTGCTCGGCCAATTGCCGGATTTGCCTCTCAAGATTCTTCATTGTTCTATTTTGCTCCTCCCGAAAGGAGTCCCACTGAGCTTTGATGTCATTAGAGTGCGAGGGGCCTTGAGAGTTTTGGAAATTCTAGGGAAAAGGCTGGATAGACCGACTCTGCAATGCAGGATTAGAATTGTTAGGTCAATTCTGATTGAACCTTTGATTCTGATTGGAAAAATTAGTATTCTGGTTCTGATTGAAATTAGGGTTTCTATTGAAATTCTGACTTTGGCTAAGATTCAAATTTTGATTGAAATTTTGATCATGATTGAAACCCTGGTTTTGAAGATTACTTTGGCCAGAGAATTGATTATTAAATCTCTGGTTTTGCTGGCCAAAGAAAGCATTTACTTCAGCATTCTGTCCATTCATAGGACAGAAATGAGATGTATGCCCCATATTGTCACAGTTCTGGCATGTGACTTGATTGTACTATCCATAATCATGAACAACATTAACTTGATGACTAGAAGGGGAAATGAATTGACACTGGCCAACCATATGGCCAGTCTGACAACAATGTTCACAATACAGGACTTGAGAGTTCTGTGGGAATGATAGATTCTGGTTAATCGGATTAGAAGACATTTGAGAAGCTGCCATCTGCTTTTACCGCATGGCGATCAGACTTTGCATATTCACCTCCTCGATCCTGGGAGGAGGAGGAGGTGCTTGGATAGCTTGAGAGGAGGGGGTGTAATTATACTTGGCAATATCCTCAAATAGTGCCCATCCCTCTTCAGGTGTCTTTCTCAAGAATGCCCCACCAGAAGAACTATTGACCATGCCCTTAGTGAGCTCGGTCAATCCACTGAAAAACGTATTGACTTGCCTCTCGCAAGTCCAAACCATGATGGGGACATTTACGAAGAAGAGACTTGAACCTCTTCCATGCATCAAAGAACGATTCGTTTTCCTTTTGGCGTAAAGTGAAAATGTCACTTAAGCATTGGGCGTCTTGGATGGCGGGAAATACCGACTTAAGAACTCTTTTTCTAGTCCGGCCCGGTGGTAATGGATTCGACGGGGAGAGAGTTGTACCACTCTTTTGCCTCCCCTTCAAGGAAAACGGAAATAGTTTCAGTTTAATCGCATCCTCACTGACTCCTTGGATGTGAGTCGTACCACATATCTCCAGAATTGTGTGTACGTGCGTATGAGGATTTTCAGATTGCAACCCGTGGAAGATTGATGCATGTTGCATCATTTGAATGAGCCCAGACTTGAGTTCGAAGGTCTGTGCATTTGTGGTTGGTAGGATGATAGCCGGGTTGTCCTTGACTTCACCAGGCATGGCGTAGTCGGCCAACGTACGTCTATCTTCAGCAGCCATAATGATGAAATCTTCAATCTCTTCAGCTAAACGATCCTCAAGGTCTTGATCGGCCCTGTCATAAGGAGCCGCAGAACGGATTCTCTGCCTATTTGGTCGGACTATGGTCCGCTCGAGGTCATGGGTATAGAGTAGTGGCCCTTTTTGACTTCGAGATTGCATAAACCGAAACCAAAAACAAGTGGTTTAACCTTTTAATCAAAGGTTAAAACCAAGAAAATATTTTAAAGAAAAGAGGTCAGACGGGCGTCCGGATTACTGGACGGGCGTCTGCCTGAAGAACTAGACGGGCGTCCGGATTAACTGGACGCTCGTCTGATTTCAAAAAAAACGGAAAACAGAAAAGAAAAGATAAACTAGAAAAATAATAACTACGAAACCTAACGACGAAAAACCTAATAACATAAACTATAAATTACCTAATAATAATAAGTAAAATAAAACAAGAAAATAAATAAAAACTAGAAAACCGTCCGGTTCCCCGGCAACGGCGCCAAAAACTTGTCTCGGATTTTATCTACTGAAAAATAAACAAGTAATAAAATAAATCCGGTTTACCCCAAGTGCAGGGATCGTAGTATAGCGATTAAAAACCGGAGTCGAAACACAGGGAATCGAGGTTTATCTAGTTCTTAATTTTTCTAAGGGTTGTCACGAAAAATAAAACAAAACAGAACTAAAAAAAACTAAAACAATAAACTGGACAGAGGGTTGTCAATCCAAAGCCAGGAAAGATAATTGTGAACGAAAATAACTCTAATCTATAAACAAAAAAGAAAATAAACTTCTAAGATAACAACGAAGAACAAGGCACAAAGATAATTTCAATTAATTTTAACGAAGAACAAGCATTGATCCACCTATCCCGCAACAATCAATTTCTATCTAGATTATCTCGTGATTTTTAACAAAGTTGTGATTCACCTAACAAAGGTATGAACTCCTAATCTCTTAGAAAAGTTCGCCTATCAATCTTTTATCTTTCGACCCTAAAGATTAATGCTTTCAAATCAAAGGTGTAAGATTTCTCAATCTAGCGACGTAGAAATTCAACCTAATCAACTCTCGTTATTTTTAGGTTAAAGATCTAACCTTTATCATGGTGATCTAAGGTTTAACATGATTCTCATCAAAATCAAACAATCAAACATGCAACGATCTCTCGATGTAATTGAATAAAAACGAACAAAACGATAATAAAGGTACAACTTTGATAACAAAAACTCACAAGATAATCAAGAAACGAAACTGAATTGTTGATAGGATGGCTTCACAATGCTTGTTCCAAGAGCTTTTAGCCTCTAAACATCAATTGAAAGCTTGAATGTGCTTGAATAAAGTACATAAATTGAAAGATCTAATCTAGAGATTGAAAAGCATAAAATTTGATCTAAGAAAGATGAAAAACTAAGCTAAGCCGCCCCTTAGGGTTATTATGGCCGCCTAGACAAATTAGGGTCTGAATGTGTGTCTCTAGGGTTGAAATCCGCACGCATATTTATAGGTTTCAGAGTCGGTTCTGCTAAGTCGGCGCTCGGACGCCCGTCCAGTGTCTTGAACGCCCGTCCAGTCTTCATAAAAAATCTTCGAGTCGGGCCGAGTCATGTCAGACGCCCGTCCTATGTAAATCTGGACGCTCGTCCAGCAAATTTGTCAAAACTCTGAATCCAATATTTCAGCCTGGACGCCCGTCCAACCTTCAGACGCCCGTCCGCCAGGACGCTCGTTCAGAATGACTTCAAATCCGATTTTCATCTCTATCTTCAACCGACTTCATCTTTATCTCTTTTTTTCATATAAATCCGATTCTTAACATCTTTTAATCCTCTTTTGAACCAATTTCGTGTATCTACAAGATAATAAAAACATTGCAAAGTGTAATATCATTCAAATCAATAGAAAATCAACAATAAAACCTCATAATTCAACCACTTTGCGATTAAACCATTTCAAACCTCACTTGCTCAATAAACCAATAAAACACCCAACTTCTATGCAAATTATATAAATATGGAGGAAATTATTACGAAATATAACATTATAAATCACATAAAATCACCCTAAACAGTAATGAGTTCCATCAATCTCATTTCCAGTAAAAGGTATCAACCAAGTCTAGCAAATTATCCACTCCTAACTTTTCAAAGGCCCACTCCTCAAAGTCTGTCATAGGCTCAGCAGCTGATTTTTGTCTCTTGTAATATCCAAACTTCCATTGAAAATAATCAGCAACCAGCAGGAGTTGAGGATCAACATACCCTTCCTTATTTTTCTTTTCTTTCCTTTCAAAGGGCACAGATGGCTTTCTTGCTTCAACTTATTTAACTTGTTGTCCTCCAAAGGTCTCAAAAGGTAGATTCAGAGTTTCCTCAATAGATGCTTTTAGGTCAGTAGGTTCTTCTGCTTGTATGTTTGTACCTACCACCTCCATCTGCTCCACACTTGGTTCCCCCTGACTTACATGCTCATCAGCAGAGTTAGCAGCAGATTGCTCTTCCCCCTAAACTATTGCAGAAATGGCAGGGTCTTGTATTGTTGTATCAATATCCACAGCATGTGCAGACTCAGTAGTCTACTGTGGTTCTTACCAGTAGGCTTAACAATTTTTAAAGGCTCAGCTTCAATAGCCTCTTCTTCTTCTTCTTCACTTAGTTCTTAAAGAATCCTCAACTGTTTTCCTTTACCATGTTTATTTTTTGTAACAATCTCCTTCATTCTTTTGGAGAGTTGCTAAGATTCAACTTCAGCAGCTTTCCTCTTTTTGCTGTCTTTCTTCTGTTGTTCTCTCAAAATTTTAGCAGCAGACTTCTTCTTTGTGACTGCAACAGGGTCAGTAACTTCAATTTCAACTGGACCCTCAGTAGACTCAGCAGTCTCTACTGTCTGCTTCCTTGTTTTCTTAGGCTATAACATCTCTGTGATTTTTCTGGTGTCAGCAGCATTTCTTTTCTCAGCAACTTTCTTGGGTGCAGCAGATTTAACAACTTTCTTAACCTGCTCACCACCAGCATCATCATCTCCATCATTATCACTCTCAGTGGCTTCATCATCTACATCTTCATCATCATCTAGTCCAGGAATAGGATAACCGATATCCTTCTTGTATCTGGACTTGTTTAGTTTTTCAGGTGCAACATCAGGTATCTGAAGATGATTCAACAAGGTCTGAATCAGTAGACCTAGAGGCTTGGTTTTGGACTTCCTTATACCATCTCTATCTTCAGTAAACACCTTCTTCATGTAGTGTATAAAGAATCCAGCCCAATCAAACTTCATACTTCGGCAGATGATGATCAGTAGGTCTATTTTTGGTCCAAAAAGTGTATCTAGACTCCCACTGAATCCCAAAATGGTCTTCGCAATCAACTTACCCAGTAGATTATATTCATATCCAATGTGCCTCACATTAATGCCTAAATATGATGGTATTGTTTCATTTGTCTTTATTGTATCAACAAACTTCATTCTTGGCAGATTCATCAATTCTGGATTGGTAGGAGCACCATTTCCAGGTCCAAAATGAAATACTTCTCTCAGTAGATCTGAAGTAATTTCAATCTCTCTACCATAAACCGTTGTAGTGAAGGCCTCTCTACCTTCATGTATTACAATGTTCTTCCAGAATTCAAAAACAATTGCATATGAAATTCTTTCCAATCATCTATTGATAACATTTTCTAGCCCAGCAACCCTACTGATTCTTCTACAAATGTTGATGGCTAACTCAGTTGTATGACAGTCAGTGACATATCCTCTCACACTTTGACTGGTTCCAATATGAACATCAGCATTATCCGCCATTATAAGTGAGAGAGATGAAGGAGAGAGCTTTTCAAATCTGTCTTCACACAAATACTTGCAGGGAAATATCAATCTGAGTTTTGTAAGTATCCTCCGTGTATATGTCTGTATATATAATAGAGAGTAGTGGGTAGAAACTGTCAGATAGTGCACTGTAGCATTAACCACGATTAAATTTGGAATGAATGACATCTTGCCACGTGTCCCATAACTTATCCATAAAGAGTTGTAACCATTAGATCGTGTAATTGCGGTTATAAAGATAGAATAAATATCCCGGTCTTTTGCTTTTTGACTTTTTAAAGTTTGACTGTGTAACATACGTCTCAGCAGCCTTTTCCATCAGTAGAATTGGCTCAGTAGCCTCCTGATAAGGATGTCCCTCAGCAGCCTACTGACAATGTAACTCTGCTGATCTTCAATTCTCCTTGTTTTGCCCAACTGATAATACAAGATGAAGTTTAATACCAATGAATGATCTATCAAGTGAGCTCACCCAACAGGACAAAGACCAATCCCCTTGGCAACTTCATTTGCTCAATTGTCCAAACATAAATAGGTACATGGAATTGTTGAAATCAATGACTAATCTGCTAAGTGGGCTCACCCAACATAGCAAAGACTAATCCCCTTGGTGAATTCCAGTACATTGCTGATCATAGGTGTATCACTCAACTTTTATAATTCCAAGTTCCGTCCTTAACTTAGCAAATCTTTCACTATCCAATGGTTTTGTGAAAATATTAGCAAGTTGATCTTCAGTAGGGATGTAAAGAATCACCACATCTTTCTTTTCACCATGATCTCTTATAAAATGATGTCTCACATCAATATGGTTGGTTCTTGAGTGCAAAACAGGATTTTCTGTGATTGCAATTGCACTTGTGTTGTCACACATTATAGGAATTTCTCTTTCTTCAATTCCATAATCCCATAATTGTTGTCTTAACCAAAGTATTTGTGCACAACAACTTCCAGTAGCAATGTATTCAGCCTCAGCAGTAGAAGTTGATATTGAATTCTGTTTCTTGCTAAACCAGGAAACCAGTCCATTTCCCATCAACTGAAAGGTCCCTGTGGTGCTTTTTCTATCAATCTTGCATCCAGCATAATCAGAATCTGAGTAGGATATAACCTTGAAGCTTCCATCTTTTGAAAACCATATTCCTACATCCAAAGTCTCTTTTACATACTTGAGAATCCTCTTGATTGCAGTTAGATGACTTTCCTTAGGTTTTGATTGAAATCTTGCACAAACACCTACCGCAAAAGATTTATCAGGTCTGCTGGCAGTTTGGTACAACAGACTGCCTATCATCCTTCTGTATAAAGTCTGATCAACAACTTTGCCTTCTTTATCTTCATCCAATCTTATGTTTGTACTCATAGGAGTTGATACCTTGGGGCTATTTTCCATACCAAATTTCTTCAGCAGCACATTGGTATACTTTGTTTGATGAATGAAGATTCCATCTTTCATTTGTTTGACTTTTAATCCCAAGAAATAGTTCATTTCTCCCATCATACTCATTTGGAATTTACTTTTCATCAGATTAGCAAACTTCTCACATAGTAGTTCATTTTCAGAAACAAAAATTATGTCATCAACATATATCTGTACCAGCAGGGTGCTGTCTCCTTCATTGATTCGGAAAAGAGTCTTGTCAATGGTACATTTAGTAAATCCATTGTCCACTAAGAATTGAGATAGGGTCTCATACCATACTCTTGGTGCTTGTTTCAAACCATAAAGTGCTTTGTTGAGTCTGTACACTTTATCTTCTTGATCTTTAACTTCAAAACCAGGAGGTTGCTGAACATTGACCTCCTCTTCCAGAATGCCATTCAAAAATGCACTTTTGACATCCATCTGATATACTTTGAAGTTTTTGTAAGCGGCATATGCCAAGAATAATCTTATAGCTTCCAATCTTGCAACAGGGGCATATGTTTCATCAAAATCTATTCATTCTTTTTTAGAATAGCTTTTTGCTACTAGTCTGGCCTTATTCCTTACAATGGTACTAGATTCATCCAATTTGTTTCTGTATACCCATTTGGTTCCAATTATATTTGCATGATTAGGCCTTTCCACTAGTGTCCAAACTTGATTTCTTTCAAATTCATTCAGTTCTTCTTGCATAGCAATTATCCAATCTGGATCTGATATAGCTTCTTCAACAAATTTATATTCCATTTGAGATAGAAAACAAGTGAACATTGCTTCCAATTGTCTTCTAGTCCTTACACTTTGCTGTATATTACCAATAACTTGCTCGGCAGGGTGATCCCTTAACCATTGTGGATTTTGGTTAGATTGATTTTCAGGAACATCATCTTCAGTAGGGTCTGCTGTTGCTTCTTCAAGAGGTTAAGCAGATCCTTGAACTGCCTCAGTTGTTGCATCAGTAGTGTTACCAGCACGGTGTTCAGCAGGGGCAGAGTCAGAAACATTTAACTCATTTATCCTTTCCAAAACATCAACACATTCGGGATCAGTGACTTGTTGATTCTCAGCAGGTTTTGAAGCTTCATCTTCCATTCCAGTGAACTTAGGTTCATCAAATACAACAAGTATTGTTTCTTCATGTTTCAGTGTCCTTTTATTCAGTACCCTGAATGCCTTACTGACAGAAGAGTATCCCAAGAGGATTCCTGTTAAGGGTGATTTTATATGATTTATAACATTATATTTTATAATGATTTCCTCCATATTCATATAATTTGCATAGAAATTAAGGGTTTAATCGAATAATTGAGCAAATGAGTTTTAAAAGTCTTTAAGTGTAAACTTGAGCTAATTTCATGATTTTATTGGTAATTATCTATGGTTTTACACTTTGCTTGTTCTTATGGTTTTGAAGGTACATTTACATGTCATGGAGAGGGATTGAAGGAGCTGAAAAGATACATAATTGGAGATTTGATGGAAGGAGGAAGATGCGAAATGAGATTGGAATGAAGATGCAAGATGGACGAGCGTTTAACATTGCGTCCAGTGGACTGGCGTCCAGAAGAGTGGACGTGCATCCCGGAGAGGAAATTTGATTCAGAGTTTTGAAGATTTCGCTGGACGTGCGTCTGAAATTACATAGGACGGGCGTCTGATCCATCTCGGCCGGACTCGAAGATTTCAAAGCAACTGAACGAGCGTCCAGAAGGACCGGACGGGCGTCCAGCCGCCGCCATGCTGAAACCGACCTAGTTTTCTATAAAAGCAGCCGCATTCTCGATCCTAATATCATCAGATTTCTATACACCAAATACACACAGTAGCCGCACTTCTGAGGCTTTCAAGGCCGATCACCCGAGCCTTGTGCTCGGGTGATCCGGGTTAGATTATGATGCTTTTATTTTCGGTTGTTGATTCATGGAGATCATCCATTGTACCAAACTATGTGAGTTTATCTTCTAATTTATTCAATCCTTTGTTTATTCTTATGATCTTTGATTTGTTTTGTATCTTTCTATGATTTATGATGCTATTGTGTGACTAGATCGAGAGATTGGTTGCTAATTGTTGTCTAACGTTGATGAGAATCATTGTTAGGCTAGATCACCATAGAAAGATAGGATCCTTAGTCGTTAATTCAAGACAAATTAATTGGTTAATTATCTAGGTTGCTAGATCCTAAAATACGAGAGTTAACTTGAATCTACACCTTCGTTTTGTATGAAATTGGTCTCAACATTCGAGAGAGGAGAGATCGATAATTGAATTCACTAAGAGATTAGGAACTCATAGCTTGAGAAACGGATTCACTATGGAATTAGGAGTTCATATCTCATGTAAAGGTGAAACCACAATATTGAATTAAAACCATGAGATGAACTTGGATTGAAATCACTTGGTTTGTATATTGGTTTGATTCCATGTATCTTTGTTTTATGTTTTTTTTCTCGTTTATAGTTTAGTTATGTTCGCAACGATCTTTCCTGGCTTTGGACTGACAATCCTCTGTCCAGTTTATCTTTTTGTTTTGTTATTTTAGGTTTTAATAATAATGGTAGCAATCTTAGGAAAATTAATGAACTAGATACCCCGATTCCCTGAGATCGACTCCGGTATTAATCGCTATGCTACGATCCCTACACTTGGGGTATACCGGATTTATAAATATTATTACTTGTTTATTTTCATTGCAAAAATCCGTGACAATTCCTTCATCTGATTTTGGTTGAAATATCTTCAATTGCTCCTTATGATTTAAAATAAAACATTTCCTTCCAAATGGATGGAAATAAGATATATTAGGTTTCCTTCCATTCCAAATCTCATAAGGTGTCTTCAGCAGCTTTTTGTTCACTGAGGTCCTATTTTGTGTATAGCATGCTGTATTGACTACTTCAGCCCAATATCTTTCAGGCAATAATGCTTCACAAATCATAGTTCTTCCCGCTTCTTTTAAAGTTCTATTTCTTCTCTCAGGAACCCCATTTTGCTGAGGTGTACCAGCAGCAGCCAATTGGTGTAGCACACCATTTTGCTCATAGTATTCTCTTATAACTTTATTGAGAAATTCAGTACCCTTGTCTGATCTGATCTTCATTACTGTCAAACTTTTCTCATTTTGCAATCTCTTCAAAAGTTCAGGCATCTTTTGAAGTGTTTCACTTTTCTTGTTCATGAATACTACCCAAGTGTATCTTGAATAATCATCCACAACTACCAGAGTGTACTTATTTCCTGTTACAGTTGTTGGTGCTACTGGTCCAAATAGATCCATGTGCACTAGCTCCAAAACACTTTTTGTTGACTGCTTAGTCTTTGACTTGAAGCTTGATTTTGTCTGTTTATCTTGCTGACAAGCATCACATATAGCATCCTTTTTCAATGTGATCTCAGGTAAACGAATCACCAGTTTCTTCTTAACTAACTGATTGATATCATCAAAGTTTAGATGATTCAACTTCTTATGCCATAACAAATTGAGTTCTGACTTAGTATGCACAATTAGGCATGTCTCTGGAACAGCCGTAGACCAACCCACAACATACATGTTTTGTTGTCTTCTTCCAGCCAACACAACTTGATCACAATTTTCACTAATGACCATACATGTGCCTTTGTCAAAAGTAACCTTGTAACCCATGTCACAAAAATGTCCAGTGCTCAGTAAGTTGTAGTCCAGTCCTCTCACAAGTGTGCCATATCCTCTTGTGTATCCTGGTGTGTTCTTATTGCCAAAATTCACTCTTGGACCATCCTTTGCCACAGAGTTTCACAAACAGTGCTTATTCTTTGTCATATGTCTGGAACATCCACTGTCAAAGTACCAGACACCCTACAAAACAAAGTTAATGTATTTTAGGTACCCAAAACTATTTGGGTCCATGATGGTCAGTGGTAAGCATGATCCTTGGCAAGTTTACATAAGGCCTTCTTTGAAAGGTATCATACTTTTGTTCATACATGTATTCTACACATCCATACGGTCTAACATTTGGTTGTGTAGGACTCACATATGCTTTCTGGCCTTTTGGTATGTAATGTTGTTTAGAGTGATTTTTATTGTCAGAAGCACCAGCATAACCCTAGGTTTGCTGTCTGTTAGGAACAACCATGTAATATGAAGTCTGTTGAGGTCTTATATAAGTCTTCTGCTGAGTCCTCTGCTGATTCCATTGCTGAGGTTTTACCCTAGCAGCATGGTTATACCTGTTGTTTCTAGTAGTAGGAGCAGGAATATTCAAATCATCATCAGTAGGGAACAGTCTACCTTTCCCCCTAAGATAAGTATCTCTTGAATGATTGACATTTTTAGGTTTAGGATTCTTATCCTTGGAATATTTCTGATTTTTGCCTTTTTGTGGTCCAGCAGACTTGGTAGCAGGTCTGCTATTAGCAGGTCTAGAAGGTACAACAATCCTACTTTTAGATTTATTCTTTTTGTTAGGTGCTGTTGACCTTTTTGACTTCTGATTTTGCTTCCTTGAAGTCTTCTTAGTAGGCTTCACCGCCTCAGCAACCCTTTTTGGAGTTGGATCTTGTGCAGGCACAAACTTAGGACCAATTCTGGTACTTGGTTCAGTAACCTTACTAGATCCATCCTTATTAGATTGTTGAGTTCCAAATCCAAGGCATGTTCTATCACCATATGGCTTTCCAGATTTGAATACAGTGGAGGAACAAGATTGTTCAGCCGATTCAGCAGCTACTAAATGTACAGCAGGCTTATGCTTTGTTTCTTACCAATCTTTTTTTCCTTACCCTTGAGATTTCTTAATTCAGCTTTTAACCTTTCAACTTCTATTTGAAGAGCTTCTTTATCAGCCTTCACAATCTCATAACCAGATTGTATTATCCTTAGTTGATTAAGGATGGCATCCAAAGTTTCTTCATTGTCAGAATTTTTAGGATTTGAACCACAAGTTGATTCACAATCACTTTCAGCAGGAGTGTGTATAGATACATAATTGTATACCTCCTCTGTTTCATCCATATTTGCCATTAAAGCATAATCATCCATATCAACAACAAGCGCAGTATCATCAGATTCATTTGCTTTTTTTTATTCTACTTCATATCCTGATTCATCTTCGCCAACCATAGCTTTCTTGCCAGATCTTCTTTGTTGACTTTTGCTCTTTAGTAGGTCTGGACAATCCGGTCTGAAATGTCCAGGCTTCTTTCAACTGAAGCAAAGATAATCAGGTTCTTTCTTCTATTTTAGTTTAGGACAGTCAGGTTTGAAGTGTGCTGGTTTCTTGCATTGCTAGCACAAGTAATCATTGTCTTTCTTGGATTCTTCCTTCTTCTTTTCACTAAACTTCTTTGGGAAATTCCATGAAGATCCCCTTCTAGTTTTCATCATTCTGATTTTCTTTCTTAGTAGGACAATTTGCTCTTGCATCTCATCCAGTAGATCATATTGAGCTCATGATGTTTCTTCTTGATGTGTAGCAGCTAATGCAGTGGTCTTTGGTTCTTCTTTTTCAATCTCAGGTACAAGTTTCTTTCTGAATTCAAAAGCCTTGAGATCTGAAAATAATTTGAAGGTATCCTCTTCATGTAAACTTCTCATTTTATCTATGGCAGTCACCTTCATCTCCCAGACTTCTTTTGCAGGTAAAGCTTCTAGAATTTTTGAATTTATTTCTTCTTTTGAATATTTCACACTCAGTAGGGTGAGTTCATCCATGATTGCATTGAATCTTGACTCCATTTGTTCAATAGTTTCATTTGGTTTCATTTTGAACTCTTGGAACTTCTTCTTTGCCACACTGATTTTGTTCTTCTTGATTGCATCAGTGCCTTCAGAGATTAATTGTAACTTATCCCAAAGTTCCTTTGCAGTCTTGCAATATTTCACTTTCATGTACGTATTGCTATCCAAAGTTCTATATATGATATCAATAGCAATGTTGTTGAGATTTGCTCTTTTTCTATCTTCAGCATTCCACTCTCTTTTTGGCTTTGGAATGTACTGAGTTTGATTATCCACTGTTATAGCTTTTGTGAATTCCAGTGGTCCATCAGTCAGCACATCCATCATCTCATCATGTGTTGCAGCTAGAAAAGCCTGCATACGATGTTTATACTCATAAAAACGATTTCAAGAACACATCAACATTGTTCTAGCATACTGATTGTTATCAATGATGCAAAGCTTTGAAAATCAGAAATTTGAAAAAGTTTTCAAAGTATTTTCATAAGCACAACAAGTAGGATTAATTCAGAACAGAAGCACTGCTCTGATACCAATTGTTGGTCCCTTGAAAAGGCTTTGGTAAAGTTTAGAGGAGGGGGTGAATAAACTTAACACTTGAAACATTTGGAGTTAACAAACTCAGCAACTTCAGTAGCATGCTGACTGCTCAATAGTCTGCTGACCACTCGGTAGTCTGCTGATAGGTCATTTTACTGAATTTGTTGCAGCGGAATATATTTAAATTAAGCCTTATTACTTGTTGTTAAAATATGATACAAAGTATTAGATACTCAGTAGTGTATGTGTGTGATTCAGTTGATAGTTCTGTAGATTGATGTATTAAATTTACTAAATGCAGAATGTAAGTGCAGAAAGTAGGTAGGCAATTTTTATAGTGGTTCCAGGTGGTGTAATCCTGTCAGTCCACTCTTCTCCTGTGATGTTAGAGGTAACTCACTAGAGATCCTTGAGGTAGCAGTTACAAAAATCCCTAAGATGTTTGTCCTTCACCAATAACTATGGCTTCACAAACTGAACACTTGGAACGGGTGGGATTACTGCTCCAAAGTCTTCCACTAGTCCTTGAAGGGTAGGATTTCCTCTTCACCACCACCACAAACAACAGTCCTTGACACCCAAATATGCTTCACTGTCATCAACAGGTTTCTTATAAAAGAAAGTTTGAATCAAGTAAGTGATTCAGCTTTCATCAGCTTGATCAGGATGATATGATCAGCAGCTTGGATTCTTCAAGTGTGTAAACTTGATGTAGCTTGATGACAGATTACACTTGAAGAAGTTTACTAGATCAGTAGCTTTAAGTTCTGTAGGGTCAGCAGGGTGACTTCTTGATAAGAATCTGAAGCTCAAGATTATCTTTTATTTTTCTCTCGAAAATCATCATTTGTTTCTGTATTAGGGGTCTTCTATTTATAGGTGAGACTTCTTGTGATTTATGTTTGAAATTCAAACATAGCCGTTTCAGATTTGTCCCATCTTGACTTGCTTTCTGTTCATGTACATAGTACTGACACTGTCAGTTTACTTTTTGTCAGATTACAGACTGTTCACCCTTTGACTTGTATTCATTGGATAAACCTCTGTTTATTTCCAATGTCCTTTTAATCTTGGCCATTGATTTGATGACAAAACCAAGAGTTGTTATCTGTCTTTTTTTCCTTGTAATCTTCCAATGTAACCTTTGATTAAATCGAAATATATGTTCAGCAGGTTCCTGGGAATATAAGTCTGCTGAAATACATATCAGTCAGTGTAGGATGTAATATCTCCGGATGGATCAAAGATCCACCCGATTACGCAGCGGAAACTACAAGATCTAGATCTAGTCAACCAAAATACATAAATATAATAGATCTAATCTACGAGAAGGATAGATTGCTTACTTGTTTATTGTGAATAAACTCCATGAACAATCTTTGTAGATGCACCGGTTGAGAAGCCATAATCTTCCAACGCGTATCTCCAAGAAACACCAAGTGGATAGTGTTTCACGCCACCGGACCTCCCCGATATGCTACCAGAAAAATCCCGAAAATTTTTCCAACTCGAACCCTAAGAATAGATGCCGAAATTTTCAGCCAATTTCTCTTGTGAATAGTGACGTGAATAGTGATTTTTTGGTACAATAGAGAACTCTTCTTATATAGGAGAGAGATCCTTGTTCCACAAGGATTTAATTTAATTAATGGATAATCAATCAAATAAATCCTTTTCCATAAAAGATAAATCTAATATTTTCCCAAACAAATTAGGATAAATAAAAGAACATTATCTAATATATTAATTATTTAACCAATAAATAATTAAGCACATGTCATATAATAACACAAGAAAACAAATTCCTTGTTAATAATATATACATATTGGCGCCAATACCTAATTAAATAGGTCATGGGCCGAAATTCAACAAACCGGGTCGAGTCCATGAAAAAATGTCTTTTCCATGTTTTTAATCATTTAGTCCAACTAAACAATTAATCCACATATCAATTAAACAGTGCAATGCTACTATTTAATTATAATCGAGGTGTGACGACGGGAAAACATATATGCTATATTAGGAGCCGTGTCGGGGACCATGGACCTATAACCAGTAGCTCCAACAAATTAAATAAAATTATTCATCGGACAGAATAATTATATCCAATCTATTAATTCCGGGATTACACCACCATAAACCCGAAACTGAACTCTACCGAATATAGATAACTTACACTCAACCATGAGTTGATAAGGTGTCCACTGATATAATCATTACATACGGATAAATCCTCCATAGACTGTTCATTTCGAGTCGGGATATTTCCGTAAACCCTTCTCGAAACATATTATCCTTATTTACCATTAACCCCCTAGTGATCAATTAGTTCACATACCAGACTAGTAGCTAATTAGTCTCACATGAACTCCGCGGATCGATCAGTTTCTAGGATTAACAAATAAGGGAACTGTCTGTCTACTTCCCGAGGGAAGGAATGGATTCCATATCTGGTGATAGCACGGACTACACACTCATTCCAGAATAGAGCCAACGAGAAGTGTTGGACCACATACTTCGAAGTGATCCTTACTAACACATCAAACTCTACCCTAGTCTAAGCAGTTGTCTGTGATCACCTCAGGATTGAGATTAATCCATATATGATCATCTAGTGATTCGATAAGACTTCTCGATCACGGAATTATATCGAGAACTCAAAACAAATCGGTCCAGCCCTATATGATTATTATCATATATAAATGCCCCACTAAGTACCGTATTACTGACAGTCCGGATAAGACTGTCACACCTAAAGTGTTCTGATGACGGTCAAATTATACCCGTAAAAGTCATCAATGTTGACCTTAAATCGAGATTAATAATATATATTTCGTATTAAATCACTTGTTTATATTTATTATTTAATGGTAAGTGATTATTAATATGATTTTTGGTATTTAGCCTTTTTCGTTATTAAAAGCCGATTTATTGTGCGATAAATGATGATTTTGTAGATCACGACAAATCGAGAGGATTAATGTCATTCAATCAATGGTCTCAAGATAATAGAGGAAGAAAATCGGAGCATTAAATGAAAGATTAATCAGATCAACACGCAAGCGTACAGTGGGGAACAAGTCAGACAAAGAGGCGCGTTTAACACGTGTAAAAAGGGCTCGGTCGACCGAGCCTATCCATTCGGTCGACCGAGTATGTCGGCTCGGTCACTTTTCGGATTTTTTCGTATTTACCTTCTAGATCCTTCATAAGTCGGCAGAAACTCCTATATAAGCAGCAGCTACGAAATTTGTAAAAACACACCAATACATTCCTTCATTCTTTCTTCAATCTTACAATTCATAATATAACTTTGATACAATGTAGAATAATTTGAGGGTTTCCAGCAATTTAAGGGCTGCAATATGTAAGCCTTTATTTTCTGTTTCTTTCTTTTCAGTAATTAATTCCCCAATTATGCTTTATCGTTTGAGTTGATTATTCATAGCTAGATGATGTAGATCTAGGCTATGACGTTAGGGAGGTGGCGATACCTTGTCTATGAGGATCCCATAACCTACATCATCTACTTAGTGTTTATCCATGAATCTGCATTGTTTAATTAATGTGTATCTAAGTTAGTTTATATGAATGCTTTACAAATTACTGTTTAATCATTGTGTATGATGAAACGCTGAGAGATACGTTCAGGGATGTAATCGGGGAAAAAGACCATTCGGTCGACCGATCCCAGCTATTCGGTCGACCGAGCCCTGTTTTCATCCGTTAAATAGCCACGTCTTTATGGTTAGGTTAACTTAATAGAATTTATTATCTCAGTAGGTATGGCTATGGCTACGTTACTCGCTTAGTTTAATTAAAAAGTGTAAAAAGGAAATACCAATATAAAACTCTTAGGTAGGCTTATGAATTGCTCTTCACGGACGTTCAGCGTTATCTAGGTAGGTTTATATTTGGGGATTGCTAGCACCTGATTATACATACGTCGTAGATTAGCATGAGACTATAACATGGTAATTGCTAGTTGGATGAGAGCTTGAGTAATCGTTTAGGAAGTACGCCTAACCATAGGAATGTTGCCTGGACGAGGTGTACGGTTAATATCGGCATCCTTAGAGTCGTAAGCGTGTGAGTTATATGAGATGGAGGCACTAAAAGGCGAAGTCACGTAACAATATCACAGTGATCTAGTGACCTACCGGTGCTAAGTCAAGTTAAAGAGGATGACTCCCGTAGCCAATCTAAGATAGATACAAACGGATTGACAGTTAATAAGTTCAATTTATTATATAAATTATCTAGGTCCAAACGATAAAGACTATAATTGGGGAGGTTAATTACGTTGTGTCGAGTCGTGTCTTTACCTTTCTTGTCTTATGTTGGTCGTAGACCGCCTCTATGTCCTTGACATGTTTAATTAATTGTTTGTATATAAGATGATCCACAATTGGTTCCCTGTGGGATCGACCTTGATTCACTATAGCTATACTACGATGGGCCTAGTCCTCTTGCTAGTATTGGTTTATGGTGGTCATGTATATTATAACCTGATTGACCCCGATCAAGTTTTTGGCGCCGTTGCCGGGGAACCAACAGTCAATTTTATATATAAATAATTTTCTTATTCGTGTCAAGTTTTCTGTTTTAGTTTCAGTTTTTACGTTTTGAGTCCCTCTGGTTGTCTGCTATGTCTGAAAATTCCAGATTCTTAAAATAAAAATAAAAAATATATAGAAAAAAAAAATTTATTCGGTCGACCGAGAGACCTCATTCGGTCGACCGAGAATTTATTTTTGTTTTGTTCTTGTTCTGTTCTGTTTACACGGTTTCTGATTTGTGTTTTTCGAGTCTGGAATTTCGCGTGTCTGTTTATCCCCGTATGTTTAATCCGTAGGTCTGATAGAAGCATGGGAAACCATGTTAAAATCAGTCTACGGTCTGTTTTGTTTTTCTTCTGTTTGCAAAAAGCAGGGAAGCAAAAATCCAAGTCAGTAATTTTTCGCGGGCGCTGAGAAAATAACCCAGCAAACATGTGGAGCTACGAATCTACGATGGGAAAAGCGATGGAAGCAATACCTTTAAAGCACCAAGATGGCTCCGAAAAAATTTTAAAGGCTTAAATTCTTCGTGGTAAAATGTTGAAGGCAAGGTACTACCCTTTTTTTGCTTATGTTTTACTACCTTGTGGTTTTTTGAGCATAAGTTAGCCTATACATAAACCTTAGTATGAATCTTGGCCCGGAGTGGTTTGTAAGATTATTTCTATTAGTGTGGAAGGTTCTGCCCCAAATCTGTCTCATCTAGAGGGTGTAAGGAAACATGTAGTCGTTGAAAGGAAGCGGTGAATAAAGAGTTCCTCGTAGTTCGTTAAAATCTCTTTGTCCTATGCATGAGATTGCTTCTACGGCCGGGGAGCAACAAATTGTGTAGTTTAAGCATTCACAATCTAAAGAAGACGTTGAGTTTTGAGAGAACACCATCTTCTCGCTTTCGTTGAGTTTTATGGTGATGGCTTCTCGGTGAACCCACCTTAAACGAAACGAGATTACGCTTTGGGTGACAATTTAGAAATCGGAGACTCTTAGTACATTGGTTCGGAAATGGTCTAACCATGGTCGGGCGAGTTTAACCGAGCCTCGGCTCAATCGACTCCCCTCCACGTGTGATGTACGTTACGAGCGGTTTCACAAGACTTAGCATAGCCGATAAGCCTTCGGGCTAAACGGGGCTTATCTTGACGGATTGGCCTGAACTGTCACATATGTTCCAACGAATAAGACGGCGTAGGCTTGCCTACATAACGGACCTTATTCGGAGTACTTTGATTCATTGTTTCTTATTGTCAAGGCCAAAACCGTAATTAGTAACCGTAATTTTAACCGAGTTCCTTAGAATTCACTAATTCCTAAAACGAGAGCCGAGGTAAGAACTTTGGATAAATAGTATGGATAAATGTCGTTTCCTAGGTCTCACAACCAAGGGAAGGGTATTAATCCGCAACAGCGATGGGCCCACCTCTTATAGTGCTCAGAGGGGTCAATATCTCGTGATCCAAGAATAATAACTGACAAGGATAATTTATGGAAAGTCGAGCTGAGGACTTTAAACTCAGAACTACTTCTTTAAAACCCTTAGGATTTCTTTTTAGGATTATAGGTTTTGTTTTCTTTGAGTCAAATAAGAGTAACGTGAAATATGTTGAGGTTTTTTTATTTTTCCGTGTTCCGATGGCCATTGGGCTAAGGATGTGCAAAACTTTTTTACTCAATATAGGCCACGTGAAATAGAGTTCCGTAGGAGAGTCGAGAAATTGCTAAAGAAAAAGAAATTTAGCAATCAACCTTAAGATGGAAGCATTAAGAGAGCTTGAGAATTATTGAAAATGTAACAGAGAATGATTGGTGTGAACAAGAACAATTTTGGTCAACTTCTAAAACCTTTTAGAAAGGTGATCCAAGTGAAAATCCAAAGTGATGTGCAATTCATTCTGCAATTATCCTTATCTTTCCCTTTACACTTTTTCACCTTCAAGCTTTTTGATCCTCTCACCAATCTGCCCCAACAGTTCACATTTCTAACCATTCTTTCATCGCCTCTCTTTCTTTCCATCCGTTTCACTCTCCCACCCAATCCCATTCCTTTAAACAATTCTCAATCCCAAAAACACAATTTCTTACCCACCCTTTATCTTTTCTTCCCATCCTTATGTGTATCTTTTTCTAAACCCAGCATAGTATCAACCTCCATTTTGTTTACGCAATACCTATGTGTTGCGGAATTTGAAATATTGCTAAGCTTTAATGATTATCTTTTATCATTTTGATTTTCATGATCCTAGTTGGGGTAAGTGTAGCTCTGACCCTAGCTAGATTTTAAAGGTTTTTGGTTCGATCAAAGTACAACTTCTCTTTCTACCGGCAGTTTTAAATTTCACATTTTTTCCGTCTATTCCGGCATTTCTAGATGATCCGTCTTGTTCTACATTATCACACCGATCCGACCTTGTTGATGACGGTTATGATTTTTACGTGATACATTGGGTTATTAGTAATTTCGTGGAGTAGCTACATCTCCCTAAGTTGTTGATATCCAATGCAAACGAGAAGTTTCTGCGTTCAGTATTTGATTTTATCTTTAGCCAATAACTCGCATTCAATCTGTTATACCTTACCAAGTTTCTCTTTTCCTGGATTGAATACCTTTTCGATCGAGTCACCCTCGTGTTTTCCCACGTCGGGTAAAGCTTTTTGATCTTTGTCTTATCCACCCGGTTTTTAGATGAAGACTACCATCTTTAGTTGCTTGTTTATTTTTCTTTCTATTTAGTATTTTTCTTTTTGGTTTCCCTTGTCTTTGGTTGTATAAAATAAAGTGGCTTAAAATGTTTTCGGTATTCATACATAATTACTGCCACATTATTCTATAACTTCCATAGACATGGTGTTATTAACGGTTTCGTGGAGTTTGTCTGCTTATACCGGTTTTCACTTGCTTCTCCACAACGTGCTGACATTTACTTCGATATTGTTCCTTTACTTGAGAGCCGTTTCCAGAGCTAAGTCTTTTTCTTAAATTCTCATTTATTTTTGTCATTGAGGACAATGCCATGTTTAAGTGGGGGGTAGGAGACTTAGCTATGTTATGTTATGATTGAAATTTGAATGAAACGGTAGAAAAATTGAAAAATTGAAAAATTGAATACATACCATATTATTTATCTCGTACCCTTAGAATTGTGAGTTCCTAGCTAAGAATTGATAGGAAAGGAACCAAGTTTCATGAGTACGTGATCATTTTATACTTATGTTAAGTAAATTTAAGGATATTCATGCCCGTTTTTGCAAGTAGTTATTTATCATTCAATTACTCAATCTGTGAATCGAGTATACCGCGCATATCATAATAACTGAAGAAATTATGTGTACATTGCATAGATGATTGGTTATGTGAACTTTGTATCAATATCTATCTACTGATGCATTCTTATCTTTTAGCCATTAAAGCAGAGTAATAAGCTTGAGACGTACCTGTGTTTCAGCAAAATGTTAGACACTGGGCTTGTAGTAACATTACCAAAGTAGCCCCGCGCTTGTGGTAATATTCAATGCTATGCATGATCTAAGATAGGGGGATACTCTAAAAAGTTTTCTTCCTTGAGATTGATAGTATTTGAAAAATATGAAGATATGAAAAGAATATTCAACTCTTTAAGAGGCTTTGAGTAGTACTCGGTCTCCAAGTCCAAAAACCCTATAGATACGCTCTTGCTTATTGTTCTAGTGCTTTAACCATTGCGAGGCATAAGAAGTATGAATGCTGAGGTTGGTAGGTTGAGATTGCGAAGTTAGCATAAACACTAAATGCACATGCACACATCACTTCGATTCATAGTAAGTAGTGAATAATGGATATCTTATGAGCATGACTAGTATGAGTTGACTTGAGTTTCTTGTGTAAGTATGATTTGACCATAGAAAATGTTGTCTTGGGGAATGACTTATTCATGCTTTGTTCGGGACGATCAAAGTCTAAGTGGGGGGTAGTTGATGACGGTCAAATTATACCCGTAAAAGTCATCAATGTTGACCTTAAATCGAGATTAATAATATATATTTCGTATTAAATCACTTGTTTATATTTATTATTTAATGTTAAGTGATTATTAATATGATTTTTGGTATTTAGCCGTTTTCATTATTAAAAGCCGATTTATTGTGCGATAAATGCTGATTTTGTAGATCACGACAAATCGAGAGGATTAATGTCATTCAATCAATGGTCTCAAGATAATAGAGGAAGAAAATTGGAGCATTAAATGAAAGATTAATCAGATCAACACGCAAGCGTGCAGTGGGGAACAAGTCGGACAAAGAGACGCATTTAACACGTGTAAAAGGGCTCGGTCGACCGAGCCTATCCATTCGGTCGACCGAGTATGTCGGCTCGGTCACTTTTCGGATTTTTTCGTATTTACCTTCTAGATCCTTCATAAGTCGGCAGAAACTCCTATATAAGCAGCAGCTACGAAATTTGTAAAAACACACCAATACATCCCTTCATTCTTTCTTCAATCTTACAATTCATAATATAACTTTGATACAATGTAGAATAATTTGAGGGTTTCCAGCAATTTAAGGGCTGCAATATGTAAGCCTTTATTTTCTGGTTTCTTTCTTTCAGTAATTAATTCCCCAATTATGCTTTATCGTTTGAGTTGATTATTCATAGCTAGATGATGTAGATCTAGGCTATGACGTTAGGGAGGTGGCGATACCTTGTCTATGAGGATCCCATAACCTACGTCATCTACTTAGTTTCTATCCATGAATCTGCATTGTTTAATTAATGTGTATCTAAGTTAGTTTATATGAATGCTTTATGAATTACTGTTTAATCTGTTGTGTATGATGAAACGCTGAGAGATACGTTCGGGGATGTAATGCGGGGAAAAAGACCATTCGGTCGACCGAGCCCCGTTTTCATCCGTTAAATAGCCACGTCTTTATGGTTAGGTTAACTTAATAGAATTTATTATCTCAGTAGGTATGGCTATGGCTACGTTACTCGCTTAGTTTAATTAAAATGTGTAAAAAGGAAATACCAATATAAAACTCTTAGGTAGGCTTATGAATTGCTCTTCACGGACGTTCAGCGTTATCTAGGTAGGTTTATATTTGGGGATTACTAGCACCTGATTATACATACGTCGTAGATTAGCATGAGCTTGAGTAATCGTTTAGGAAGTACGCCTAACCATAGGAATGTTGCCTGGACGAGGTGTACGGTTAATATCGGCATCCTTAGAGTCGTAAGCGTGTGAGTTATATGAGATGGAGGCACTAAAAGGCGAAGTCACGTAACAATATCACAGTGATCTAGTGACCTACCGGTGCTAAGTCAAGTTAAAGAGGATGACTCCCGTAGCCAATCTAAGATAGATACAAACGGATTGACAGTTAATAAGTTCAGTTTATTATATAAATTATCTAGGTCCAAACGATAAAGACTATAATTGGGGAGGTTAATTACGTTGTGTCGAGTCGTGTCTTTACCTTTCTTTTCTTATGTTGGTCGTAGACCGCCTCTTTGTCCTTGACATGTTTAATTAATTGTTTGTATATAAGATGATCCACAATTGGTTCCCTGTGGGATCGACCTTGATTCACTATAGCTATACTACAATGGGCCTAGTCCTCTGCTAGTATTGGTTTATGGTGGTCATGTATATTATAACCTAATTGACCCCGATCATGTTCTGGACGCATTATTAGCATATTAATCATGAGACCCGTACTCAGATTAATCAACGCTACGGACTAAGTTAATTTTAAGTACATCTCACTAACTCAATCCTCTTGTGCATAGCCATACACTGAGTTATATGATTACATAAACGAGGTACTTAGGGTTTTCAGTAGTGTCTTAATTATAAACATAAATGCATATAATAAGATGAATTATTAATTCTGTCCTAAAACAATTACATAATTGTCTTTCGGGCACTACACCTAACAATCTCTCACTTGCACGAAAGGCAAGTGGATTAATTGTTTTAGAGCACACCCTTATTTATCTATATCTACAACATTCTCCCACTTGCTCAAAACAAGTGAGACGTATCTCTCAAATCTGTACCCTCCAAGCACACCTTAGTACTTCATCCTTCCAAGCACGACCGGAGTGTGCCGCCGTAGGGTAGGTCAGTGTCCCGGATTTTATCAATACAAAATAAACTGGTAATAATCCGGTTAACCTCAAGTATAAGGATTGTAGTAATAGTGGTTAGTGCCGGGTCGATCTTACGGGGAACTAAACGATTGTGAATCTAGCTTTTATTTATCTAACTATGTCACGATTATTAAACTAAAAAGAAACAGAAAATAAACTAACAAGAATGTAAAGCTGGACGGAAGAACAAGTTCTAAAGCCGGGAAAACGGGTTGCGAACCAATTAACTAAACTAAATCTAAACCTAATTATGCAATAAATCTAGCTAAGCTAAACAATTCAAATTCAAGGGATTAAATCAGGTTATAACGAACGAACAAGCAATTGATCCACCTATCATATCAACATTCAATTCTAATTCGGATTACTTCGTGATCTCTACTCAAGTCGTGATTCACCTAATCGAAGGCATAAACTCCTACTCTCGTAGACAAGTTCGTTTTCTAATCTTTTATCTTTCGATGTTAAAGATTACGTCTTTCTAACCTAGGCGTGAAATCTTTCGATTTCTAATCTAGAAAATCAATCTAATAACTTTCGTTTTATTTAGATCAAAGATCCAATCTTTTATCATGGTGATCTAAGGTTGACACGACTCTCATCATATAAACAATCATCAAAGCAAGCATCTTTCGATTAAACATGCAATAAAACATACAAAACATGATAAAAGAAACGAGCTTGAAATAGAACTCACAAAATAATCACGAACGAGAAATCAACTGTTGAATTGGACGGCTTCACAACGCTTGTTCAAGAGGATTTAGCCTCTTAGCATCTTCTTGACAACTCGAATTGATGAATAAAAGTACATGAAATTATCTAATCTAATCTAGAAGTTTAAGTGCATAAAACTAGAGAAAAACTGAAGGAAAAACGCAGCCAAGCTGCCCCTAGGGTTTAGGGTTTGAGTATATGATGTATTTGTGGAGAAAACACGCTGCTTTATATAGAAAACTAGGTCGGTTTCAGCATGGCGGCGGCTGGACGCCCGTCTGGAATGGGTGAACGCCCGTCCAGCTTGTGTAATCTTCTTCGAGTCGGGCCGAGTCATGACCAGACGCCCGTCCACCAGCGTCCACTCCTGCGTCCAAACTCTCTGAATCACTTTTCCTCTTCTGGACGCTCGTTCACTCTGGCAGACGCCCGTCCACTCCGGACGCCAGTTCAAGGTTCTGAACGTTCGTCCATTATAATCGAATTTTGATTTCTTGATGTTTATCTCTTTTATCTCTATCCCATTCCTTCATTATCTCTTTTATCTCAATTAGCTCGAACTTAATCAACTTTAAATCATCTTTTGAACCTCAACCTTGTATCTATAACACATAAGAACATCGGAAAAATGCAATAATGTCCAAATAATCATAAAAACATAATTAAAACACGAAAAACAACCTATTTTGTGATCAACCCTTTTAAAATATCATTCGCTCAATATTTCCATTAAATACTCGTTTCTTATGCAAACTTATACAAATATGGGGGAAATTAACATAGAATATAGCCTTATAAATCGTATAAAATCACCCTTAACAACTCCCCCACACTTAGCTTTTGCTCGTCCCGAGCAAAACAAAACGAAAATAAGGCTCGAGAAAAGATAGACATCTCAGACAATGTACATAGATCCAATAAATCAGAAGTTCACCACTGTGTGTGTGCAAAGCCATAGAAAACTTCCACTAAATCCAAACTTGAGAAATCTCAACGCAAAACTAGCTAATACCCCCTCGTAGACTAGCAATAAATGACACTCATAAAATGTACCCTACAAACGTGATATACCCCGAAGAAGATGATCGAATATATCTAGGGCCTTTCTGAAATACTCAGAGGATAATCCCTACAACATATTTGTCAGTTTCTACTGGGGATAAGATAGACGATAACCTAGTCATTTATTCATTTCATAACAATTCTTAGTTGATTTAACTTGTTCACTTATAAACACACATCAGAATGAGCTCTTGCCCTGTCATAGCAGAATAGGATATTCGAGATATACCCTACCTTACTCCAATCATAAGGCAGCTTCTTCTGACTGTCGTGAGCTTTTAGTCATCATAGTGGTATAGGACATTTCGAGATAATGCCCTATCGCACCCAAATCATCGACCAGCTTCCGACACACCCAAATACTTCTTTATTAACTCAACTTTTTCATTCGACAATAAGCTACGTGTTACTTATCACATTCAAACCTTAGATATTCACAGTACAACATACTTTGGATCTAAATACAAACTATCATAAATCTCAAGATATACACGTAGCACTAAGCACATGACTTATAAGAAAATCAGAAATCACTAATCCAAAAGGGGTATAACTGCATATATTAGCTCATCATTCACTATGGCTCGTGAAAAAATAGATCAGGTGAAACAACTAACTTACTAAACATATGATATATAGCTTGGATGACTATAAAAATAACGAACTAAGATTATGCATTTGCTTACTCGGGACAAAACAAAAATTTATCGCTCATTTTTGCATAGAAACATATTGATATAAGCAAATGTGTAGATACATATCGAACATTCCCCCCCCCCCACTTAAAGATCAACATGTCCTCATGTTGTGCAGAACGAAAGAAAAGATAAAAGACTTAGCTGATTTCGAACGTCGGTCAGGCCGGAGCCTACACAGTGACACTTAGAACTCGTAACCAGACAATGTAGCTCAACAAAACCGCTAAAAACACACCTGCACGACTTGACAGACACGGAAACATCTCGGGGAAAACGGGGAATTATACCAGAATGAAAAGAGATATCAAAATCAAGATAAAGCAAAAGGTAAAGCATGTAATACATCCAGAAAGTATAAACAAAGTAGAAATGGAAGTGCGGATGCCGTATGGCTTACATGATCCATCGAAAATAAAGAGTAGCAATATCAAAATTACAATGAATCATCTAAGTGTAAATGTCAAAACAAAATAACCACAAATTCCAGAATAAAACAAAGAAGATCAAGGATGGCTCGGCGCCGCAGAATCATCAGCCGGAGGATCAGAGGAGGGTCCAGAAGGTGGTGCCGTAGTCCTGCCCACCGAGTCAGGCTGCTCCTCATCTGATGATGACTCAGACTCATCTAAAACGTCTGCTATGGCCTGCTCGATCTCATCAGAATAAAGAAAGTCAATAGTGCTCGGATTGAAGATTCTGTCATCCCTCGGCTTCCGGCCGTCACTGATACACTTCAGAATCGTCAAAATGTTGTTTTGAGAAGTCCTTATGTCCTCCATCCAATTTCGGACACTGTGGCCCATACTCAGCCGCATCCGGACCGAAGGAGATAAAGTAGGAAGGGAGGATGGCCGAGGCGGTGCGGAAGATGAACCAGGCTCAAGTGCTATCTCAGCCTCAGTCTCAGTCTGACCCGAATATTTCTCTTTCTCCCTCTGCAAGAACCTAGGATTCTTCGGTTTGTGATCGGTCTTGTACTTGGGAACTTGAGCATCAGAGCACAAACTGTGTATAAGGTGCGGGACAATCAAGCACCTCGTATAAACTTTCTGATTAATCGATATCTCGTCGTACAAAGCTTGCCCCACATCAACATTGAGCTTGAAGGTCAAGGCATAAAGCATCCCAAGGTCACCAATGTGGAAGTGAGTCAGGTTGTTCTTAGGTAACAATCGGTTCTGAATAAACCGACATTGGACTTTCCAATCTTCTGTCCAACTCGTGGTTACTAATTCCTTTCTAGCCCCACCCGGTCTGAGTGTCCAAGGCACCTCGGGGCACACCAACAACCGTAACTCCTCCAACGGATCCTCACCGGCATCTTGTTTGGCCTTTATCGCCTCCTTGTAGTCCAACCCCTCAAAAGGATCCAAACCGTACTTCCCATTGATAACTGCTGGTGTAAACGGCACCTTAACCCCTCGAACAGTGACCATCCCAGTTCTCAAATCCGTCTCCGAACAATTTGCATAGAACTCACGAACGAGTGTAGCATTGACTGGAGTCCTAGGGGTTTTCATCAGTGCTTCCCACTTCCCATCTTTAACAGCTGCACAAATGCGGGGTCCACCATCGTGTCTAAAATGGCTCTCTCTATCTACATCGTCCGAGTCAGATAATGCTTATTATAGACCTCCATCGCCTTAGGATTGATGAATCTACGAGCAAAAGGAATAGGGATAGCGGGTCTCACTCACTGTCGAACCGGCTCATCTCCCTCAGGCTCATTGTCGTGCTCACCCCGAGCTTCCGCCGCCCTAGTTTGCATCCTCACTAACGGCTCATCATCAGTTTCAGACCCAGATTCAGGTTCATCTTGCAAAGGAACTCTAGTTTGACCTCTAGGAGGGTTCTGACGCTCACCAATACGAATTCCCTGATTGGGATTGACTAAAGTGGGGTCCACACCTTTCTTCCTCTTGGCAGGTTCCTTAGCTACCCCTTTACCATGCCTCTTCTGAACCTGTTTATGCACCATCTTAACCTAAAACTAACCAACAACAATCCCAAACCCAAATTCAAACACAACCACCCGTTTATCGTCCAAACGGGATTTCCCAAACAACGCAACACCAAACCAACATCAAAACCACAATGCAGCCCATCAAAATCATCCATAACCATCCCATATCATCAACCAAGAAAGAAAAATAAACAAAACACGGAGAAGAAAACAAATAAGACAAGTGTATGCAAAAGAGTCGACTCGAAGATCGAACTCGGGAAAAATGTGAATTAATCCATGAAAAGCTTATAAAATCTTACCAAGCACGTTGAAAGGATGATGATTATGCCGATTAGAAGTCCCAAACGTGAACCAACGAGACCAAAGATTCGATTTTTCCAAAAGACAACCGCACACGCTAGATTACTGATTCGAAACAACGGTTGTATGCTGGTGGATTTCGTTTGAAAAACCAAAAAGAGGGGATTGAGAGCTGTTTGTAGGGCCTTGAATCGCCCAATTTGGTGTAGAAATGAGGATTTTCGAGCAAAGGGAGGCAAAAAGTCGGGTTTTGCAATTTAAATTTTCCGATTCGAATAAAGAATGGAAGCAGGGGGTATATATATAGACGCAGGTCCGAACGGGCGTCCATGAGAATGGACGGGCGTCCAGCTGGAGAGCATATGAACTGGACGGGCGTCCATAAAAATAGATGCTCGTCTAGATGGCCAAATCACATACAGCGTTGAAGGAGATATATCAGACGGGCGTCCAAGCGTTTTGGACGCTCGTTCAACAATTGTGCATGGCGGACGGGCGTCCAGGGCACTGGACGGGCGTCCATAGAGAAAAATTGCAAAATTTATAGAATTTCCTACAATTTAAATTCAAACTTGTATTTTCTCATTAAACTTAAATAAAATTTCAAACATACAAATAAAAATCAACGAAAAACATAAAATCACTAGAAGATACGCTAAAACAAACAGAAAACAGTGGGTTGCCTCCCACCAAGCGCTTTTGTTTTACGTCGTTTGCACGACGAAACAACCTAACTAACGCTAGTCTGCATAAATCTCATCCCAATCCACCAAACGGATGAGACGGCGAAGTATATCAATAGCAGGAGGGAAATCATAGTCGTCTTGTATGCCCCAGTCATCTCCATCCACCTCTAAACCTCTAAAATGTGAAGCCTGTAGTACCAGCGCTAGATCTGTCAGCATAGGGTCATTTAGGACAGTATATGGACGTCCTATGGCTTCCTGGAGCTCCTCAGTAGTGAAGTCACTACCTCCCGAACAGCGGGGGACAATGAGAACATAGGTGATGGTCTTCGTACGGGTACTAAGCTCAAAATCTACGTGCAAGACTATAGTGCCTCCTGGTCCATCGTCTACTGTAATCAGTGGGATCCGACTAATGATGGGGAACTCCTCCAGAAGAACTCCGTAATCCATATCTAAAAAGCAAACTAACTGACAAATATAAACAGAAAAACTTAGTCAACTAAAACTTAATTAAACTAAAACTTAAATAAATATAACACTAATAGCCTAAACAGAATTTAACTAATATAATAAGGGATAGCTAGGATGCCTCCTAGTAGCGCTTTTGGTTAATGTCGTTAGCTCGACACTGTTGAAGTCTAGCCTGGATCCGGCCATTTGACTTTTCTGCCAGCCACTACCTCGTGTAAGCTCTGATCAGTAGTGTGGCCGCAGAAACGGCACCCAACACATGGGGTTTAATTCTTTATAGCTTTCCAGACACGTTTAAACTTCCCCATGGTTGACTTCTTCGTCTTCTGAAGCTTCTGATGACATTCTTGTTGACGCTCCTTCCAATATTCTTCCATATCCCAACTACCAGCTAGAACTTCTTCAGATTGACCATCACCGTCATCCTCAGAGAAAAGGTCGGGTGAAAACTCGCCTAATTCTTCGACTGTTGTAGCACCACATCCAAGGATATCGAGAAACCGAACGGTCAAAGGCTTGTCTTTAGGCTCACCAATGTAGTGTTTGCACCTCTGTCCGTTCACTCGAAACGGCTGGTCACCATAACCTCGTAGTTCTAGAACGCCTCCAGGAATAACTTGGAGAATTTCAAAGAGGCCGGACCAACGTGTCCTCAACTTCCCAGGAAACAAATGTAACCTAGAATTGTAAAGAAGAACCTGTTCTCCGACTTGAAATTCTCTCTTCTTAATCTTAGCATCGTGGATTAGCTTCATCTTATCCTTGCTAATCCTGGCACTTTCGTAAGCCTGGAGTCTGAATTCGTCTAGCTCATGTAACTGCTGTAGTCGATGTTTTCCACAAGATTGGGAATCAAAGTTCAGAAACTTTGTAGCCCAATAAGCTCTATGCTCTATTTCGACAGCCAGATGACATGGTTTCCCGTAGACCATTTGATATGGAGATGTACCCATAGGGGTTTTATATGCAGTTCTGTAAGCCCAAAGTACATCATCCAATTTCAAACTCCAGTCTTTTCTATGACTGTTTACCGTCTTCTCCAGGATTTTCTTGATGCTTTGGTTGCTCCTTTCAACCTGACCACTAGTCATCGGATGATATGGTGTGCCTGTCTTATGACGGACACCATACTTTTCGAGAACTTTCTCTAGGGGTCGGTTGCAGAAATGTGTCCCTTCATCACTGATCAAGGCACGTGGACATCCAAACCTCACGAAGATATTCTTTTTTAGAAATTTCATTACCGTCTTATGATCATTGTGAGGAGTGGCTTGAGCCTCCACCCATTTAGACACATAGTCTACGCAGACTAAGATGTATTTGTTACCGCAAGATGATGGGAATGGTCCCATAAAATCGATACCCCATACATCAAATACTTCGCATTCGAGAATGGGTTTCAAAGGCATGTCAAAACGCCTTGTCAGAGCACCGGTTCTTTGGCACCTATCACAGGCTGTACAAAAAGCTTTTGTATCTTTAAAGATCGTAGGCCAATAGAAACCGGATTGAAAGATCTTAGCCACGGTTTTCCACGGACCAAAATGACCGCCAGTGGGTCCACTGTGGCACTGCTCAATAATATCCCGTTGCTCAGATTCAGGAACACATCTTCTAAGCAGACCATCTTTACAGATCTTAAAAAGATAAGGTTCATCCCAAACGAAATATTTCAAATCAGAGAAGAACTTTTTCTTCTCCTGATAAGACATCTCTGGATCGAGATAACGGGCATGAAGGTAGTTTACAATGGAAGAATACCATGGAACATCAGGAGGACAACCGTCTATCAACATAATGTTTTCTAGAGGAAAGTAAAGATCTATATCATCTGGAGCATCCTTTTCCTCACTTAACATTATAGAAACATGATCAGCCACTACGTTTTCACTGCCCTTTTTGTCCTTAATTTGAACGTCAAACTCTTGTAGGGTCAGTATCCAACGTAGTAGGCGCGGTTTAGCCTCTTTCTTAGTCATCAGATACCGCAAAGCAGCGTGATCAGTCCACACAATCACTTGAGCTCCCAACAAGTAACTACGGAACTTGTCCATAGCAAAAACTACGGCCAAAAGCTCCTTTTCAGTAGTGGTATAGTTAACTTGAGAGGGGTTCAATGTGTGACTGGCGTAATAGATAGGCTGGAACTTCCCCTTGATCTTTTGCCCTAGAACAGCACCAACAGCATAGTTTGATGCGTCGCACATAAGCTCAAACGGTAGGTTCCAGTCGGGCGAAATAAGAATTGGAGCAGATATTAAATGATCCTTAAGCTCCTCAAACGATTGCTTGCAGCTCTCATCAAAATTAAACTCAACGCCTTCCTTTAGTAAAGTGGACAGGGGCTTGGCTATCTTGGACAAGTCTTGAATGAACCTTCTGTAAAAGCCGACATGTCCAAGAAAGCCTCTTACTTCGTGCACATTTTTAGGATAGCTCATCTTCTCGATAGCTTCCACTTTTGCCCTGTCAACTTCTATACCTTTGGCTGAGATCTTGTGGCCAAGAACTATTCCTTCATCTACCATGAAATGGCATTTTTCCCAATTAAGTACTAAGTTCTTTTCCACACATCTGGATAACACTTGATCAAGATTGTCAAGGCAATCATCAAAAGATTGACCAAAAACCGAAAAATCGTCCATAAAAATCTCCATACACTTTTCTACAAGCCCGTCAAAGATAGCTAGCATACATCGCTGAAATGTAGCTGGGGCATTGCAGAGACCGAATGGCATTCGCCTGTAAGCGAATGTACCATAAGGGCAAGTGAAGGTGGTCTTTTCTTGGTCGACCGGATCAATGGGTATCCGGAAGTATCTGAATATCCATCTAGGAAGCGATAGAATGCGTGTCCCGCCGGATGCTCGAGCATCCGGTCAATGAATGGAAGGGGAAAGTGATCTTTCATGGTTACCTCATTGAGCTTTCGATAATCGATGCAGACTCTGTAACCAGTGACAAGTCTCAATGCAATTTCCTCTCCCTTCTCATTCTTCTCAATCGTAATTCCACCTTTCTTGGGAACTACTTGAGTCGGGGAAACCCATTCACTATCCGCGATGGCATAAATGATTCCCATGTCCAGAAGTTTGATGATTTCCTTTTTAACGACTTCCTGCATATGAGGGTTGAGCCTCCTCTGGGGCTGTCGTACACATTTTGCACCCTCATTCGTCTTGATCTTGTGCATGCAGATGTCAGGAGATATTCCTCTGATATCTCCTACTTGCCAACCAAAAGCTTTTTCATTCTTCTTCAAGACGTTGATCAATTTCATTTCCTCTATACGAGAAAGCTTGGCAGATATGATTAATGGAAGCTTGTCGCCTTCTCTTAAAAACACATACTTAAGATGTTTAGGCAACGGCTTCAACACCAAATCCGCGGGGGGGTCTTCTAAACTCGACTTGAGATCTCCACTTTTCAACTCAATATCACTGAGTTTACTCTGTGGTCCCACTGCCAAAGCTTCTCCTTCCAACAATTCTTCCTCAAAATCAGCTGCTAATTGATCTAGATTTACCACACCATGAGTATTCAGATTATCAACCAATCGCTCATACTCCGCTTCTACAGCCATGACTTGCTTATCCATGTAGTCGGTGAAATCATCTGTCATATAATCAATGGAAAAGCCGGTTGGAGGGCCAGAGGGTACTTGAATGGACTTTAAGACATTGTAACTCACCTCTTGATCACCAACTCGGATAGTCACTTGCCCACCATCGCAATCGATGAGGGCTCTAGCTGTAGATAAGAAAGGTCTTCCAAGAATCAGGGGGACGTTTTCATCTTTCTCCATATCTAAAACATACCAATCGACTGGAAAGGTAAATCTATCAATCGAACCAAAACGTCTTTTAGGATCCCCGAAGCTTTCTTAGAAGATCTATCGGCGAATTGTAAACTCATAGTAGTGGGTTCTAGAAGGCTTTGTAAACCGAGCTGTTTGCATACAGACATTGGCATAAGGCTTATAGAGGCACCCAGATCGGACAAAGAATTAGGGAAGACTAGACCTCCCATTAATACTGTAAGTACGAACTTGCCAGGGTCACCTCTTTTAATTGGCAAGTCTTCATAATTAATCATGGAGCAATCCCCACCAATTTGCTTTTCCATGCCTGCTAATTTCTTTTTCGAAGACACAACATCCTTGATAAATTTTGTATACTTAGGCATCTCGACCAAGACATCTGATAATGGAAGATTTGCCTGAGTATTTTTCAAAAGGTTCAGCACCTTTTCGTACTTTTTGTCCTCACTCAAAGGAATGTTGCTCTTTCTTGGTGGAAATGGAAGCTTCTTAAGGTCTTCTCGGAAAAGACTTTCTTTGAGGATGCACTTACAGCTTTGTCTTCCAGATCCTTCCAACGAACAGCTTTTTCAACTTTTTTATTAGTCAGAGGATCAGCCTCTTGACTTTCACTCGTTTCTTCATCCATCAGGGGATCAGCCACCTGAGGACTTCCAACTTCTTTACCTCTCAGGGGATCAGCCACCTGAGTTTTCTCTTGCAGTTGAGGGGAGTGTAGGTGCTCAGCTTCCCCTCCTGCCTTATCAATGGCAGGAGGGGCTAGTGGTTTCCTGGATGGGAAGGACCACTAACTTGAGTACCGCTCCTCAGATTCATTGCACTGGCCTCCTCTTTACCGTATTGAATTGATGGCACGAGGTCAGTACATGGGCCTTTGTTCAAGGCAGCTTGAGCAACTTGACCACCCTTTGGATTCTTCTCGGTGAAACTGGGCAGCTGCCCTGGGGGTCTAGAAGCTAACTGTTCAGCCAGTTGCCCAATTTGTCTCTCGAGATTCTTCATTGACCTGCTTTGCACCTCCAATTTAGCTTCAAGATTGGTAGGTTGGGAGGGGCCTTGAGAGTTTTGGAAATTTGAAGAATAGGGCTGGCTGGGCCGACTTTGAAATTGAGAATTTGAATTGGAAGGCCAATTCTGATTGAATTTTTGCGTAGGATTGGAAAAATTCGAGTTTTGGTTCTGACTAAACCCAGGGTTTCTATTGAAATTCTGATTCGAATTAAAATTCGAATTAGGATTGAAATTTGACGATGGATTAAACCCTTGGTTTTGGAAATTGCTCTGGCCAGGAAATTGATTGAACCTTGGATTGTTCTGGCCATAGAATGCATTCACTTCCGCATTCTGTCCGTTCATAGGGCAGAATTTAGAAGTGTGCCCCACCTCGTCACAATTCTGACATGTGACTTGATTGTACTGTCCAAAATCATGAACAACATTCACTTGATAAGGTGCAGGGGGATTAAATTGACACTGGCCATTCATATGGCCAGTCTGACAGCAATATTCGCAATATAGAACCTGAGGGTTCTGTGGAAAAGAAGAAGTTTGATTTATCGGATTTGAAATTTGAGATGTTGCCATCTGCTGTTGCAGCATGGCTATCAAACTTTGCATATTAACTTCCTCAACCTTAGGATGAGGAGGTGCTTGAATTGCATGATAAGAGGGGGCATAGTTATACTTTGCAATGTCCTCAAACAGTGCCCATCCCTCTTCAGGTGTTTTCTTCAGAAATGCCCCACCAGATGAACTATTGACCATGCCTTTGGTGAGCTCGGTCAATCCACTAAAGAAGGTGTTGACTTGCCTTTCCAGTGGCAAGCCATGATGGGGACATTTTCTGAGAAGAGACTTGAATCTCTTCCAACATTCAAAGAACGACTCATTTTCTTTCTGATAGAATGTGAAAATGTCGTTCAAACACTGGGCTGTCTTTGAAGGTGGAAAGTATTGACTTAGAAATTCTCTTTCAAGTTCAGCCCAGGTGGTGATAGATTCGAGAGGGAGAGAGGTGTACCACTCTTTAGCCTCTCCCTTCAAAGAAAATGGGAAAAGTTTCGGCTTGATAGCATCCTCACTTACTCCTTGGATGCGTGTAGTGCCGCATATCTCTAGGAATGTATGTAAGTGGGTATGCGGATTCTCTGATTGATAACCATGAAAAATAGATGCATGCTGCATCATCTGAATAAGTCCCGGTTTTAACTCAAAGGTTTGTGCAGTAATGGCTGGAATAACAATAGCCGGGTTGACTTTGACTTCGCCTGGCATGGCGTAGTCTGCCAACGTACGTCTATTATTAGCGGCCATTATCACAAAATCAGTGATTTCTCTTGCTAGTTGATCTTCAAGATCTCGCTCGGCTCTGTCTGCCAGAACCGCAGAACAGAAAATCCGCATGTTTGGCCGGACTACGTTCGCTCGGGGTCAGGGGTGTATAATAACGGTCCCTTTTGACTCCGAGTTTGCATAAACCGGACCAAAAACAAGTGGAACGAAGCCTAAAAGCTAAGAAAGTAAAAGCCTAAACTAAAAATTAAAAGCCTAAAGAAAAGAATGGGAAAGAAGAAAAGGAAACAAAAGTATTGAAGAAAACAGGACCAGACGGACGTCCAAAAGTTTGGACGGGCGTCCGGATGGAATTGAGATCGGACGGGCGTTTAGTGGACCAAACGCTCGTCTGCACGGCAGAATACTTTGAACGGGCGTCCGAAACCTATGGACGCTAGTCCAAGCGAGTAAAAGTGGTTCAGGATAGAAGACTTTTCCAGCAAACGGGCGTCCAATTTTCAGACGTCCGTTTAGAAACGGGAAAACAAGAACAGAACAGAAAAATTTGCAGAAAAGAACAGATAAAAGAAGAGATGAGAAAAGAACTAATCACAAGAGAACCTTAAACCCTAAGCTAAAACCCTGATTAACTAATTACCTAAACGTTTATCAACTAAAAACGGGAATTTAAAACGAAATAAAACAGGACAAACAAAAACAAACAGACAAAACGGAAAAACAAAAACTAGACAACCGTCCGGCTCCCCGGCAACGGCGCCAAAAACTTGTCACGGATTTTATCAATACAAAATAAACAAGTAATAATCCAGTTAACCTCAAGTATAAGGATCGTAGTAATAGTGGTTAGTGCCGGGTCGATCTTACGGGGAACTAAACGATTGTGAATCTAGCTTTTATTTATCTAACTATGTCACGATTATTAAACTAAAAAGAAACAGAAAATAAACTAACAAGAATGTAAAGCTGGACGGAAGAACAAGTTCTAAAGCCAGGTAAAACAGGGTTGCGAACCAATTAACTAAACTAAATCTAAACCTAATTATGCAATAAATCTAGCTAAGCTAAACAATTCAAATTCAAGGGATTAAATCAGGTTATAACGAACGAACAAGCAATTGATCCACCTATCCTATCAACTTTCAATTCTAATTCGGATTACTTCGTGATCTCTACTCAAGTCGTGATTCACCTAATCGAAGGCATAAACTCCTACTCTCGTAGACAAGTTCGTTTTCTAATCTTTTATCTTTCGATGTTAAAGATTACGTCTTTCTAACCTAGGCGTGAAATCTTTCGATTTCTAATCTAGAAAATCGATCTAATAACTTTCGTTTTATTTAGATCAAAGATCCAATCTTTTATCATGGTGATCTAAGGTTGACACGACTCTCATCTTATAAACAATCATCAAAGCAAGCATCTTTCGATTAAACATGCAATAAAACATACAAAACATGATAAAAGAAACGAGCTTGAAATAGAACTCACAAAATAATCACGAACGAGAAATCAACTCGTTGAATTGGACGGCTTCACAACGCTTGTTCAAGAGGATTTAGCCTCTTAGCATCTTCTTGACAACTCGAATTGATGAATAAAAGTACATGAAATTATCTAATCTAATCTAGAAGTTTAAGTGCATAAAACTAGAGAAAAACTGAAGGAAAAACGCAGCCAAGCTGCCCCTAGGGTTTAGGGTTCGAGTATATGATGTATTTGTGGAGAAAACACGCTGCTTTATATAGAAAACTAGGTCGGTTTCAGCATGGCGGCAGCTGGACGCCCGTCTGGAATGGGTGAACGCCCGTCCAGCTTGTGTAATCTTCTTCGAGTCGGGCCGAGTCATGACCAGACGCCCGTCCACCAGCGTCCACTCCTGCGTCCAAACTCTCTGAATCACTTTTCCTCTTCTGGATGCTCGTTCACTCTGGCAGACGCCCGTCCACTCCGGACGCCAGTTCAAGGTTCTGAACGTTCGTCCATTATAATCGAATTTTGATTTCTTGATCTTTATCTCTTTTATCTCAATTAGCTCGAACTTAATCAACTTTTGATCATCTTTTGAACCTCAACCATGTATCTATAACACATAAGAACATCGCAAAAATGTAATAATGTCCAAATAATCATAAAAACATAATTAAAACACCAAAAACAACCTATTTTGCGATCAACCCTTTTAAAATATCATTCGCTCAATATTTCCATTAAATACTCGTTTCTTATGCAAACTTATACAAATATGGGGGAAATTAACATAGAATATAGCCTTATAAATCGTATAAAATCACCCTTAACAGTCAGTGACCCGGCGCGTACTTAGAATCCGAATACCATGTGACTCGGTACACTGATCAAGTAGGTTTGCGGGTTGGGTCAATCTTTGGGATCGAAACGTCGCCTTTCCATCTAATCTGGTGGTACGATTGCAATATTCCTTTGATTCAACACTGAGGACAAAATCGACTTAACGATCATCCTTAATCTGGCCTAAAGTCAGAATCAGTGTCATCACTTATATTCTAGTTTGCACCTGAATATACTAGCATATTATTCCTCATTCTCCCGAAGAGACTTGAGGGTTGACTAAACATCCTTTTTAGTATTCATCCGCAGGTTTAGATAACCATTCCTGAGAGGTTGGGTAGACTACATCGTTGAATGTTGCATAAATGCAAGAATATCTTAACCAAGTGAATATATAGGATTGCCAATGATCGATTCTCGAGAATTTGAGCGAATCAAATCCTTTAGAATGAATCCCGATGGCATGTCAGACTCTGACTTCAGATAACACACCCATGTTGTTCCCAACTGTTTCAATGTTACCATTCACAAACACTAATCTACATACTACTATACTAATATCGAAGCCCAGTCTACGAAAGACTTATCAATATTCTGGTCAAGTCCATATAGTAAAATATATGACTTTGAAATGACCGAGAGGTTTGCTTTAATCCCTAAAGGATATAAGCTATGCCAGGCATCCTGCCAAAAGTTCATTCTGAATAAATGAAGATGCCGTTAGTCTCGCAAAAAGGTCTTAGGGTATCACCCATATTTTCTGCTTTGTAACGAATCCGCCATTTGTTCTTAGCTAAAACCCTTCTGTTCTGAATGAATTCAGATTCCGTTGTTCGGCGAGGAAGTCTTAGGGAATCACCCCTATTTCCCGCTTTCTGACGAAATCAAGGAAGACTGAGTGGTAAGAGAGATCACGGTCTGGTTAACTCTCTACTTTTTTGGGAATAACCCATAAATAACTCAGCTTTGCGTTGAAAGTAAAACTTTCCGATTCATTCGACTCTTCTCCGTGTAGTTCCAATTACTCCCACTGGGCCTGAGATACTCAGGTGGTTCTACAAGAGTTTCAACAGAACTGGAGTATCAAACTCCATTCACAGGGTTATGGCTTTTAAACCAACATCTATGATCAGGATCCTATACAGTCCACGAAGGACAATAGGTCATCAATCTACCCTATATACCGTAAGGTCCTGCAATGTGTAATGGACAAACCATACTCCCACTGCGTTCGGGGTGGATTGATATACTGATCTAGTTTAGTTCTTATTAGTGTTATCACCAACTGCCGGTGTTGGATGTGGACTGAACAAATCAGTTAGTAACATCTTGAGTACAAATACTTCAAGATCTAAGGTTGTTATTTATAGACTCTATCAGACCGAGTTTGACAGTATAACCGTCATTCTCTGGTTTTACAAGTTTTATAACCAACCTTTACTCAATGCTTTAAGATATTTCATGACCTGAACGTGTATGCAAAATTTCCAGTCCTACCTTCTAGCACTAAATGCTAAATGTCTATATTTACGGAAGTGGGGTGAACCGAATTCACTTCTTATCCACAAATGTGTAGGCATCTTTTAGGTAGACTTCTCGGTTTTTCATCACAACGTAAACCTTTATTTTGCAACTAATATCTTAAATGAGTTCGGCAGCGTATCGTAGCACACCAATGACTATATAAGGCAAGTTGATGGTGTATCCTTTAGTGAAAACATTTCACTGGGAGGCAGTCCGAGCATCAGTCCCGAAGATTACACAAGAACCAATTTCTGAGTATGGAATACTCTATCTCTGGTGAAATCAGAGATTTCCTCCAAATATTTTGGATAAACTTACCGGAGTTTTGAGTAGTTATCAGACAATATGTCACTACTCAGAAGCTCCCACTAGCTTGTATCTTTCATATGACCCCGAAAGTCGATATGAACAAGCTATGTAACTTCATTAAATCTATTACCCTTTTCCCGATTGAAAGGAAACTTAGGCATTGTTCCTTTGAGACAGGGTTCCTTTGACTGGGAGATAGGAATCACCCTAAGCCGCCTTCAGATCTTGTCGTTAGGGAATATGCACTAATTAATAGAATAGAAAGAAGCGTTTATCTAAATACGGAAACCATTTGCGTTTATATTGTGTTGCATATACCTATTCAGCATTTCTTAGTGGTTTTAACTTTATCAAACAAAAGTCCGAGTCTTGGGTTCGTGCTACGAATGTTATATTTATCGTCAATAGGACAAACAAATTATCCTATTGAAAATGAATACGTTCGTTCCAACGAATCCGAAAACAGAAAATGAATTTTCTGTGATACTCAAGAAGTGAATCCGAGATTCATTTCCTTATATCACTCCCACTAGTCTATCTGAAATAACTGCCCGTTGTCTATTTTATTTATCGTTTAATGCAAAGCTACCTAGTTCTTCCAAAGAACATTAGCTTTCGAGAAAATTGCTAGGGATGCATTGGTCAGTGATCCGAAATCACTTTCCTTATCCTCTAATTTCCAATTTATTAATTTTTTGGTTTAGCCTTAAAACTACTTAGTTTAGATGACTAACACGTATAAACGTTCATTCCCATTCTCGACTTTCCTTAGATGGGAACAGTCTTGAACTAGCAGTTCGTCTGAGTAGACACTACTCTTGAACTGTGGGATGTTCAGTGTTACTTACTAGGACTATCGTTTTTCTAATCGTCAAATCATAAGACCAAAGCTCCCACTAGTTTATCGGTTCCAAATACCGTCTAACTAGCAACACTTTGTATTTACGATTTTTCAAAGATTAGAACATCACCTAGAACTAAGCTCCCATTAGTTTATCAGTTCCAAATATTGTCTAACTAGCAATGATGTGTTCATGATGTTTTAAAGATTATAAAATCTCCAGAACTAATCTCCCACTAGTTTATCGGTTCCAAATACCGTCTAACTAGCAACGTCTTATGTATATGATTTTCCAGTTTTTCAATTTAGAAATTTGTTGTGTAATTACACTTTTAAAATTCACTAAATGAATTTGTCTGATAGTCCTATATCATCTTTTGTAAACTAAGTATGGTCGTCTCTCGTTCAACACGAGTGACACCCGAGACATACCTATACTATGTCACTTAAGTTTTTAAAGGCTCAATGGAAAAATCTCTTCCGAAAAATTAACTGCATTTATTGATAATTACAACATACTTGTTACTCTCCACATTTTTAATGAAGTCCTATTACTAACAGTTTAGTAGCCTAGAGATTTAGTTGTAAATAAAATGACAAAAAATTAAATTCAAAAATAAATTTTTCACTACTAGATTTATTTTAGGAATAATAAACTATAAAAGAGTTTATCCTACCATTCCAAGGATTTAACCTCGCACCTCAGTGCCGCCGTAGGGTAGGTCAAAGAGGTGATAGTTAAACTGAGACAATCTCTCTCAGTGATTAATCTTCGAGAATCAAACATCTCACGGGAATCAGACATCCCGGACCTTAATCACTGATTACCTTCCTTTTCTAGCCTAGATATTTCGAAAATATCCACAATGAGTGTGACCTACTATATCAGATCTCAAAGTACGCCCCGAGTATGCCGCCGTAGGGTCGGTCAGTGACCCGACGAGTACCCAAAATCCTATCCTTTCGGAGACCAAACCTTGAATTTTGATAGGGGTGAACACCAGCCGTAGGGGGCCGAAATCAAAGCGGATCGAGGCGTCACCTTTCTCTCTCGTGCTTGCACCTAAAGTAGAGGCCGTGTGGTCGGCTGTCGCCTTCCCCGCTCCCACTCAATATTTTGAAAAAGTGGTGGGTTTACTAATTACGGTTTCGGTCTTGACAATAGGAAACAATAAATCAAAGTACTCCGAACAGGGTCGGTTATGTAGGCAAGCCTACGCCGTCTTATTCGTTGGAACACATGTGACAGTTCAGGCCAATCCGGCAAGAGAAGCCCCGTTTAGCCCGAAGGCTTACCGGCTATGCTAAGTCCTGTCGAACTGCTGTAACGTACATCACACGTGGATGGGAGTCGATTGAGCCGAAGCTCGGTTGAACTCGCCCAACCATGGTTAGACCATTTCCAAACCCATGTACTAAGATTTTCCGATTTCTAAATTGTCACCCAAAACGTAATCTCGTTTCTGTTTAAGGTGGGTTCACTGAGAAGCAATCACCGAAAAACTCAACGATTTATCTAAGTGGGATTCACCGAGAATCCATCACTAAAATCGTAACGATTGACAAAAACCCGGTTCCTCGGTTTTAATAATTAGTTACTTAATTAATTAACTACCACATATTAATTAAATAAGCCTTTAAACTAATTATACGAGTTATACATGCCTAATTTATTCGAAATAAACTAGCTACATGTATGCATTGGAGTGGAATCATGATATGATGCATGTCATGGCAATTTTCCGGTTCTATCACATAATTTCGATCATACACGACAAAATAACGGAAAAATAAACACCGAGATGGATCGTTGGTACCCTCGTATCTAACCTATTAAAAAAAAAACACAAACCCTAACTAGGGTTTACTATTTTCTAATCTGCTGCTGCTGCGTTTTATCGATGATCGGAAATCCAAACGAACTTTGATCGTCACGAAACTTTATGGACCTGTTCTTCACTCCTCCTACTTGAATATGGACGGTTGGATCTGAGTTTTGACGGTCCAATTGATCCTAGCAAGCCGCTGATCCAAGTGCTGCATCTGTTTATAACTGCGGCGCAGCAGTGTCTTCCCAGGGATGATCGGGCATCGAGAAATATCCCGATTGGTCTGAAACTTTTAGGACTTGTTCATAACTCCATGTTAGTTGATCTGAACGGTCGGATGTTCGTTTTAACGGTCCAATCTCTTCCAGAAATGCGACGAACTCACAGCTAGGGTTTTAATGCCTGATGTGCTTTTCTGTTACAGCAGCAACTGTATAGCAGCGATCGGACATCGAGATCGACGCCGATCGTTACAAAATTTTGAGGGCATATTCTAAAACTTTTATTCTTCATTCTGACCGGAGGGATTTTCGTTTCAACGGCTCAAACTCCAGGAAAAAATAAAAAATGGAACAGCAACAAAACAGATCTACTTCTAAGAAATTAAAATTACAAAATTTCCTATACTCATATAAACGAATTTATATGAGTTTACAATAAATCTAACGAGTAAACAATACCAACCCCAATCCATCTCTTCAACCAAAACATATCAAAGCATTCATCATCATGATTTTCGAAAAAAAACAATGCAATCTAAACATGCAATTTCCACTCCTAGATCTAAAATTCACATACTTTGATTGATAGATCAAAGACTCTGCTACCACTTGTAGGATGTAATATCTCCGGATGGATCAAAGATCCACCCGATTACGCAGCGGAAACTACAAGATCTAGATCTAGTCAACCAAAATACATAAATATAATAGATCTAATCTACGAGAAGGATAGATTGCTTACTTATTTATTGTGAATAAAGTCCATGAACAATCTTTGTAGATGCGCCGGTTGAGAAGCCTTAATCTTCTAACGCATATCTCCAAGCAACACCAAGTGGATGGTGTTTCACGCCGCCGGACCTCCCCGATATGCTACCAGAAAAATCCCGAAAATTTTTCCAACTCGAACCCTAAGAATAGAGGCCGAAATTTTCAGCCAATTTCTCTTTTGAATAGTGATTTTTTGGTACAATGGAGAACTCTTCTTATATAGGAGAGAGATCCTTGTTCCACAAGGATTTAATTTAATTAATGGATAATCAATCAAATAAATCCTTTTCCATAAAGGATAAATCTAATATTTTCCCAAACAAATTAGGATAAATAAAAGATCATTATCTAATATATTAATTATTTAACCAATAAATAATTCAGCACATGTCATATAATAACACTAGAAAACAAATTCCTTGTTAATAATATATACATATTGGCGCCAATACCTAATTAAATAGGTCATGGGCCGAAATTCACCAAACCGGGTCGAGTCCATGAAAAAATGTCTTTTCCATGTTTTTAATCATTTAGTCCAACTAAACAATTAATCCACATATAAATTAATCAGTGCAATGCTACTATTTAATTATAATCGAGGTGTGACGACGGGAAAACATATATGCTATATTAGGAGCCGCGTCGGGGACCATGGACCTATAACCAGTAGCTCCAATAAATTAAATAAAATTATTCATCGGACAGAATAATTATATCCAATCTATTAATTCCGGGATTACACCACCATAAACCCAAAACTGAACTCTGCCGAATATAGATAGCTTACACTCAACCATGAGTTGATAAGGTGTCCACTGATATAATCATTACATACGGATAAATCCTCCATAGACTGTTCATTTCGAGTCGGGATATTTCCGTAAACCCTTCTCGAAACATATTATCCTTATTTACCATTAACCCCCTAGTGATCAATTAGTTCACATACCAGACTAGTAGCTATTTAGTCTAACATGAACTCTGCGGATCAATCAGTTTCTAGGATTAACAAATAAGGGAACTGTCTGTCTACTTCCCGAGGGAAGGATGGATTCCATATCTGTGATAGCACAGACTACTCACTCATTCCAGAATAGAGCCAACGAGAAGTGTTGGACCTCATACTTCGAAGTGATCCTTACTAACACATCAAACTCTACCCTAGTCTAAGCAGTTGTCTGTGATCACCTCAGGATTGAGATTAATCCATAAATGATCATCTAGTGATTCGATAAGACTTCTCGATCACGGAATTATATCGAGAACTCAAAACAAATCGGTCTAGCCCTATATGATTATTATCATATATAAATGCCCCACTAGGTACCGTATTACTGACAGTCCGGATAAGACTGTCACACCTAAAGTGTTCTGGGCGCATTATTAGCATATTAATCATGAGACACGTACTCAGATTAATCAACGCTACGGACTAAGTTAATTTTAAGTACATCTCACTAACTCAATCCTCTTGTGCATAGCCATACACTGAGTTATGTGATTACATTAACGAGGTACTTAGGGATTTCAGTAGTGCCTTAATTATAAACATAAATGCATATAATAAGATGAATTATTAATTCTGTCCTAAAACAATTACATAATTGTCTTTCGGGCACTACACCTAACAGTCAGCTGATCCCAGGTTTTTGTGTTTACAAAACACAGCAGCTGACTTCTCTTATATCTAACTTTTCATTATTACGTTAGATTACACCATTTTAATCATAACCAAGTTCCAATCACCATTTAACTTGTGGAACTTTGACCTTGTACACAAGGTATATGCAACCAGTTTAGGTCATCACAGACTTCCCTAAATTCTGATTCCATATCCTTGACCTTAACTATTAAGTTTGATCCCTTAGCCTTCAATAACTGAGTTTGAGCCTTCAGCCTTTAGTCTTCAGCAGGTTTCTAAACTAGTCTACTGACTCAGGTACATTATTGATCTAGACAGGTCTACTGATGAAAGTCAGCTGACCTTTTACAGTGCTTGTTTGATCAAACCTATACAAAGATCAAACTCTAATAAGCCTATACATTTGATCTAGATATCTTTTTGCCTTTGCTCTATAACATCTAGTCTGGCACTCATCACTAAAACATAAAATAAGTCCAACAGGTAGATACAAAGGCACTGCCACATTATCTGAAGACAATATTTGTCTAATGAACATAATGTGGAATGAACTTGAGTTCAATTGGGCAGGATATGTGTTTAACCAGATAAAACAACAACACTTAGTTGAAGTGGAAAGTGTTCGAAAAGCTCAAGATGAAGGAAGAGCACCTATTGATAGACTCAGACTACAAAAGACACTTAGTGGCGTCATTCAACATTATCTGGAAAGACTCAAGGAAGGGAATGCAGCAGAACAAACTGGTGGTTCTACAAAAAGAATGGATACATCCACAGGATATGTAACACTAGTTCATTCTAAACCTCCAAGACTTCCCAACCTGAAGCCAAGAAGAAAACAGTGTCTCAGCAAATTGCAGAACACAAAGGAATCAAGCATAAAGTTGACTCAGAACAAGTTAAGTCAGTAGGAAAATGTTTGTTCCCAGGTACCTCATGTCAGTCAGCACCAACTGAGGGTGAACAACAACTTACAACTTGAATCACAAGAGATGTCAGTATTGCAACTGAAATTGTTTCTCAGTTACAACAGTCAATCAAAAAGAAACAAGTATCCATTATGCATGCTGAAAATGAGCAACAACAATTTCAGCAACCAGCTCAACAATCAGTTAATGTTTTTGAGGCAGACAGAATCATCAAGCTAATAAAGATGAAACTTAAGACCGTAGAATGTCGTGAAGCTACTCTACCAAATGAAGAAAAGTTGTTATTAGAGAAACTTGAAGTCAAGGATTTATACGCTCTATATCCCTTAGATGAGTTTCTTACAAACTGTTTCCGAAGATTCCTGAGTTAGCTCAACAAAAACCAGCCACGTCATCTGCATTATATATTCATAAGAAGAAGGATGATGATAGAGATGATGAATCGAAGAAAGAAACAGACAAGAGTATAGATTTGCAATCTGAAATTCAATCTCAAGCTCAAGATATGCAAACTGATAATCAGCAAGTAGAATTGCCAATTGGAAACAAAACAACTAACAATCGGCAAGCAATAGGAATGGTTGAAGATAAGCAGTTGATGGAAATCAAGGATGATACTCAGCCGGAAATTCAACAAGATGAAGAAACAGATCCTTCAGAGATTTTGAAAAAAGAAGAATTTAGCAAAGTACATGAAAATCTGAAGATTCTGCTCATCCAAAAGGATGCATACAATGGCCTTTTGTAAAATATTTCTGGATATTTGGAATATCGGAAGAAGACAGACGTGTCATTCGACACAAAGCTAAGTATTATTCAGAAATCAAGTTCCAGCTCAGCCTCTGAAATTATCCGTCTCAAAGAAACACTTGAAATCACAACCTCAGAAGGCAGAGAAATGCATGCTCAAGCAGAATGGCCTTTGAATCAGCATATCTACGGTTTAGAAACTCAACTGAATGAAGTACTCACTTCTCAAAAGATTATCTCAGCAAACCAAATAGCAACCCATTAGTTGGTAAATTAGTTATATGATGCCAAAAAAGGGGAAGCTGAAGAAGAAAAGCTGAGACTGCTTGATGAAAAGATGAATCTGGAAGTGGAACTGAAGAAATACAAATCAGCTGTAGATCCTTATGTTTGGAAAGAACTATCTGAAGAGCAGCTAATTGCTAAATACAGTCATCCTGGAGAAAGCAGAGCTACTCTTACAAAGGATTTATGGATGAAGTTTGTCAAGGATCATAGCAATATCAAACTCAAGTACAAAGACCAAACTTATGTGGAATCTCTTGTTTACTTCTTATCTGATCAGTATCACAATCAGAGGATGGCATACTACAAGAAGATTGAAGAAAAATTGCAGATCAGAGACAAGACTGAACAAATAAAAGCTGATATATCAGAATTTGAATATTATTGTAAGGATGAATCAGCAATGCCAAAGCTAGTTTTGTGGAGGAAGTGGAAACTCACAAGTCAAGTAGACTATCTCAGAACCTTTCACAAGGAAGACACAAAGCTAGATCACGCTTTTCTACTTCATGATAAAGAGAAGAAATTTATGAAAGTTACACGAAGAAATGCTTAGTTTTTAATTCAGTTTATCTAATGTGTAACTATTCCAGTTTTTGAACTCTAAATGAAATCCAGTTTCCAGTTTTACATTGTTTTTTAATTGTCATTTATCTTTAAGCTTTTTCTTTTAAGGAGGATTTCGGCATCATCAAAAAGGGGGAAATTGTTAGGAATAAAATTTTGTTTTGATCATGATTCATCTTATTCAAGAATATGGTTGTTAACACCTCATTCATGAAGTGCTGAAACTAATTGTTATAGTGGAGAGCTAAAAGATGTTTAGAACTGAATGTATAGGTTTTACTAGAGTCTGATAATTGTAGAGGTTATATTAGACAAGCACTATAATAGATAGAAGTATCATAGAACTGAAACTCGAAATCATCTAAGAAACTAGAAAACATTTAGACAACTGGAACTGAATATGTGACTGAAGATATACACCAGGAATTGAAGTTCACTCAGAACTGAAGAAGGTAAGTTCATTGAGGGACACAGACTCGGTTGGCTTATCTATAACTAAAGGCCGAGGGAACAGACTCAGTAATTTAAGAACTGAAGGACACAGACTCAGTTAAGGAAGATTGAAGAACTGAGGGTTCAAACTCAGTTATGAAAGCCAAGACTGTAAAGTTAGAATTCAGGCAAGTCTGTGGTGACCTAAACTGACTTTATGGATCTTGTAGAAGACATAAGTATCATAAGGACAATGATATCGTTTAAGATCTTTTTAAGGAATTGTGTAATCTGATTCAATCATATAAAATCAGATAAATAGAGTACTGATGTTTTGAAGAAGAGTGAAAACTTAGTTAATGCTCTAAGTCAGTTAAGTAAACTGAAAACAGACATACTCAGTATAAAACTGATAAGGAAACTCAGTTTTATAAGTCAGTCATCCAACAAACTGATAGTACAGTCGAACGCTGTAAATGAAGCCACCCTATTGGATGAAATACTGACAGGTCAGAATGGTCACTAAATATAGCCGTTACAAGATAGACGTTTACAATTGAATTCAAAGGAAATGAACGTGGACCTCTGACTATAAATAGATGACTTTGCACCAAAGATCAAATAACGAATACACCAAGAATCAACAAGATTACAAGCATTTTTGTGCAATAGTCTCGTTCATTCGAATTGTTATTTGAGCTTAACAAGATATTTTCTTGTATTCTTCAAGTGTTCAAGCCACATCGATCTTATCCAGATTCTTATACTTTGAAAACCACCAACAAGAATCAATTCATTGATTCTTAGCCCAACTTTGATTCTCAATCAAAGGTTAAGACTATGAAGCAATACGGTGAAGGATTTGCCAAGGACAGTTGTGACATTTGCAGTCGCGTAGACTGTGTTTGTGGTGGTAGCTGGTGAAGAGGCATACGTAACCCTCTAAGGACCAGTGATCAAGAAATTGGAGAGCAGCCATCCCACATGTTCTACAAGTGTTTAGATAGTGAAACTAGGATTATTGAAGGACTATTGTTTAAGACTTTTTGTAACAGCTCACCACAAGATGTTCTAGTGGAATTTTCCTCCTACACCACAGGGGAAGAGTGGACTGACAGGATTACACCACCTGGAACCACTATAAATCTTGCTCTACTTATTTTGCGCATTTAGTTATTTTACAGCATTTATATTTGTTCATACAACATACTGCAACTGATTGTTACACAACTCACAGCTCACAAACTGACACTCACCCGAATTCAATTTTGCATACAACTTTTTCTTACCGAATAACAAGATCCAGAGAAAGGCTAAAACTTATATCCGCGGCTGGTTGACTCAGTTTTCTTATAAGTTAGTTTGACTTGGAACTCAGCTTAGTCAGCTTAACTCCAGACAAGTAAAACTGAACCTTAATTGAATTAATCTAGTTATAGGTGTCAAGTTCATTCACCCCCCTCTAAACTTGTGTTAGCCTTTCTAAGGGACCAACAATTGGTATCGGAGCAGTGTTTCTTTAATCCTGTTTTCATTCACTCACACAATGGATAACAATCAGTATGCCAGACAAATGCTAATATGCAACATGGACAGATTTGATGAATATAGACGTTGTTTGCAGGCCTTTTTAGCTGCTACTCATAATGAGATGATAGATGTACTCACTGATGGACCTATTCAGATCACGCACGTGCAAACTATTAACGGTGAACAAGTTCGAGTTCCCAAGCCTAAAGCTGATTGGACAAGGGATGACCGGAAGAGAAATAACTTGAACAATGTCGTCATGGATATCATACTCAGGACTCTTGATAGCAACATGTACCTGAAATTCAAGGATTGCACTAGTACAAAAGAGATATGGGAAAAACATTAGTTAGTTTGTGAAGAAACTGATTCCATTAAAGAGAATAAGATCTCTGTAGCTAAACAGAAATTTGAGAACTTCAAGATGAAGTCAGGAGAGAATATTGAACAGATGGAAACAAGATTCAGCGCTATCACGGATGAATTGGCCCTACTCAAGATTGATTACACTAAGAGGGAAATCAACACTTGAATCTTGAAGGCTTTACCAATGTGCTTGACGATGAAGGTCACAGCAATGGAAGAATCAAGAAGACTTGACATAGAAGATTCCTTCAAAATCTTCTTAGATCGCAAAGCTTATGAATTCAGTGAAGATTTCACCATGAAAACAGCTCTAATCAAAGCCATGGAGGAACCTAAAACAACAGCTCTTGTAGCAGCAGCATCAAATGATAAACAAGAAACCTCATCTAGCAATCTTCGGTAATTGGATGAGATGGAGGAGCAGATGGCTCTCATGATGAAATGAATTTGAAGGATGAAGAGTGGACACCCAGTCACTCAGAAGTTCATCAATAAGACTCCTGAAAAGAAGAAAGACGATTAATATATTTGCTTCAACAGTAAGAAGCCTAGACACCACAAACCTGAATGTCCAGAACTGACCAAGAAGACTCAACAACGAAGAACTGACAGAAGAACACTCTTAGCTGAAGATGAGTCAGACTATGAAGCTGGTACTGAAAGATTATCAGATGACACAGCTTTAATGCCTCACATGGAAAATCCAAATGAGGTGTGTGAATCTAACTCTTAATACTCCTCAGCTTAGATTTCCATACAAAATACATGTTCTTCGACTGCTGACTCTAATCCGAAAAATCTAGAATTAGAAGAAACACTTGACAAATTGATGAATCAGCTAGTAACTATTCAAACTGGATATGAATCAATTAATGCTGAGAAAGAAGCTCTAATTCTTGAAGTTGAAAGATTGAAGTCCAAACTGAATATGATGAAACTGACTAGAACTTATAAAGGAAAGAATCAGTATCAGCCTACTGCATTAGCCTGAGCAACTGAATGTTTTGCTTAATCAAGTTCAGCTATTGGATTCAAATAAAGAAAGCCATATGGAGACATTACTGGCTAAGGATTTGATACACAGCAATCTTCTAAGGAAGGAACTAGCGAAGCTGCTGAACCTAATATCAAGACTGGTATTAAGTTTGTAGCTGAGCAAGTTCCACAGACTGAGAAAATTGCTGAACCGGTAAAGTCAGTCTCACATAAGACAACTCAATTTTCTAAGAAGACAACTTTACCTACCAACAAAGGTAAACCAAATGGTAGATCAGCGGTACCTCAAGGAAAAAGAAATGGCAGGACAACTGGGATATCTGTAAAACCTGATCAAGTCAAGAACCAGAAAAATAAAAAACAGAGTAAATCTAAGAATGTCAATCATTCAAAGATTCACACATCCAGAGGGAAAGGCAGACTATACCCCACTGATGTTCATTGGAATTTTACTGAACATACTATTAAAACTTATAAAAAATTCATTCCAGACAGAAAACTTATCACAAGTTTCAGTCCAAGACTCAGCAGAGAGTAAATCCCAGCTCCCAGCAAAAGTCCCCGTACAAAGGTCAGTCCAGACCTCAGTACAAAAGTAATGCTGGTTATTATTCAACTTTAAATAATAGAAACCATTTTGGAACTCATACTAAATCAGAAGACCAGAGAAATCATATAAATGAGACACAATCCAGAAAAAGATATTATGGAAGTGTGGCTTATATAAATGAAAACAAGTTCAACAATTTCCAAAGAAGTCCCTATGGAAATATACCCAGAGTTGTGCTGACAACTGACCACTATGGACCCAAACAGAGTTGGGTACCTAAAACATTTTTTTTGCAAGATATTTGACTTTGACAGTGGATGCTCTAGACACATGACAAAGAGCAAGGACTGTCTCACTGATTTTGTAGCCAAAGATGGACCAAGAGTTAATTTTGGAAGTAAAGACAAACATGGTTACACAAAAGGTTATGGAAACTTAATCAGAAATTGACTCACAATCATGAACGTAACTTACGTGGAAGGACTACACTACAATCTACTCAGCACAAGTCAATTCTGCGATATGGGATACAAAGTTACTTTTGATAAGGAGTATTGCATTGTCGTCAGTGAAACAGCCTTCCAAGTAGTTCTTCCTGGAAGAAGAGAAGAGAATATATACGTTGTAGATTGGTCTACTGTAGTTTCAGAAACTTGTTTGATCGTGCACACCAAGTCAGAACTCAGTTGGCTGTGGCACAAGAAACCGAGTCACCTAAATTTTGATGATATCAACTTGTTAGTCAAAAAGAATTTGGTGATTGGACTACCAGAGATGACATACAAGAAAGACAGCCTGTGTGATGCATGTCAACAAGGAAAACCAACAAAAGCGAGTTTCAAGACTAAGTCTAAGCATTCAACTAATAGAGTTTTAGAATTGGTACATTTGGACTTGTTTGGACCAGTTACACCAAAAAGTGTTAGTGGAAATAAATACACTTTGGTAGTAGTTGATGACTTTTCTAGATACACTTGGGTTATTTTCATCACCAACAAAAGTGAGACTAAGCAACAACTGACAGAACTTCTCAAGAGACTCCAAAATCAGAAGAGTGTTAATGTAATAAAGATCAGATCAAGCAAAGGAACAGAATTTCTCAACATCATAATCAATGAATATTGTGGAGAAAATGGAGTTGTACATCAGCTTGCAGCTACAGCAACACCTCAACAGAATGGAGTAGCTGAAAGGAGGAATAGAACACTCAAAGAGGCTGGTGAATCTAAATTGCCAGAAAGCTATTGGGCATAAGTTGTGTATATAGCTTGTTATACTCAAAATCGAGCTCTCTTGGACAAAATACATGAGAAGACACCTTATGAGATTTGGATGGAAGAAAGCCAAATGTTTCATACTTTCATGCCCTTGGAAGCAAATGTTTTGTTCACAAGAATGGAAAAGATCAGCTTAATGTTTTGCAACCTAAAGCTGATGAAGGAATATTTCTGGGATATTCAAGTGTCAGTAAAGCTTTTAGAGTGTTAAACAAGCGAACACTCAAGCATGAAGAATCAATACATGTAGTTTTTGATGAACCAAAGTTTAATGGAGACATAATTGAAGACAAGGATGAACCAGCTTGTCCGCCTCAGTCAGACAAGACTCCCCAACTAGTTTTCATTGATTTGGAACGTTAAAATTCTCAGATTCTTCAGATCAAGATCAACCTCAGTTACCAATAACTGAACGAGTAACTGAACCAACAACTGAACAGCAATAGGGAGAAACTGATCCAGTTGAAAATGATCAAAATCAAGAAGAACCAATTCAACAGAATGAAGACCCGTTGATGCAACCCCCAGTACATCAATGGATGAGAAATCCCCCTGAAGAACAAGTGATTGGTGATTTTCAAGCGGGAGTTCGTACCAAACACCAACTAGATGCTATGACAGCATGCTTTTTATCTCAGTCTGATCCCAAAGAAATTGAAGAAGCCTTAATTGATCCATATTGTATTTTGGCTATACAACAAGAACTCAACGAATTTGAGAGAATTCAAGATTGGGATTTAGTTGACAAACCAGATCATGTCAATATAATTGGAACCAAATGGGTTTTCAGAAATAAGATGATGAAGAAGGGAATATTTTCAGAAACAAAGCCAGACTTGTAGCAAAAGGTTATTCACAAGCTGAAAGAATAGACTTTGTTGAAACTTATGCACCAGTTGCCAAGTTGGAGGCAATAAGACTTTTTCTTTCTTTTGCAGCTCACAAGAAATTCAAAGTGTACCAGATGGATGTTTAAAGTGCATTTTTGAATGGGATACTTGAAGAAGAAGTCTATGTTCAGCAACCACCAGGATTTGATATTAAAGATCATGTTAATAATGTTTTTAAACTGAGAAAAGCTCTATATGGACTGAAGCAAGCACCAAGAGCTTGGTACGAAACTCTATCTCAGATTTTGGTAGACAATGGTTTTACAAAAGGAACTATTGATAAAACCTTATTCAGAATGACAGTTGAAGAAAGTACTCCAACAAATGAACCAGCAGCCAGTGGTTCTCATATCAACAACCTCAAACCGGAGTTTGGCCTTCTCAGCAAATGGCTATGCAGGCATGTCATTGGTAGATACAAATGCATTGCCATATTATCTGAAGACAGTATTTGTCTGATGAACATAATCTGGGATGAACTTGAGTTCAATTGGGCAGGATATGTGTTTAACCATATAAAACAACAACAATTAGTTGATGTGGAAAGTGTTCGAAAAGCTCAAGCTGAAGGAAGAGCACATGTTGATAGACTCGGACTTAAAAAGACACTCAGTGGCATCTTTCAACATTATCTGGAAAGACTCAAGGAAGGGAATGCAACAGAACAAACTGGTGGATCTACAAAAAGAATGGATACATCCACAGGAGATGTAACACTAGTTCATTCTAGGAAAGAAATCTCCAAGCCTTCCCAACATGAAGCCAAGAAGAAAACTGTGTCTCAGCAAATTGCTGAACACAAAGGAATCAAGCGTAAAGCTGACTCAGAACAAGTTAAGTCAGTAGGAAAATGTTTGTTCCCAGGTACCTCAAGTCAGTCAGCACCAACTGAGGGGGAACAAAAACTGACAACTGGAATCACAAGAGATGTCAGTATTGCAACTGAAATGGTTTCTCAGTTACAACAGTCAATCAAAAAGAAACAAATTTCCGTTATGCATGCTGAAAAGGAGCAACAGCAATTTCAGCAACCAGCTCAACAATTAGTTAATGTTTTTGAGGCAGACATAATCATCAGGCTAATGAAGATGAAACTTAAGACCGAAGAATGTCGTGAAGCTACTCTACCAAATGAAGAAAATTTGTTATTAGAGAAACTTGAAGTCAAGGATTTATACACTCTATTTCCCTTGGATGAGTTTCTTACAAACTGTTTCAGAAGATTCCCTGAGTTAGCTCAACGAAAACAGCCACGTCATCCGCATTAGATATTCAAAAGAAGAAGGATGATGACAGAGATGATGAATCGAAGAAAGAAACTGACAAGACTATAGATTTGCAATCTGAAATTCAATCTAAAGCTCTAGATATGCAAACTGAAAATCAGCAAGTAGAATTGCCAGTTGGAAACCAAACAACTGACAATCGGCAAGCAGTTGGAATGGTTGAAGATAAGCAGTTGATGGAAATCAAGGATGATACTCAGCCAGAAATCAACAAGATGAAGAAACAGATCCTTTTGAGATTTTGACAAAAGAAGAATTGAGCAAGGTACATGAAAATCTGAAGATTATGCTCAACCAAAAGGATGCATACAATGGCCTTTTGTCAAATATTTCTTGATATTTAGAATATCGGAAGAAGACAGACGTGTCATTCGACACAAAGCTAAGTATTATTCAGAAATCAAGTTCCAGCTCAGCCTCAGAAATTCTCCGTCTCAAAGAAACACTTGAAATCACAACCTCGGTAGATAGAGAAACGCATGCTCAAGAAGAATGGAATTTGAATCAGCGTATCTATGGTTTAGAAATTCAGCTGAATGAAGTACTCACTTCTCAAAAGATTATCTCAACAGACCAAATAGCAACCCATCAGTTGGTAAATCAGTTATATGATGCCAAAAAGGGGGAAGCTGAAGAATAAAAGCTGAGACTGCTTATGAAAAGATGAAGCTAGAAGAGGAACTGAAGAAATACAAATTAGCAGCAGATCCTTATGTTCAGAAAGAACTATCTGAAGATCAGCTAATTGCGAAATACAGTCAACCTGGAGAAAGGAGAGGTACTATTACAAAGGATTTATGGATGAAGTTTTTCAAAGATCATAGCAATATCAAAATCAAGTACAACGACAAGACTTATGAAGAATCTCTTGTTTACTTCTTATCGGATCAGTATCACAATCAGAGGATGGCTTACTACAAGAAGATTGAAGAAAAATTGCAGATCAGAGACAAGACTGAACAAATGATTGTTGTAATATCAGAATTTGAAAATTATTAAAAGGATGAATCAGCATTGCTAAAGCTAGTTTTGTGGAGGATGTGGAAACTCACAAGTCAAGTAGACTATCTTAGAACCTTTCACAAGGAAGACACAAAGCTAGAACATGCTTTTCTACTTCATGATAAAGAGAAGAAATTTATGAAAGTTACACAAAGAAATGCTTAGTTTTTAATTCAGTTTATATAATGTGTAACTATTCCAGTTTTTTAACTCTTAATGAAATCCAGTTTCCAGTTTTACAATGTTTTTTAATTGTCATTTATCATTAAGCTTTTCTTTTAAGGAGGGTTTTGGCATTATCAAAAAGGGTGAAATTCTGGGGAATAAAATTTATTTTTGATGATGATTCATCTTTTTCAAGATTATGTTTGTTAACACCCCATTGATGAAGTGTTGAAACTAACTGTTATAGTGGAAAGCTAAAAGATATCTTGAACTGAATGTATAGGTTTTACTGGAGTCTAGTAATTGTATAGGTTATATCAGACAAGTGTTAAGGGTGAATTTATACGTTTTATATTGATATATTTTACGATAATTTCCCTCATATTTGTAGAATTTGCATAAGAAACGAGTGTTTAATGGAATTATTGAGTAAATGATAATTTTAATGAGTTATTCGCAAAATAGGTTAATTTTGGTGTTTTAATTTTGATTTTATGATTATTTGGATGATATTACATTTTGCGATGTTTTAATGTGTTATAGGTACATGTTTGATGCATAAATGATGATCAAAAAGAGATAAGAGTCGAATTACATTGATGATAAAAGAGATAATGATGAATTTGGATAGAAAGGAAAGGATAAAGATGAAGAAATCAAGATTAAGTCGATCCTGGACTGGCGTCCAGAAGCATGAACTGGCGTCTAGAGTGGACGAGCGTCTGAAGCATGGACGAGCGTCCAGGAGGAGAAAGTTGATTCAGAGAGTTTGGACGCTGAGTGGACGAGCGTCTGAAGGAAGTCCAAGGCACCTCGAACGAGCGTCCAGATAGCTGGACGGGCGTTCGTCCACCGCCTCGGCATAGCCGACTTTGACATCTATAAATACAGCTGCGTTTTTCCACATTAGAGAGACACAATACACATTACTCAAAACCCTAATCCTAGGGGCGGCTCAGGCTGCGTTTTTACATACTTTTCCTTCTGTTTTATGCACTTAAATCCTAGATTAAATTAGTTAGTTTTATGTTCTTTTCTTCAACAATTCCAAGCTTTCAAGAGGATGCTTAGAGGCTAAAAGCCCTTGAACGAGCATTGTGAAGCCTATCCGTCAACTATTCATATTCGAATCTTGATTGATTTGTGAGTTTTTAATACAAGTTGTTTCTTTATCATGTTTGAATGTTTATTGCAATTATATCGAAAGATGTGCATGCTTGATTGTTTTACTTTGATGAAAGTCATGTAAACCCTAGATCCCCATGATAAAAGAATAGTTATTTGATCTATATAACGAGAGTTAATAGGTTAGATTTCTAGGTTAGAAACGTTAAAGTTCACATCTTTGGTTAGAAAAGCGTTAATCTTAGATCGAAAGATAGAGATTAATAGATGGACTATCTAAGAAATTAGGGTTCATACTTTAGATGAGGTGAATCACAACTTGGTTAGAAGTCACGAATTAATCTAATTAGGAATTGATAGGATAGGTGGATCAATTGCTCGTTTGCTCGTTATAATTTGAATTTAATCCCATAAAACTTGAATTGTTTAGTTTAATCAAATCTTCTTATTGCATCTTAGGTTTAGTTGTAGTTTAAATTGTTCGCAACCCGTATCTTCCCTGGCTTAAGATTCATTCTTCTGTCCAGTTTTACTTTCGTGTTATTTTACTTTCAGTCTCGTTTAGTATTATTTGCTGTTTAGGTTAGTAATCGTGACACCCTTAGATTAGTTAGAATAAAAACTAGAGTTAACAACCTCCGATTCCCCGTAAGATCGACCCGGTATTAATCACTGTACTACGATCCCTACACTTGGGGAATACTGGATTATAAATTTATTACTTGTTAATAAAATCCGTGACAAGTTTTTGGCGCCGTTGCCGGGGAACCGGACGGTTGCTTTAGTTTTTATTTTCCTAGTTTTTAATCTTTTTTTCTAGTTAGTTATAGTTTAGGTTATTAGGGTTTTCGTAGTTTTTCTTTTATAGTTCTCCAATCCCCTTAGGATTAGACTTTCTTTCTATCTGTTTTCTGTCTTTCTGTTTTTCTCCCCAGCTTTTTCCTGCTGTTTTTCTCTGTTCCTGCTTCGTTTTTTTGCTTCCAAACGGGCGTCTAGACCAGTGGACGCCCGTCTGTTCTAAATTTCTCGACTCTGAATCGTTTTTAACTTGTCGGACGAGCGACCATCCAATTTGGACGTCCGTCCAGCTCTTCAGCTGATCAGATGAGTGTTTGAACTTCCAGACGCCCGTCTAGCTCAATTTCTAGGCAGACGTCCGTCCAGTTTTCTGGACGTCCGTCTGTTCCCATGTCTTAACTAATTTTATTTCTTTTTCTTTTCTTAGGCTTCAATTCTTAGTTTTTAGGCTTCAACCACCTGATTTTGGTTCGGTTTATGCAAACTCGAAGTCAAAAGGGACCATTACTGTATACCCCTGACTTAGAGCGAACCATAGTCCGGCCAAACAGGCGGAAAATCCGTTCTGCGGCCCCTTCTGAAGAATCCGATCAAGATTTAGAGGATCGTTTAGCCGAAGAATTTGAAAACTTCATAATTATGGCTGCTGAAGATAGACGTACGTTGGCAGACTACGCCATGCCAGGCGAAGTCAAAGTCAACCCGGCTATTGTTATCCCAGCCATAACTGCACAGACCTTCGAGCTAAAGCCAGGACTCATTCAAATGATGCAGCACGCATCTATTTTCCATGGTTATCAGTCTGAGAATCCCCATACTCACTTACATACATTCTTAGAGATATGCGGTACTACACGCATCCAAGGAGTAAGTGAGGATGCTATAAAACTGAAACTGTTCCCATTTTCTTTAAAGGGAGAAGCTAAATAGTGGTATACCTCTCTCCCCGTTGAATCTATTACCACCTGGTCTGAACTTGAAAAAGAAATTTTGAGTCAATATTTTCCACCTTCAAAGACAGCCCAGTGTTTAAATGAGATATTCACTTTCTACCAGAAAGAGAATGAATCCTTTTCGAGTGTTGGAAAAGATTCAAGTCTCTTGCTTAGAAAGTGTCCCCACCATGGCTTGCCACTGGAAAGGCAAGTCAACACTTTCTTTAGTGGATTGACCGAGCTTACAAAAGGCATGGTCAATAGTTCATCTGGTGGGGCATTTTTTAAGAAAACGCCTGATGAGGGGTGGGCACTGTTCGAGGACATTGCCAAATATAAATATGCTCCCTCTTATCAAGCCATTCAAGCACCTCCTCCTCCTAAGGTTGAGGAAGTAAACATGCAAAGTTTGATCGCCATGCTGCAGAAGCAGATGGCAACTTCTCAAGTTTCGAATCAGATTAATCAAACTTCTTCCTTTCCACAGAACCCTCAGGTTCTGTATTGTGAGAGCTGATGTCAGATAGGCCACATGGTTGGCCAGTGTCAATTCAATCCCCCTGCACCTTATCAAGTGAATGCTGTTCATGATTATGGACAGTATAATCACGTCACATGTCAGAATTGTGACGAGTCGGGGCACACATCTAGATTCTGTCCTATGAACGGACAGAATGCTGAAGTAAATGCATTCTATGGCCAGAACAATCAAAGGTTTAATCAATTTTCTGGCCAGAATAATCTCCAAAACCAAGGATTCAATCAATCTTCAAACTTCAATCCGAATTCTAATTTCAATCAGAATCAAAACTTCAATCAAAACTTCAATAGAAACTTCAATCAGAACCAGAATTCCAATTTTTCCAATTCTAATCAAAGGTTCAATCAGAATTGGCTCGCCAATTCAAATCCTGTTGTCCAAAGTCGGCCCAGCCAGCCCTATTCTCAGAATCACCAATCTTCTCAAGGCCCCTCGTACTTAAGTGATATCAAAGCTCAATGGGACTCCTTTAGGGAGGAGCAAAATAGATCAATGAAAAATCTTGAGAGACAAATTGGGTAACTGGCTGAGCAGTTAGCTTCAAGACCCCCAGGGCAACTGCCCAGTTTCACTGAGAAAAATCCAAAGGGCGGTCAAGTTGCTCAAACCGATTTGAACAATGGCCAATGAACTGACCTCGTACCATCAATTCCATACGGTAGAGAGGAGGCCAGTGCAATGAATTTAAGAAGCGGTACTCAAGTTAGTGGTCCTTCCCACCAGGGAAACCACTAGCCCCTCCTGCCATTGATAAGGCAGGAGGGGAAGATGAGCACCTACACTCCCATTGGCCGAAAGAGAATACTCAGGTGGCTGATCCCCTGAGAGGTGAAAAAGCTGGAAGTCCTCAGGTGGCTGAACCCCTGAGGAATGAAGAAACAAGTGGAAGTCAGGAGGCTGATCCCCTGACTAATAAAAATATTGAAAAAGCTGTTCGGTGGAAAGATCTGAAGACAAAGCGGTCAGTGCGTCTTCAAAGAAAGTCTTTTCTGAGAGCGATCTGAAAAAGCTTCCAGTTTTACCAAGAAAGAGCAACATCCCTTTGAGTGAAGATAAGAAGTATGAAAAGGTGCTGAATCTCTTGAAAAATACTCAGGTAAATCTTCCATTATCAGAGGTCTTGGTTGAAATGCCTAAGTATACAAAATTCATCAAGGATGTTGTTTCTTTAAAAAGGAAGTTGTCAGACATGGAGAGGCTGATTGGTGAGGATTGTTCAATGATCAATTATGAAGACTTACCAACCAAGAGAGGTGACCCTGGAAAGTTCGTGCTTACAGTGTTAATGGGAGGCCTGGTCTTCCCTAACTCTTTGTGTGACCTGGGTGCATCTATAAGCCTCATGCCATTGTCTGTGTGCAAACAGCTGGGTTTAATTGATCTTCTAGAACCCACTACCATGAATTTGCAATTCGCTGATAGATCTTCTAAGAAAGCAGCTGGAATCTTAAAAGACATACTAGTTCAAATCGATAGATTTACCTTTCCCGTTGACTGGTACGTCCTGGTCATTGAAAAGGATGAAAATGTCCCCCTGATACTTGGAAGACCTTTTTTGTCTACAGCTAGAGCCCTCATTGACTGCGATGGTGGGCGAGTGACGATACGAGTTGGTGATCAAGAAGTAAGCTATAATGTCTCCAGATCCATTCAAGTACCCTCTGGTCCTCCAACCGGCTTTTCCATTGAGGATATGTCTGATGACTTCGATGATTTCATTCATGGCTGTTACAACTGAATTTGAGCGATTGGTCGATAATTTGAATAATCATGGTGTGGTAAGTCTGGAGCAAGTAGAAGCTGAATTTGAGGATGAGTTGTTGAAAGGAGAAGCTTTGGCGGTGGGACCACTAAGTAAACTCAGCGATGTTGAGTTGAAAAGTGGAGATCTCAAATCAAGTTTAGAAGACCCCCCTGCAGATTTGGTGTTGAAACCGTTGCCTAAACATCTGAAGTATGTGTTTTTAAGAGAAGGTGACAAGCTTCCTTTGATTATATCTGCCAAGCTGTCTCGTTTAGAGGAAATGAAATTAATCAACGTCTTGAAAAAGAACGAAAAAGACTTTGGATGCAAGTAGGAGATATCGAGGGGATATCTCCCGACATCCGTATGCATAAGATCAAGACTAATGAGGGTGCGAAATGTGTTAGACAGCCCCGAGAGAGGCTCAACCCTCATATGCAAGAGGTGGTTAAGAAAGAAATCATCAAACTTCTGGACATGGGAATCATCTATGCCATCGCTGATAGTGAATGGGTTTCCCCGACTCAGGTAGTTCCCAAGAAAGGTGGAATTACAATCGAGAAGAATGAGAAGGGAGAAGAAATAGCATTAAGACTTGTCACTGGTTACAGAGTCTGCATCGATTATAGAAAGCTCAATGAGGTAACCATGAAAGATCACTTTCCCCTTCCATTCATTGACCAGATGCTTGAGCGTTTGCTTGAGCGTCTGGCAGGGCACACATTCTACTGCTTCCTGGATGGATATTCAGGATATTTTCAAATACCCATTGATCCAGCTGACCAAGAAAAGACCACTTTCACCGCCTTATGGTACATTCGCTTACGGCGAATGCCATTTGGTCTCTCGCAATGCCCCAGCTACATTTCAAAGATGTATGTTGGCTATCTTTGACGGGCTAGTAGAAAAGTGTATGGAAATCTTTATGGACGATTTTTCGGTCTTTGGTCAGTCCTTCGACGACTGTCTTGACAATCTAGATCAAGTGTTATCCAGATGTGTGGAAAAGAACTTAGTGCTCAATTGGGAAAAATGCCATTTCATGGTTGATGAGGGAATAGTTCTTGGCCACAAAATCTCCGCCAAAGGTATAGAAGTTGACAGGGCAAAAGTAGAAGCTATCGAGAAAATGAGTTATCCTAAAAATGTGCGCGAAATCAGAGGTTTTCTTGGACATGTCGGTTTCTACAGAAGATTCATTCAAGACTTCTCCAAGATAGCCAAGCCCCTGTCTACTTTACTTAAGGAAGACGTTGAGTTCGACTTTGATGAGAGTTGCAAGCAGGCATTTGAGGAGCTTAAGAACCGTTTAATCTCTGCTCCAATTTTTATATCGTCTGACTGGAATCTACCTTTCGAGCTTATGTGCGACGCATCAAACTATGCAGTTGGTGCTGTTTTAGGACAAAGAATCAAAGGGAAATTCCAGCCAATCTATTACGCCAGTCACACATTGAATCCTTCTCAAGTTAACTATACTACTACTGAAAAGGAACTATTGGCCTTAGTCTTTGCTATGGACAAGTTTCGTAGTTACTTGTTAGGAGCTCAAGTGATTGTGTGGACTGATCACGCTGCTTTGCGATATCTGATGACGAAGAAAGAGGCCAAACCGTGCCTACTGCGTTGGATACTGACCCTACAAGAGTTTGACGTTCAAATTAAAGACAAAAAGGGCAGTGAAAACGTCGTGGCGGATCATGTTTCGAGAATGTTAAGTGAGGAAAAGGATGATCCAGATGATATAGATCTTTACTTTCCTCTAGAAAACATTATGCTTATCGATGGCTGTGGTCCAGATGTCCCATGGTATTCCTCCATTGTCAATTACCTTCATTCCCGATATCTTGATCCAGAATTGTCCTATCAGGAGAAGAAAAAGTTCTTCTCTGATTTGAAATCTTTCGTTTGGGATGAACCTTATCTGTTTAAGATCTATAAAGATGGTCTGGCTTAGAAGATGTGTTCCGGAATCGAGCAGCGCGATATTATTGAGCAGTGCCACAGTGGACCCACTGGAGGTCACTTTGGTCCTTGGAAAACCGTTGCTAAGATCTTCCAATCCGGTTTCTATTGGCCTACGATCTTTAAAGATACAGAAGCTTTCTGTAAAGCGTGTGATAGATGCCAAAGAACCGGTACTCTGACAAGGCGTTTCGACATGCCATTGAAACCCATCCTAGAATGCGAAGTCTTTGATGTATGGGGTATCGATTTTATGGGACCATTCCCATCATCTTGTGGTAACAAATACATCTTAGTCTGCGTGGATTACGTGTTGAAATGGGTGGAGGCTCAAGCCACTTCTCACAATGACCATATGGTGGTCATGAAGTTCTTAAAGAAAAATATTTTCGTAAGATTTGGATGCCCTCGAGCCATGATCAGTGATGAAGGAACGCACTTTTGCAACCAACCCTTAGAAAAAGTGCTTGAAAAGTACGGTGTTCGTCATAAGACCGGTACACCATATCATCCTATGACGAGTGGTCAGGTTGAAAGAAGCAACCAAAGCATTAAGAAAATCCTGGAAAAAAACGGTCAATAGTCATAGAAAAGACTGGAGTTTGAAATTGGATGATGTACTATGGGCATACAGAACTGCCTATAAGACGCCTATGGGTACATCTCCATATCAAATGGTTTATGGTAAGCCATGTCATCTGCCAGTCGAGTTAGAGCATAGAGCTTATTGGGCTACAAAGTTTCTGAACTTTGATTCCCAATCTTGTGGTAAGCATCGACTGCAACAGTTGCATGAGTTGGACGAATTCAGACTCCAGGCCTACGAAAGCGCCAGGATCAGCAAAGATAAGATGAAACTCCTCCATGACGCCAAGATTAAGAAGAGAGAATTTCAAGTCGGGGAACAAGTTCTTTTGTATAATTCCCGGCTACATCTGTTTCCTGGAAAGTTAAGGACACGATGGTCCGGTCCCTTAGAGATTCTCCAAATTATTCCTGGAGGCGTTTTAGAACTACGAGGTTATGGTGACCAACCGTTTCGAGTAAATGGTCAAAGGTGTAAGCACTACATCGGTGAACCCAAGGAAAAGCCTTTGATTGTTCGTTTCCTCGAGATCCTCGGGTGTGGTACTAAAGAAGTCAAAAAATTTGACGAGTTTTCACCCGATCTGTTTTCAGAGGATGACGGTAGTGGTCGATCTGAAGAAGTTATAGCAGGTAGTTGGGATATGGATGAGTTTGAGAGGGAGCGTAAGCTGAAACGTCATCAGAATACTCAGAAGAAGAAGAAGTCGACCATGGGGCAGTTTAAATGTATTTGGAAAGCTATCAAAGATTTCACCCCATGTGTTAAGTGTTGTTTCTGCAGCCGAACTGCTAACCAAAGTCTACACGAGGTAGTGGCTGGCAGAAAAGTCAAATGGCCTGATCCAGGCTGAGCTTTAAACGTGTCGAGCTAACGACATTAACCAATAGCGCCACTAGGGGGCAACCTAGATATCGTTATATTAGTTGCGTTTGTTTTATGCTTTTTATTGATTCAGTTATTTAGGATTTAGTTTTACTAAGTTTTTGTTTATATCTGTCAGTTAGTTGTGCTTTCTAGATATGGATTTCGGAGTTCTACCAGAGGAGTTACCTTTCCTTAAGAGGATCCCACTTATTACTGTAGATGACGGACCAGGAGGGACTATCGTTTTGCACGTAGACTTTGATAGTAGTACCCGTATCAGGACTGTCACCTATGTTCTTATTGTTCCCCGAGTTTCGGGAGGTGGAGACTTTAGTACAGAGGAGTTACAGGCAGCTCTAGGACGTCCATACACAATCCTGAATGATCCGATGCTGACAGATTTAGCGTTAGTGCTGCAAGCTGAGCATTTTCGGGGTGTCGAGGAAGTTGGTGAGGACTGGGCTTTGCAAGACGAGTATGATTTTCCTCCGGAGATTGACATGCTCCGCCGTCTTATCCGGGTGGTGGATTGGGCGGAAATTTACGAAGACTAGCGTTGTTAGGTTGTTTCGTCGAGCAAACGACGTAAAACAAAAGCGCTCGGTGGGAGGCAACCCACTATTTTCTATTGTTTTTACCTATTTTATAGTGATTTTATGTAATTGGTCGTTTGTCATTTGTATTTTTGAGGTTTTATTTAAGTTTAATGAGAAAATGCGAATTTGAATTTGAATTGTATGAAATTTTATAATTTTTGCATAATCTCTGCTTCGGACGCCCGTCCAGAAGTCTGGACGCCCGTCTACCCTATGCTTTCTTGGACGCCCGTCCATTATAGATGGACGCCCGTCTGAAATGTTCCCTCCAATCCTGTATCTAATTTGAAAGGTTGGACGAGCGTCTGATACACTGGACGCCCGTCCAGTTCATATGTTCTCTACTGAACTCCCGTCCACAGAATTGGACGAGCGTCCAGACCTTGCCTATAAATACCCCCTCAGTCCCTGAACCTTCATTTTTCAGAAATTTAAATCGAAAAAACCGACTTTTGCCTTCCTCTTAACCTAAATCCCTCAATATTACACCAAATTGAGCGATTTCAGTTGCTATAGACCGCTTTTGATCCTCTCTTTTCACTTTCCTAAACCTTATTCCTCAATCAACAACCATTTTGACGAATCAGAGTCCTCTTCGGTCCGACTTTTTCCAAGAAAAAAATCAATTTTCGGCTCGAATTTGAATTATTAGGGATCCTTTCCAGCATCATCATCATCTGTTCATCATCATTGGTAAGTTTCTAGTAACTTTTCAAGGATTAGTTCAAGTTTTCTGGAGTTCGATCTTCGGTTCGACTCTTTTATGTGAGTTGTGCCTTATTTGTTTTTTTTCCTGTTTTGTTTCTTGTTTTTTGCTGTGTTGTTGCTGTGGTGATGACGGGGGTTGATACATGGGTGGTTTGTGATTGTGTTGGTGTTGGTTTGTTGATTTGAAATCCCGCTTGGATGATAAACGGGTGGATTGTTGGCTTCGGTTTGGGATGTTGATTGGTTAAGACTAAGCTTCAACAATGGGTCGTAAAGCAGTGGTTAAGAGGCATGGTAAGGGTGTGGCTCAGGAGCCTAGTAAGAAACGGAAGGCTGTTGATCCTAGTGAGGTGCCTCCTACTCAAGGTATTTGGATTGGTGAGAGACACAACCCTCCTAGGTCTACACAAGCTCAATCTAGGGCCCCATTAAGAGATGAGTCGCCATCTGGTTCCGATACAGAGGATGATGTCCTTTTAGTGAGATTTCCTAGGAGTCAATGAAGTGGTGACCCATCTAGAGTTGAACCTGCTGAGAATGTTCCTAGACAGGAGGAGGCAAGTACGAGAGTTGAACCGGTTAGGACAACTGTTAGACCTCCTGCTCCTCCCATTCCTTTGCCTCGTAGATTTATCAACCCCAAGGCTTACGAGGTTTATACTAAACATTATCAGTCGAGGACGATGTTGATAGAGGGGGCGGTTATGGAAACGAAGGTTGATACGGCGTTTGTGAAGCTTTTGAAGGATAGGAAATGGGATGCATTGATGAGAATCCCACTTACTCCGGTGAATGATACACTAGTTCGCAAGTTTTATAGCAACTGTTCAGAGACGGACTTGGAAACCGGAGTTGTAATGGTGAGAGGAGTCAAGGTCCCGTTCACCCCGAAAGTCATTAACGAGAAGTACGGTTTAGCATCGTTTGAGGGTTTGGATTACAAGGAGGAGATTAAGAGAAGGCAGGATGTCGGCCAGGATCCGTTAGAGGAGTTGCGTCTGAAAGTGTGCCCGGATGTTCCGTGGACACTAAGGCCGGGTGGAGATCGAAAGGAGTTAGTGACTACGACTTGGTCAGAGGACTGGAAGGTCCAGTGTCGCTTTATACAGAGTAGGTTGTTGCCAAAGAACAACCTCACACATTTCCACATTGGGGACATTGGGATGTTATATGCGTTGAATTTCGAGTTGAATGTCGATGTCGGCCAAGCCTTATTTGATGAGATTTCGACCAATCAGAAGGTTTATGCCCGATGTTTGATTGTTCCCCACTTGATACATAGCCTATGTGTGGATGCCGGTGTTCCTGAGTATAGGCCGGATCTTAAACCGAAGAACCCGAGGGCAATTCAACGAGAAAAGGTTAGGACTTCGGGACATGTTGAGGCTACGCAAGAGCCGGGGTCTACTTCTGCACCACCCACGGTCTCATTCGTTCCTGCTTTATCTCCCGCAGTCAGGATGCGGTTGAGCATGGCAAACAGTTTACGGGAATGGATGGGTGATATTCAGGATACACAAAACAACATTTTGACGATTCTTAAGTGTATCAGCGAAGACCGGCAGCCGAGGGACGAGAACATCTTCACGCCTAGCCTGAAGGATTATGTTTTGCATGATGAGATCGAGCGAGCGATTGAAGATGTGCTTCGAGTTGAGAAGGAAGATTCTGAGGATGAGGAGGAGGAGGCACCGACTGCTACTGCTGCTACTACTGTTCCCACTCCACAGCCGGGACCTTCATAGACTACTTCTACGGCTGAAGTACCTCCCACTGATGAGTCTACGCCGAGGCAGCCTTGATATTTTTTTTGATATTTTGATTTTGTACTTTCTGATTTGGTACTTATTCGATATGGTTGTACTTTGATACTGCTCCTATTATTTTTGTTACTGATTCACTGCACTTTTCTTTTTATACGCTACTATCGGTTTCCGTAGGCGTATTTCTTTTACGTGAATTATGTAGGCCATAAGGCGATCTCCTACTTTGTTTTGTACCTTGATGGTTGCCATTGTTTTATTGATTACTCTTTTCGTCTATTCCATTTCACTTTATTCTTATCTTTTTCATTATTGCGATGCTCTTTCCCAGTTTTTCCCCGAGGTTTTTCCGTGTTTGTCAAGTAGTGCAGGTATATTTTTAGCGGTTTTGTCAAGCTACATCGTATGGTTACAAGTTCGAATTGTTACTACGTAGGCTCCGGCCTGACCAACGACTCGAGTATCTCTGGCAATCTGCTAAGTCCTTTATCTTTTCTTTAATTCTGCACAACATGAGGACATGTTGATCTTTAAGTGTGGGGGAGGGGAATGATTTGATATGTATCTATACATTTGCTTAATTCGTTATGTTTCTATGGAAAATGAGCTAGAATTTTCAAAATTTTTCGACATTTTTCTTTTTGTTTTGTCCCGAGTAGGCAAATCAATTCAATGTTCATTATTTTTATAGTCATCCAAGCTATATATCATATGTTTGATAAGTTAGTTGTTTCACCTGAGATCTATTTTTCACGAGCCATAGTGAATGATGAGCTAATTTATAAAGTTATACCTTTTTTGACGAGTGATTTCTGATTTTCTTATAAGTCATGTGCTTAGTGCTACGTATATATCTTGAGATTTATGATAGTTTGTATTTAGATCCGAAGTATGATATACTGTGAATATCTAAGGTTTGAATGTGATAAGTAACACGTAACTTATTGTCAAATGAGAAAGTTGAATTCGAAATGTATTAATTGTGTGTGTCGAAAGCTGGTCGATGATTTGAGTGCGATAGGGTATACCACGTATGTCCTATACCACTATGATGACCAAAAGCTCACGACAGTCAGAAGAAGCTACCTTATGATTTGATTAAGGTAGGGTATATCTCGAATATCCTATTCTGCTATGACAGGGCAAAAGCTCATTCTGATGTGTGTTTAAAAGTGAAATAATTAAATCAACTAATGAATTGTTATGGAATGGATATAAGACTAAGTTATCGTCTATCTTATCCCCAGTAGAAACTGATAGATATGCTGTAGGGATTATCCTCTGAGTATTTCAGAAAGGCCCTAGATATATTCGATCATCCTTTTCGGGATATTTTACGTTTGTAGGGTGCATCTTATGAGTGTCATTTATTGCTGGTCTACGAGGGGTTATTAGCTAGTTTTGCTTTGAGTTTCTCAATTTTGGATTTAGTAGAAGTTTTCTATGGCTTTGCACACACACAGTGGTGAACTTCTGATTTATTGGATCTATGCTATATTGTCTGAGATGTCTATCTTTTTCCGAGCCTTGATTTTCGTTTTGTTTTGCTCGGGACGAGCAAAAGCTAAGTGTGTGGGAGTTGTTAAGGGTGAATTTATACGTTTTATATTGATATATTTTATGATAATTTCCCTCATATTTGTACAATTTGCATAAGAAACGAGTGTTTAATGGAATTATTGAGTAAATGATATTTTTAATGAGTTATTCGCAAAATAGGTTAATTTTGGTGTTTTAATTTTGAATTTATGATTATTTGGATGATATTACGTTTTGCGATGTTTTAATGTGTTATAGGTACATGTTTGATGCACAAATGATGATCAAAAAGAGATAAGAGTCGAATTACATTGATGATAAACGAGATAATGATGAATTTGGATAGAAAGGAATGGATAAAGATGAAGAAATTAAGATTAAGTCGATCCTGGACTGGCGTCCAGAAGCTTGAACTGGCGTCCAGAGTGGACGAGCGTCTGAAGCATGGACGAGCGTCCAGGAGGAGAAAGTGGATTCAGAGAGTTTGGACGCTGAGTGGACGAGCGTCTGAAGGAAGTCCAAGGCACCTCGAACGAGCGTCCAGATAGCTGGACGGGCTTCCGTCCACCGCCTCAGCATAGCCGACTTTGACATCTATAAATAGAGCTGTGTTTTTCCACATTAGAGAGACACATTACACATTACTCAAAACCCTAATCCTAGGGGCGGCTCAGGCTGCGTTTTTACATACTTTTCCTTCAGTTTTATGCACTTAAATCCTAGATTAAATTAGTTAGTTTTATGTTCTTTTCTTAGAGGCTAAAAGCCCTTGAACGAGCATTGTGAAGCCTATCCGTCAACTATTCAGATTCGAATCTTGATTGATTTGTGAGTTTTTAATACAAGTTGTTTCTTTATCATGTTTGAATGTTTATTGCAATTATATCGAAAGATGTGCATGCTTGATTGTTTTACTTTGATTAAAGTCATGTAAACCCTAGATCCCCATGCTAAAAGAATAGTTATTTGATCTATATAACGAGAGTTAATAGGTTAGAATTCTAGGTTAGAAACGTTAAAGTTCACATCTTTGGTTAGAAAAAGCGTTAATCTTAGATCGAAAGATAGAGATTAATAGATGGACTATCTAAGAAATTAGGGTTCATACTTTAGATGAGGTGAATCACAACTTGGTTAGAAGTCATGAATTAATCTGATTAGGAATTGAATGATGATAGGATAGGTGGATCAATTGCTCGTTTGCTCGTTATAATTTGAATTTAATCCCTTAAAACTTGAATTGTTTAGTTTAATCAAATCTTCTTATTGCATCTTAGGTTTAGTTGTAGTTTAAATTGTTCGCAACCCGTATCTTCTCTGGCTTTAGATTCATTCTTCTGTCCAGTTTTACTTTCGTGTTATTTTACTTTCAGTCTCGTTTTTCAGTCTCGTTTAGTTTTATTTGCTGTTTAGGTTAGTAATCGTGACACCCTTAGATTAATTAGAATAAAAACTAGAGTTAACAACCTCCGATTCCCCGTAAGATCGACCTGGTATTAATCGCTGTACTACGATCCCTACACTTGGGGAATACCGGATTATAAATTTATTACTTGTTAATAAAATCCGTGACAACAAGCACTGTAATAGATAGAAGTGTCGTAGAACTAAAACTGGAAATCATCTAAGAAACTGGAAAACACTTAGACAACTGGAACTGAATATGTGACTGAAGATATACACCAGGAACTGAAGTTCACTCAGAACGGAAGGAGGTAAGTTTGCTGAGGGACACAGACTCGGTTGGCTTATCTATAACTAAAGGTTGAGGGAACAGACTCAGTATTTGAATAACTGAGTGACACAGACTCGGTTAAGGAAGATTGAAGAACTGAGGGTTCAAACTCAGTTATGAAAGCTGAGACTGTAAAGTTAGAATTCAGGCAAGTCTGTGGTGACCTGAACTGACTTTATGGATCTTCTAGAAGACCTAAGTATCATAAGGACATTGATATCTTAGAAGACATTTTTTGCACTAGTCTCGTTCATTCGAATTGCTATCATCTCTACGCCAACAAGATCAATAAAGAATTTCTTCAAGTGTGCAGGATACACAGAATTCATCTAGATTCAGACACTTTGAAGAACCACAAACAAGAATAAATTTATTGATTCTCAGCCCAACTTTGATTATTAATCAAAGGTTTAGACACTGAAGCAATCCAGTGAAGGATTTGCCAAGGACAGTTGTATCAGCAGTCGGGTAGACTGTGTTTGTGGTGGTAGCTGTAAAAGAGGCATACGTAAACCTTCAAGGACCAGTGGCTCAAGCATTTGAAGAGCAGCAATCAAACCTTATCTTTGATTGTTTAGATAGTGAAGCTAGGATTGGCCAGGGACTATTGTTTAGGACTTTTTGTAACAGGTCACCTTAAGAAGTTCTAATGGAATTTTCCTCCTACACCACAGGGGAAGAGAGGACTGACATGATTACACCACCTGGAACCTCTATAACTCTTGTTTCATTTACTTTACGCATTTACATTCTGTTATTCATCCTTGCAGCATTTATTATTGTTTACACAGCATACTGAGAACTGATTGTTACACAACTCACAGTTCACAAACTGATATTCATCAAAATTCAGTTTTACACACTCAGCTTTCACAGAGAATAACAAGATCAAGAAAAAGGATAGAATTATATCTGTTGCCAGTTGACTCAGTTTTGTATAAGTCAGTTTGACTTAAACTCAGCTTTGTCAGCTCAACTCCATACAAGTTAAAACTGAACCTTAATTTGATTAAAATACTGTTTTTGGTGACAAGTTTATTCAACCCCCCCCTCTAAACTTGTGTTAGCCTTTCCAAGGGACCAAAAACCACAAACAAGAATAAATTCATTGATTCTTAGCCCAACTTTGATTCTCAATCAAAGGTTAAGACTGTTAAGATATACGGTGAAGGATTTGCCAAGGACAGTTGTGACATTTGCAGTCGGGTAGACTGTGTTTGTGTTGGTAGCTGGTGAAGAGGCATACGTAACCCTGTAAGGACCAGTGATCAAGCAATTGGAGAGCAGCCATCCTACCTGTTCTACAAGTGTTTAGATAGTGAAACTAGGATTAGTGAAGGACTATTGTTTAGGACTTTTTGTAACAGCTCACCTCAAGAAGTTCTAGTGGAATTTTCCTCCTACACCACAGGGAAAGAGTGGACTGCCAGGATTACACCACCTGGAACCACTATAAATCTTGCTCTTCTTATTTTAAGCATTTATTTATTCTACAACATTTATATTTTTTCATACAACATACTGGAACTGATTGTTACACAACTCAGAGCTGACAAACTAACATTCACCCGAATTCAGTTTTGCATACAACTTTTTCTTACAGAATAACAAGATCTGGATATAGGCTAAAACTTACATCCACTGCCAGTTGACTCAGTTTTGTTATAAGTATGTTTGACTTAGAACTCAGCTTAGTAAGCTTAACTCCACACAAGTTAAAACTGAACCTTAATTGAATTAACCTAGTTTTAGGTGTCAAGTTTATTCACCCCGCCCCCCCCCCCTCTAAACTTGTGTTAGACTTTCTAAGGGACCAAAACTTCAGATACTTCAATGTTCTTTTGACAACTGTCATATGACTTTCCTTTGGCTTGGATTGCATTCTTGCACAAACTGCTACTTCAAATGATATGTCAGGTCTACTTGCTGTAAGGTAAAGTAAGCTTACAATCATTCTTCTATAGAGGGTCTGATCCACATGTTTTCCATCTTTATCTTCATCTAGTCTAACACTTGTCCCAATTCGTGTATCTATTCTTGCGGTGTTCTCCGTTCCAAATTTCTTTATTAGTTCTCTTGTGTATTTAGTCTGATGAATGAAGATTCCATTATGCATTTGCTTGTCTTGCAGTTCTAGAAAGTAGTTTAGTTCACCCAGCATGTTCATGTGAAATTTTCTTTTCATGAGGTTTGCAAATTTCTCACATAGTTTTTGATTCTCTGATCCAAAGATTATGTCATCCACTTAGATTTGGACAATGAGTGTGCTTTCACCAATCTTCATTATGATCAAGGTTTTGTATATGGTTCCTTTGATAAATCCATTATCCACTAGAAACTGAAACAAAGTCTCATACCAGGCCCTTGGTGCCTGTTTGAGTCCATTCAATGCTTTTCTTACTCTGAAAACTTTGTCTTCTTGATCTTTGATTTCAAAACCAGGAGGTTGTTGTACATGAACTTCTTCTTCAAGTACTCCATTCAGGAATGCACTATTCACATCCATTCATTATACTTTGAACATCTTGAAAGCTACATAAGCAAGAAATAATCTGATTGCCTCCAATCTTGCAAATAGTGCATAAGTTTCATCAAAATCTATTCCTTCAGCTTTAGAATATCCTTTGCCTACCATTCTGGCTTTATTTCTAACAATGTTTCCATCCTCATCTAGCTTGTTTCTGAAGACCCATTTGGTGCCAATTATATTTGAATGTCTGGTCTGCACACAAATTCATTAAGTTCTTCTTGCATAGCCATTATCCAATATGGATGTTTCAAAGCTTCTTCTATCTCTTTTGGTTCAGTTTGAGATTGGAAACATGCTATCATTGCATCAAACTGATTTCTAGTATGAACTCCTTGTTGAAAATCTCCAATTACTTGTTCTTCAAGATGGTCTCTCATTGATGTATTGGAGGTTGCATTTCTGGAGCTTGATATGCTTTAACTGGTTCTTCAAGAATTTCAGCTTGATTTTCTTTTGTTTGAGCTTGAACTGGTTCATCTTCAGTTTGTACAAGTTGTTCAAATGTAGGTTCAGTTATTGGGAACTGAGACTGATCTTGATTAGAAGATTCTATTAGTCTTATTCTTTCCATATCAATATCAACAAAAACTGGGGCTAACTTCTTCTGTGACTGAGATTTAGAAATTGGTTCTGGTTGGTCTTCTACTGTTTTTTTTGGCAAAGTTTGGTTCATAAAAAACCACCTGTATTGATTCTTCATGCTTGTGTGTCCTTTTGTTTAATACTCTGAAAGCTTTGCTGACACTGGAGTTTCCTAAAAATATTCCTTCATCAGCTTTGGGTTGAAAAGTCTTGAGCTGATCCTTCCCATTGTTATGTATGTAACACTTGCTTCAAAAAGCATGAAAATGTAAGACATTTGGTTTTCTCCCGTTCCATATCTCATAGGGTGTTTTCTCTAACCTTTTGTTCACCAGGGCTCTATTTTGAGTGTAGAAAGCTGTGTTTACAACTTCAGCTCAATACTTTTCTAGTAACTTAGATTAACATATCATAGTTCTACCAGCTTCTTTAAGTGTCCTGTTTCTCCTTTCAGCTACTCCATTATGTTGAGGTGTTGCTGTAGCTGCAAGTTGATGTAACACTCCATCTTCTTCACAATACTCAAGACCTTAGTGTTGAGAAATTTAGTTCCTTTGTCAGATCTTATTTTTACAACTGAAACACTTTTCTTGTTCTGAAGTCTCTTCATTAGCTCTGCCAGCTTCTGCTTGGTTTCACAGGGACTCATTTGGAAATTGTTGCACTTATTGTCTCATATATAAGCTATTTTTTCATAATATCTACTTCTGGATTGTGTCTTATTCATAAGTTCTCTCGGGTCTTTTGGTCTAAACAAATTTGCATAGTGCTTTCTATTGTTAAAAACTCAGTAGTAACCCACATTTTGTTATCTATAGTGAATAGTTCTATACTAATGTCTAAACTGACTTTTGTACTTAGGATTCAACTGAGATCTCGGGTTAGCTCTTCGTTGAGTCCTTGATTGAGACTTATAATAAGTTATCTGTTGTGATGATTATTCTTTTCAGTTTTATCTATAGGTTCAGAAAAATTCCAACATCATCAGAAGGAAATAACCTGCCTTTCCCCCTAAGTTTGTTATTCCTTGAATGATTGACATTCTTGGATTTATCTTGATTGAACTTTCTCTGGTTCTTAGCTTGGTTAGCTTTTGTAGATCCGGCATTTGATCTAACATCATTGTTTCTATGAAGTGCAGCTGATTTACCTTTAGATCTTTTTTATAATTGAATGCATCTGACTACTTAGAAAACTGATGTTGACGCTGGGTTGATTCATTTTGAGCTGATTTAACTGGTTCAGCATGCTTCTCAGTTTGAGGAGCTTGCTCAACTATGAATTTGATGACAGTTCTGACACTTGATTTAGCAGCCTTGCTAGTTCCTTCCTTTGAACTTTGCTGTGTATCAAATCCTAGGCCAGTCCTATCACCATAGGGCTTTCCCAATTTGAATCCAGTTGCAGAACTTAATTTAGCTAAAGATTCGGCTGCGGCTACTGGCAGATGCTTGATTCTTTGTAGGGTCAGTTCTTAATACTCTCAAATGTTCAATTCACCTTTTAATCTTTCAATTTCCAATAGTAGAGATTCTTTCTCGGCTTTAATTGATTCATAACCAGGTTGTATTACTCACAGCTGGTTCATCAAGGAATCAAGAGTTTCTTCTAATTCAGTTTTAGAACCAGCGGTTAAAGGACAAGCATTTTGTGTAGAGTTGTGTGCTAAGGTGTTCTCAGAGTTAGATTGACATACCTCAGTTTTGTCTTGTATATGAGCCATTAAATATGTGTCTTTGGATAAAGCTTTTTCACTTCCAGCTACATAATCTGACTCATCACCAGCTAATAGTGCACTCCTACCAGTCCTTCTATGTTGAGTTCTCTTGTTGGTCAGTTCTGGAAATTCTGCCTTTAAATGTCCAGGCTTTTCACCGTTAAAATAGAGATATTCATGTTTTCTTTGTTTCGTCTTTCTTTTCTAGGTACTTCTTTGATGTATTTCTATGTATATGGCTGGCCACTTTTCATTCTTCTAACACTTTTCATCATGAGTACCATTTGTTCCTACATGTCATCCAGTTGTTGAAGATTGCTTGCTGATGTTTTCATGTTATCATCAGCTGCTGCAAGAGTTATAGTCTTTCTAGAACTAAATCTTGTTTCCATTTGCAAGTTCATAAAACATTGCACTGAATCTTGTTTCCATTTGCTCAATGGTTTCACCGGGTTTCATCTTAAAGTCTTGAAATTTTGTTTAGCCACAGATATCTTGTTTTCTTTGATCAAATCAGTTCATGTTGGACTTATCTTATGTTTTAGTGATGAGTACTAGGTTAGCTGTTATAGAGCAAAGGCAAAAAGATGTCTAGATCAAATGTATAGGCTTATTAGAGTTTGATCTTTATATAGGTTTGATCAAACAAGCACTGTAAATGGTCAGCTTACTTTCATTAGTAGACATGTCTAGATCAGTAGGGTACCTGAGTCAGTAGACTAGTTTAAGAACCTGCTGAAGACTAAATGCTGAGGGATCAAACTCAGTTATTGAAGGCTAAGGGATCAAACTTAGTAGTTAAAGTCAATGATATGGAATCAGAATTTAAGGAAGTCTGTGATGACCTAAAGTGGTTGCATATACCTTGTGTACAAGGTCTAAGTTCCACAAGTTAAATGGTGATTGGAACTTGGTTATTTTCAAAATGGTGTAACCTAACTTAATAATGAAAAGTTAGATATAAGAGAAGTCAGCTGTAGTGTATTATAAACACAGCAACCTTGGATCAGCTGACTGATATGTATTTCAGCAGACTTACATACACAGGAACCTGCTGACCATATATTTCGATTTAATCTGAGGTTACATTGGAATTTTACAAGGAAAAGGACATATAACAACTCTTGGTTTTGTGAAAAAATCAATGGTCAAGATTAAAGGGACGTTGGAAAGAAACATATGTCTACCCAATGGATACAAGTCAAAGGGTGAACAGTCTGAAATCTGACAAAAAGTAAACTGACAATGTCAGTACTATGTACATGGACAGAAAACAAGTCAAGATGGGACAAATCTGAAACGGCTATGTTTGAATTTCAAACATAAATCACAAGGAGTCTCACCTATAAATAGATGATCCCTGATACAGAAACAAATGATGATTTTTAGAGAGAAAAACAACAGATAATCTTGAGCTTCAGATTCTTATCAAGAACTCAACCTACTGACCCTACTAAACTTAAAGCTACTGATCCAGTAAACTTCTTCAAGTTTAATACATCATCAAGTTACATCAAGTTTACACACTTGAAGAATCCAAGCTGCTGATCATATCATCCTGACCAAGCTACTGAAAGCTGAATCACTTACTTGATTCAAACTTTCTTTTATAAGAAACCTGCTGAAGACAGTAAAGCATCTTTGGGTGTCAAGGACTGTTGTTTTTGGTGGAGTTGGTGAAGAGACATTCCTACCCTTCAAGGACTAGTGGAAGACTTTGGAGCAGCAATCCTACCTGTTCCAAGTGTTCAGTTTGTGAAGCCATTGTTATTGGTGAAGGACAAACAACTTAGGGATTTCTGTAACTGCTACCTCAAGGATCTCTATTGAATTACCTCCAACATCACTGGAGAAGAGTGGACTGACAGGATTACACCACCTGGAACCACTATAAATCTGCCTACTTACTTTCTGCATTTACATTATGCATTTAGTATATTTAGCACATCAATCAACTGAACTGGCAACTGAATCACACACATACACTACTGAGTATCTAATAATTGGTATCATATTTTAACAACAAGTGATAAGGCTTAATTTGAATATATTCCGCTGCAACAAATTCAGTAAAATCAACAGTCAGCAGACTACTGAGCAATCCGCAGGCTGCAGAAGTTGCTGAGTTTGTTAACTCCAAAAGTTTTAAGTGTTAAGTTGATTCAACCCCCCCTCTAAACTTAACCAAAGCCTTTTCAAGGGACCAACAATTGGTATCGGAGCAGTGCTTTTGTTCTGAAGTAATCCTACTTGTTGTGCTTGTGAAAATACTTTCAAAACTTTTTCAAATTCCTGATTTTCAAAGCTTTGCATCATGGATAACAACCAGTATGCTAGAACAATGTTGTTGTGTTCTTTAGATCATTTTGATGAGTACAAACGTCGTATGCAGGCTTTTCTAGCTGCAACACATGATGAGATGATGGATGTGCTGACTGATGGACCACTGGAAATCACAAAAGCTATAACTATGGATAATCAAACTCAGTACATTCCAAAGCCAGAAAGAGAATGGAATGCTGAAGATAGAAAAAGAGCAAATCTCAACAACATTGCTATATATATCATATATAGAACCTTGGATAGAAATATGTACATGAAAGTGAAAGATTTCAAGACTGCAAAAGAACTATGGGATAAGTTGCAATTTATCTGTGAAGGCACTGATGCAATCAAGAAGAACAAAATCAGTGTGGCAAAGAAGAAGTTCCATGAGTTCAAAATGAAACCAAATGAAACTATTGAACAAATGGAGTCAAGATTCAATGCAATCATGGATGAACTCACTCTACTGAGTGTAAAGTATTCAAAAGAAGAAATAAATTCAAAAATTCTAGAAGCTTTACCTGCAAAAGAAGTTTGGGAGATGAAGGTGATTGCCATAGAAGAGATGAGAAGTCTACATGAAGAGGACACCTTCAAATTGTTTTCAGATCTCAAAGCTTATGAATTCAGTAAGAAACTTGTATATGAGACTGAAAAAGAAGAACCAAAGACCACTGCATTGGCTGCTACACATCAAGAAGAAACATCAGGAGCTCAAGATGATCTACTGGATGAGATGCAAGAGCAAATTGCCCTAATGAGCAAGAAAATCAGAATGATGAAAAATGGATGGGGTTCTCCAAGGAATTTCACAAAGAAGTTTAGTGAAAAGAAGAAGGAAGAATCCAAGAAAGACAATGATTACTTGTGCTATCAATGCAAGAAACCATGACACTTCAAATCTGACTGTCCTGAACTAAAACAGAAGAAAGAACCTGATTATCTTTGCATCAATTGCAAGAAGCCTGGACACTTCAGACCTGATTGTCCAGACCTACTGAAGAGCAAAAGTCAACAAAGAAGATTTTGCAAGAAAGCTATGGTTGCTGAAGATGAATCAGGATATGAAGTAGAATCAGAAAAAAGAAATGAATCTGATGATACTGCACTTGTTGCTGATATGGATGATTATGCTTTAAAGGAAAATATGGATGAAATAGAGGAGGTATACAATTCTGTATCTATAAACACTCCTGCTGAAAGTGATTGTGAATCAACTTGTGGTTCAAATCCTAAAAATTCTGACAATGAAGAAACTTTGGATGCCATCCTTAATCAACTGAGGATAATACAATCTGGTTATGAGAATGTGAAGGCTGAAAAAGAAGCTCTTCAAATAGAGTTGAAAGATTAAAAGATGAATTAAGAAATCTCAATGGTAAGGAAAAAGAGATTGTTAAGAATCAGCATAAGCTTGTACATTCAGTAGCTGCTGAATCTGCTTGAACAATCTTGTTCCTCCACTGCATTCAAATCTTGAAAGCCTTATGGTGATAGAACAGGCCTTGGATTTAGAACTCAACAATCTAATAAGGATGGATCCAATAAGGTTACTGAAACTTGTACCAGAATTGGACCTAAGTTTGTGCCTGCACAAGATCCAACTCCCAAAAAGGTTGCTGAGGCAGTGAAGCCTACTAAGAAAACTTCAAGGAAGCAAAATCAGAAGTCAAAAAGGTGAACAGCACCTAACAAAAAGATTAAATCTAAAAGTAGGACTGTTGTAGCCTCTAGACCTGCTGATAGCAGACCTGCTACAAATCTGCTTGACCGCAAAAAGGCAAAAATCAGAAATATTCCAAGGATAAGAATCTTAAACCTAAAAATGTCAATCATTCAAGGGATACTTATCTCAGGGGGAAAGGTAGACTGTTCCTTTCTGATAATGATTGGAATATTCATGCTTCTACTGCTAGAAACAACAGGTATAACCATGCTGCTAGGGTAAAACCTCAGTAGAGGACTCTGCAGAGGACTTACATAAGACCTCAGCAGAGACCTCAGCAGTCTTCATATAATAGGGATGTTCCTAATAGACAGCAAACTAATGGTTATGTTGTTGCTTCTAACAATAGAAATCACTCCAAACAGCATCACATACCAAAAGGCCAGAAAGCATAGGTGAGTTCTACACAACCAAATGTTAGACCTTATGGATGTGTAGAATACATGTATGAACAAAAGTATGATACCTTTCAAAGAAGACCTTATGGAAACTTGCCACGGGCCATGCTTACCACTGACCGTCATGTATGCAAACAGTTTTGGGTACCTAAAATACATCAACTTTGTTTTGTAGGGTGTTTGGTACTTTGATAGTGAATGTTCCAGACATATGAAGATAATAAGCACTGTTTGTGAAACTTGGTGGCAAAGGATGGTCCAAGAGTGAATTTTGGCAATAAGAACACACCAGGATACACAAGAGGATATGGCACACTTGTGAGAATTGGATTAACAATCAGGAATGTTGCATTTGTGGAAGGACTAGACTACAACCTACTGAGCACTAGACAGTTTTGTGACATGGTTTACAAGGTCACTTTTGACAAGGGCATCTGTATTGTCATTAGTGAAAGAGGTGATCAAGTTGTGTTGGATAGAAGAAGACAACAAAACATGTATGTTGTGGATTGGTCTACTGCTGTTCCAAAAACTTGCCTAATTGTGCATACCAAGTCAGAACTCAATTGGTTATGGCATAAGAAGTTAAATCATCTGAATTTTGATGACATCAATCAGTTAGTAAAGAAGAAACTAGTGATTGGTTTACCTGAGATCACATTCAAAAAGAATGCTATATGTGATGCTTGTCAGCAAGGTAAGCAGAAAAAATCAAGCTTCAAACCAAAGACTAAGCAGTCAACAAAAAGAGTTTTGGAGTTGATGCACATGGATCTATTTGGACCAGTAACACCAACAAGTGTAACAGGAAAGAAGTACACTCTAGTAGTTGTGGATGATTATTCAAGATACACTTGGGTAATATTCATGAACAAGAAAAGTGAAACACTTCAAAAGTTGCCTGAACTTTTGAAAAGATTGCAAAATGAGAAAAGTTTGACAATAGTGAAGATCAGATCAGACAAGGGTACTGAATTTCTCAATAAAGTTATAAGAGAATATTGTGAGCAAAATGGGGTTGCTGAGAGAAGAAACAGAACTTTAAGAGAAGCATGAAGAACTATGATTTGTGAAGCATTATTACCTGAAAGATATTGGGCCGAAGCAGTCAATACAACATGGTATACACAAAATAGGACCTCAGTGAACAAAAAGCTGCTGAAGACACCTTATGAGATTTGGAATGGAAGGAAACCTAATATATCTTATTTCCATCCATTTGGAAGCAAATGTTTTATTTAAAATTATAAGGAACCATTGAAGACTTTCCAACCAAAATGAGATGAAGGAATCTTCTTGGGATATTCTTTTGTCAGCAAGGACACTTAAACATGAAGAAACAATACATGTTGTATTTGAAGAACCTAAGTTCACTGGAATGGAAGATGAAACTTCAGAACCTGCTGAGAATCAACAAGTCACTGATCCAAAATGTGTTGATGTTTTGGAAAAGATAAAGGAGTTGAAGGTTTCTGACTCTGCCCCTGCTGAACACCCTGATAGTAACACTACTGATGCAACAACTGAGGCAGATCAAGGATCTGCTGAACCTCTTGAAGAAGCAACAACAGACCCTACTGAAGATGATGTTCCTGAAAATCAATCTAACCAAAATCCACAATGGTTAAGGGATCACCCTGCTGAGCAAGTTATTGGTAATATACAACAAGGTGTAAAGACTAAAAGACAAATAGAAGCAATGTTCACATGTTTTCTATCTCAAATGGAACCTAAAGTTGTTGAAGAAGCAATATCAGATCCAGATTGGATAATTGCTATGCAAGAAGAACTGAATGAATTTGAAAGAAATCAAGTTTGGACACTAGTGGAAAGGCCTAATCATGCAAATATAATTGGAACGAAATGGGTATACATAAACAAATTGGATGAATCTGGTACCATTGTAAGGAACAAGGCCAGACAAGTAGCAAAATGATATTCTCATGCAGAAGGAATAGATTTGATGAAACATATGCCCATGTTGCAAGATTGTAAGCTATAAGATTATTCTTGGCACATGCAGCTTACAAAAACTTCAAAGTATATCAGATGGATGTCAAAAGTGTATTTTTGAATGGCATTCTAGAAGAGGAGGTCTATGTTCAGCAACCTCCTTGTTTTGAAGTTAAAGATCAAGAAGATAAACTGTACAGACTCAACAAAGCACTTTATGGTTTGAAACCAGCACCAAGAGCATGGTATGAGACCCTATCTCAATTCTTGGTGGACAATGGTTTTACCAAATGTACCATTGACAAGACTCTTTTCAGAATCAATGAAGGAGACAGCACCCTGATGGTACAAATTTATGTTGATGACATAATTTTTTGTTCTGAAAATGAACTACTATGTGAGAAGTTTGCTAATCTGATGAAAAGTAAATTCCAAATGAGTATGATAGGAGAAATGAACTATTTCTTGGGATTACAAGTCAAACAAATGAAAGATGGAATCTTCATTCACCAAACCAAGTATACCAAGGAGCTGCTGAAGAAATTTGGTATGGAAAATAGCACCAAAGTATCAACTCCTATGAGTACAAACATAAGATTGGATGAAGATAAAGAAGGCAAAGATGTTGATCAAACTTTATACATAAGGATGATAGGCAGTCTGATGTACCTTACTACCAGTAGACGCGATATATCATTTGTTGTAGGTGTTTGTGCAAGATTTCAATCAAAGCCTAAGGAAAGTCATCTAACTGCAGTCAAGAGGATTTTCAAGTATCTAAAAGAGACTTTGGATGTAGGAATATGGTATTCAAAAGATTGAAGCTTCAAGGTTATATCCTACTCAGATTCTGATTATGATGGATGCAACATTGATAGAAAAAAAACCACAGGAACCTGTCAGTTGATGGGAAATAGACTGGTTTCCTGGTTTAGCAAGAAACAGAATTCAATATCAACTTCTACTGCTGAGGCTGAATACATTGCTGCTGGAAGTTGCTGTGCACAAATACTTTGGTTAAGACAACAATTAAGGGATTATGGAATTGAAGAAAGAGAAATTCCTATAATGTGTGACAACACAAGTGCAATTGCAATCACAGAAAATCCTGTTTTGCACTCAAGAACCAAGCATATTGATGTGAGACATCATTTTATAAGAGATCATGTTGAAAAGAATGATGTGGTGGTTCTTTACATCCCTACTGAATATCAACTTGCTGATATTTTCACAAAACCATTGGATAGTGAAAGATTTTCAAAGTTAAGGACTGAACATGGAATAATAAAAGTTTACTGATACACATATGATTAGCAATGTACTGGAATTCATCAAGGGGATTAGTCTTTGCTATGTTTGGTGAGCTCACTTAGCAGATTAGTCGTTGGTATCAACAATTCCATGTACTTATTTATGTTTGGACAATTGAGCAAATGAAGTTGCCAAGGGGATTGGTCTTTGTCCTATTGTGTGAGCTCATTTGACAGATCAGTCATTGGTATTAAACTTCATCTTGTATTATCAGTTGGACAAAACAAGGAGAATTGAAGATCAACGGAGCTAAAGACCAATGGTGGTGTGAAGAGCACCGGGTTTGGATCACAGATTACCAGTCTAGCCACCGGGTTTTTCTAGTAGCAATCCAATGGTGGATTCCGGCGGGTCGTTCGTGTGAACTAGCGGTAGAGACCGAACGCTTGGGCGGCTCCGTGCATCACTATCCTTAGATGGTGAAAGCGTCAATCTTTTAGATCAACCAAGGTAACCACCGTCTACTAGCTTATTTGTTTATTGCTTAAACGAAGTCGATCTTGGTTAAAGGAAATAAAATTTTGAATTCCGCTGCGTTCCCGCGTAGATTTCCTACAGTGGTATCAGAGCGAGCTTTGAGCTTAAGCAATAAGCATATTAATTTGCGTAGTAATTAATCGATAGATGCAAGATCTAAATTCATGAAATGTTAAAAATAAAAACAAAAAAATAGAACCGATAAGGGCTCGGCCGATCGGCGGCGGCCCCCTCCTACACGGCGGAGGTGCCGGCGGCCCTAGGGTTGCCGACGTCGGGTGGTCTTCTCCAAAAGGGAGATCGATTCGTTTTTCATTTTGTGATATTTATTGTGTATTGATATCTCATTTCCTTAGTTGTATCATATGGCTAATCAATGGTTCAAATAGTTTGGGCCATTGGAGTACTATATGGCATATCAACTAAAATATTGGCCTTTCCAAATTTTGTTTGGAATAGGCCTAGGCCCTTTCCAAATATTTGATTTGGAAAAAGACCTAGGCCTAGGCCACTTTCAAAATTTGTGTTTGGAAATTGGCCAGGCAGTCAACCAAACTTTGTTTGGAAAGATGTCTTTTCGATTAAAATCATTTAATTAATTAAATGTTAATTAGTTAATTGATTGGTAAAACTAATTTGATTGATTAAACGTTAATCAATTGATTAAGACGCAAGTAGTTAAATTTCAATTTTATCTTATTCATAAGATGTTATTGTATGGATTAGATATAGTAGATATAATATGATTATATGGACCCCGATTGATCATGGACTCGACCGGCAGGATAGATGTGAATTATTTAAATTTTTCTGTTGGTTTAAAAATTGTCCTAGGCCGTTATGAAGAACGTGACCTAGTTTATTTTCTGCATTTACCCCATTCCCATTAGCTCCCCCTGTGTGCAGCGGGTGTATTTATTTTATTAGATAAAATTTATGTAACAAGAATGGAGCGGAAGATGAAGACCAAAGAAAGAAGAAAAAATAAAGATCTCAATGAAGAATGGAGCATTAAAGATCCTATTGGCGGTTGTAGCAACCTTTAGATTGTGACCCGCGGTTTCGTCAGTTTGTATTCGAACCCGCACCTAGGAAAAATGTCCATGATCATACCGGTTACTTTACGCATTTATTTATTTTGTGCTTGTACTTATTTTATATGATACGATAGATGCATAACTAGGCACGATCTAGATGAATGTGTATGATGTATGTTTATAGGGATAGATGTACATGATGAGACCATAATTAAATTAATTAAGAGAATTAATTCAAAATTAAATAAGTGAATTAATTTACATAAATACTTCCACAACAAAAATCAAGTCGAAATATTGTCTCCCAATATTATAACGACGGTGAAGAGCCCTTGTTCGGATCCAACTGATCGACCACTGCCCGGAGTTGACCAACCTTGGGTATATCATCGTTCTTGAGATATGATCGTAAGAGATCTCGCAAATTTTGGGTTATGACTTGACTAGAGTCTTTCGGTGATTGGCCACCGTCAGGGGTCTGACTTTAGAGACAAGGGGTTGTGTATCATCAAAGAGTTGACTAGTCAACCACTGAGAATTACATAGTGTTTGGTAAAGAGTTACCTACCTTTCAAAATTATCTTGATTGATTGTCCACCGCCGGGAATCAAGTAACTAGATTGGATCACAGCCACTAAAGAATTTTGGAAATTCTTGAAAGTCAATTGGGAGTAGTTGACTAGTAGGAGCAAAATCATAAACCATAAGACCCTTTTTGATTTTGCATGTATAAACAACAACACTCTTTTATCTTAATTTTTATATGTTGTAGTTTTAGCAATCATTATATTTATGTTTTATTCTTGATTAGTAAAACCAAAATATGACTGTTACCTTTTGAGAAACGTACTCAAATATGGCTAAGTAATTTTAAACCCTTTAAAATAAGCAATGACATGAGCAATCCCATTATAGTAGATAGAGACAAAGAGACTACATATTTGATGGAGTGCGCCAAGACTTTTATTATTAATGAAAAACGGAAGCTCATGATATGATTAAATCGCTTGAAATAAGTTTCAAACGAATTAATCATATATTGGATACGATCCAATATGATCATTCTATCATATGATGACAATTAATTCAAACGTTGGATAAGAATGACCACATTCAATTTTTGAAATGCTGTTTTCAAAATTGTAAGATTTGACTATCGACTTATTTCTTTAATCAATGCTTAAAGGTTAATTAAATAGTCAATGTTTTGAATACCATTCAAAAGGTTAAATAGACTATTTAATAAACTTTACATTTTCTTTACTAAAGGAAATTAAAGACATAGCTCTTGTGATCTTTCTTAAGTCTTATGAAGACTACACTAAGAATTATTTTCAAGTGCTTAAGGGATTAAAAATGAAAGTTAGGGCATGTGCTTAAATAGAGAACTTATTGAAGTTTCTATTCTAGGCAAGTAAGTTGAGATAAATCTATCTAAGTTCAAAGTCGAGTCTAAGATATATGATATCTTACGAGTATGATTAAATTAGAAAGATTAAATACAGATATGGAATGTGAAGCAAACGTTGTAACACTTACCATATTCTGGATCTAGTAAACTGATAAGGGAACTAAATAAATGTTATTATGTCCCGGTTCTTAAGAAGAACATACTTTCAGTTATCTGTTAGGATTTGATGGACAAATTCAATTGTAAAGAATAAATGTTATTCCGATAAAGTTGAAAGGTCACTGAATCTAACATACTAGATTGATGTCACTTTATAGTTGATATATGTGATGAAATCTCAACTAAATATTTGTATCGCTGTTATCTATGACGTCAGAACCATGTGGTTGTGAATCATGTGGGTGATATGTATCTTATCTAAAAATGACTAAAATACCCTTTTATGAAAAGGTTATGAAATCTAGAAAAATTTACTAGAGCCTAAACATATTGATGTTTGTTGGCTTATGACAATTTATACCATAAATAATTGATTATCTCTCTCTTGGACTATTTTTTGAAATAGTTGAATGTGCTTATTGAACAATTCGGAAAGCCCAAAAAGTTCGAGCTAGTACGAATATGAGATTGAAGAGCTACTTACGAATTAATCTCCAATTGGATTGAAGCAATTAATACCTGAAGGGTGTTTTAGAAGTCGCCCGAAATAGAATCAGATTTCCCTTGAAGGATACCATCTTTGGTATACATAATTAGATTGTGTTCCTAAAATGGAAACAACACTTTATATGATAACGGTCTGATGCAAGCCATGCGAAGTATGCCATACCAGTTTCGGGATAGTGCCCTTACACTTAACCGAGTTCCAAAGAATAAAGGTTGAATAAATTTCATATTAGATATGGAAGAAGATAATGTCGAATCTATCTTAACCGATGATTTGAAGTTGTCGTAGGCAAAGTCAGAAAGGCTTGGAGCCTAGTATGACATATGCAACTTTGTGGAATATGTTAGCAAGTACGCTAGATATGTCCTCACCTATTTCGACGCCTTCTTCAACAAGGAGCCCAGAAACAAAATTGGCTGAATTCCAGAAGGTGATGAGGCTTTCATAACAAATGTCCATGATTGGAGGATTTAGAAAGGTCGACAATCTTAGGTTTTTGCATCCAGTTGCCAATCTTGGTGCTTCTTCGTCATTTCCACATTGTTTTAAGTAATGTTCTTCTTGAAAGAACGATCCAGTGGCAATTGACTTCTCATATTGTTTTCCAGTTTGGGTGGTTGAAGAAGATGAAGCCATTGTTTGAGTAAGATTGAGATTTAGAGTGAAAGCTTTAATTTCCAGAGAGGGTAGGGCTTATGCTTTGCAAGAGAGCGTAAAGATTTCTAAAAAATCTCTAAGTGTGGTTTAAATAGGATGATTTTTGGTAGTGTGAACGTGGTTGAATATGGAAGGATTTTGTGACATAATGGCATGATTTTATGTATATAAATCATGGTATTTGAGTGTAGTGGGGGAGTGGATTGAGGTAAGTATGATAAATCCCGGATATCGAGGCGTTTGTAATTTGAAAATAGTATAGTTACCTCCACGATTATGAATAGATCTCCATGTGTGTAATTTTCCTCAGTTTAATCTTCCATAATTTCTTGATTTTCCACGTGTGTAAAACTGATTTAGTTCACACTTTATTTTCCTGTTGACTCCGGTCTATATTTCGGTGAAGTCACTTGGCTGGTCACTAAGTCGGTGTAGTGACTTCTTTACTGAGCTGTTTTATATAATTGGTCATAACAATCAGAGTAGTTGTCTTCGTTGAGTACCATAACGGAAATGGTTAAGTCAGCTGGTGAAGTTACTTACCTGATTACTCCAGTTAGCTACTCCTTAGTACGTAGTCAATTTCTATCATTCCCAATTCAGTTCTTGACATGCTAAATCTTTCATGACTGAGTGGTTTTGTGAAGATTTCAGCCAATTGATCTTAAGTAGGTATGTATCTTTGAATGACATCTCCTTTTTCAACATGATCTCAGATAAAATGATGTCTTACATCAATATGCTTTGTTCTTGAATGCAATACTTGATTTTCAGTGATAGATATTGCACTTGTGTTGTCACACATGATTGGAATTGTGTTCTCCTCCATTCCATAATCCTTTAGTTGTTGTCTGATCCATAGTACTTGTGCACAGCAACTGCCTATTGCTATATATTCTGCCTCAGCTGTTGATGTGGATATAGTGTTTTGCTTTTACTAAACCATGATACTAGTCTGCTGCCTAACATTTGACAGGTTCCAGCGGTGCTTTTTCTATCTATCTTGCATCCAACATAATTAGAGTCTGAATATGATATCAACTTGAATCCTCCATCTTTTGGATACCAAATTCCAACATTGATGGTGTTCTTCAGATATTTGATTATTCTTTTGGCTGCTAGAAGATGTGATTCTTTTGGTTGAGCTTGAAATCTTGCACATACTCCCACTGCAAATGCTATATCATGTCTGCTTGCAGTTAGATAAAGTAAGGATCCAATGATTCCTCTATAAAGTTTCTGATCAACATCCTTCTCACTTTCATCTTTTCCAAGAATAGCTCTTGCACACATTGGTGTATCTGAGGTGCCACTTGTGTCCATGCCATACTTGTGTATCAAGTCTTTTGTGTACATGGCTTGATTGATAAAGATTTCATCTTTCATTTGCTTTACTTGTAGTACAAGAAAGTAATTCAATTCTCACATCATGCTCATCTGAAATTTGCTTTTCATTAAGTTTGCAAATTTCTCACATAGCTTCTCATCTTCTGATCTAAAGATAATGTCATCAACATAAATTTGGACTTACAAGATGCTTGTTCCTTTCTCTAGCTTGAAGAGAGTCTTATCAATGGTTCCTTTGTTGAATCCATTGTTGATCAGGAATTGTGATAGTGTTTCATACCAGGCTCTGGGTGCCTGTTTGAGTCCATAAAGTGCCTTCTTGAGCTTGTATACATTAAATTCTTTCCCTTTTAGTTGAAAACCGGGAGGTTGTTCCACATATACTTCTTCTTCCAAAAGTCCATTCAGAAATGCACTCTTGATATCCATTGGATAAACTTTGAAGTCTCTGTGGGCTACAAATGCTAGAAAGAGTCTGATTGCTTCCAATCTTTCTACTGGTGCAAAGGTTTCATCATAATCAATTCCTTCTGCTTGAGAGTAGCCTTTTGTAACTAGCCATGCTTTGTTTCTGACAATTGTTCCTTGTTCATCCATCTTGTTTCTGAATACCCATTTTGTTCCAATGATGTTGGCTATGTCTGGTCTGTCAACAAGTTCCCATACTTCATTTCTTTCAAATTCATTTAGTTCTTCTTGCATGGCTGTAATCCAGTCAGCATCTTGGATTGCATTATCTATTGTCTTGGGTTCCACTTGTGATAGAAAACATGTTAGCATATTCTCCAGTTGTCTTCTGGTTTTGACTACTGTATGAATGTCTCCTATGACTTGATCTTCAGGATGGTCTCTTAGCCAGTTGAGGTCAGGTTGAAGTTGTTCTTGACTTGGAGCTTCCACAACTTCAGTTTGTGTATCAGCTTCATTTTCTTGTGCTGGTGCCTCTTCTGTTGTATTGACTTGTGGCTCATATTGATTTCCAAAATTGTGATTCAGAATGGTAGCTGGTACTGTTTTATTAATATAAACATGTCTTTGACCTGCTTCTTCTTCAAATTCTTGAAAGCTTTCACAATTAGTGTTTGGTTCATCAAAGACAACATGAATTGATTCTTCAATCATCAAGGTTCTTTTGTTGAGCACTCTAAAGGCTTTGCTAGTGTCTGAGTATTCCATAAAGATTGCTTCATCAGCTTTTTCATCAAAATTATGCAGTTGATTCCTGTTCAAAACAAAACATTTAGATCCAAACATATGCAAGTGTGAGATGTTAGGTTTTCTTCCATTCCATATTTCATATGGAGTTTTTCCATGATGTTTGTTAATGATTGATCTGTTTTGAGTGTAGCATGATGTATGTGCTACTTCGGCCTAAAATCTATTTTGAAAGCATGCTTCTGCAATCATTGTTCTGAATGCTTCTTTGAGTGTCATGTTTCTTCTTTCTGCTACACCATTCTGTTGTGGAGTCTCTGCTGATGATAGTTGATGCAGTACTCCATTTTCTTCACAGTAGGTTCTGATAATTTTATTTAGAAACTCTGTGCCTCTATCTGAACTTTTGAGTGTCTCTCTTTTCTTGTTCATGAATATGGTCCAGGTGAATTTGGAAAAGTCATCCACCACTACTAGAGTGTATTTCATTCCACTTACACTGACTGGTGTGACTGGTCCAAAAATATCCATGTGCAATAGATGTAAGATTCTTTTTGTTGATTGATAGGGCTTTGACTTGAAAGAGCTTTTGATTTGCTTCCCTTTTTGACATGCATCACATAGACTTTATTTCCTGAATGTGATCTCTGGTAATCCTTCAACTAACTTGTTCTTTGATAGTGTGTTGATGGTTTTGAAGTTGAGATGATTCAATCTCTAATGCCAAATCCAGCTTGTTGATTGTTTACTTTTGACAAGTAAACATGTTTCTGCTCTTGATTTCTTCCAATCTACCACGTACATGTTGTATTCTCTCTTTCCTACAAGTACAACTGTGTTGGTTTGACTGTGAATCACTTTGCATCCTTTTTTGTTGAAGTGCACATTGTAGCCTTTGTCACAAAATTGTCTGATACTTAGAAGATTGAAATTAAGTCCTTTAACATAAGCAACATTTTGAATCTTCAAGCTGTTTTTGCATATTATGCCTTCCCCCTTAACTTTACCAGGGTTTTCGTTGCCTCCAAAAGTAACTTTGGGTCCATCAAAATCTTTAAAGTCAGTGAGCCATCCCTAGTTCCCTGTCATGTGTCTGGAACATCCACTGTCTATGTACCAGACATCCTACAAAACAATTTAATTTTGTTTAGGTACCCAACACTATTTGGGTCCATACCTATTAGCATTCATGCCTCCTACTCCTAGTGTGTATCCAAAGGATATTCTTTTTGGATAATTAAAGTCATCAACTTCATATGCAAAAAGTATAAAATATATACAAAAGGATACTGCATTGTGTACAAAGAGCAGTGCGACTCTGGCCTGAGGGTTCCCTTCTGCCCTACCCTTCTAGCAGTTCTAGAGCACTACGGGTTTAGGATCGCCCAAGTTGTTCCCAATGGTATAAGAGCCATCATAGGCTTCGTGATCTGGTATATGTGCGTCTGTATTCCTTTTACGGTGAGGTACTTCAGGACATTCTACCATTGTAAACTGGTGAAGGACTCCCCCGGGATGTACTGCTTCCCTCGTCGGGGGGATTTTATGAATGATGTCACAATTCCTAGTAAGGGAGAGTCTTCCTATAGGGATTGGATTCGCCACTTCTTATTTATCCATCCTGAATTGGTGATTAACCAAGGCAGATGCAACACTGCCGACCTTGGTAGTGACATCCGACCTACTGATGTTGACAAGAAATTGATAAAGGATATTCAAGGGTGTGGGATCAGTCTTAGCTTAAAGAAGTATTTTTGTGAGTTAATCGACGCTGCTAAGTTATCCACTACTGGTCCGGACCCTTATGTGGAGATGAATGAAGACGACTACAATACTTGTAGGATTCTTTGTTTTTTTTTTTTATTAATTTTGCTTTTCTATTGTGATTATATCTATGCTGACCTTGTTCTATTTAGTTCGGTGTAGTGTCTAGCTTCACTGATCTCTTGGCTGATGCGGTTGAGGACGAGGCCCCTGATGGTGCCTAGCTTGAACCTAATCAGGGGTCGGAGAGACTGCGATATTGAGTTACACGCTACCCGAGCTATAGGTACTGTTCTGAACTCTTCTTCAGCTCGAAGTTTATCTGAACATCCTAAGGATGTTCCCGAGTATACTTCCCACCCTGTGCGAGAAATGGTTGATCTTATGGTGCTAGATAAGACTGCGCAGGGGGTAGAGGAGGAGGAGGATGAAGCCAGGCTCTAGGGGAGGAGCCAAGATGAGGAGATCTGAGTCTCGTCATGTTGGCGGTGATGAAGACACCACTGAGGAGGGACTTCCTGCAAGTCCGGGATGCCTCATCGAGCTATCAGATCAAGACTTGTCTGCTGTGGTAAGTTTTCTCTTTTGCCTTGTTTTCTTACTTCATTTCTAATGTATCTCTCTTCTGATACGCCTATCACCTTGTAGGGGGCCCAAGTTGGGCAAGAATTCTTGAAGAGGCTCACTGAGTCCTCTGCCAGTAAAGAAGTATTGAAGAAAACCATAGCAGATCTGAAGGACAACCGTCAAAGGCACAGAGACTCTGCTAAATCTAAGGATGAAGTGATCAAAACTCATAAGGACCAGCTCATAGCTCAAGAAGATGAGCTTCAAAAAGTCAAAGACAGTTGTGCCGCTGAGCTTCAGGCAACTTTTGACATATATATCGGAAAAAAATCTGAGCTGGGGAAGGCCTTAACCGAACTCCGGGCTGAAAGGGATGCACAGGAAGGCTCTATTCTTGCTCGGAATGGTCAAGCTATTCACGAGTACAAGTCTTTGTGTCAATTTGCTGAGGCCGTGAAAGCCTATTGGCCCATGTGCTGTGGTATGGCTTTATCATAAGCGTTGATGAGGCTAAAGAGCAATTTGCTGCTCTTGCTATTCCTGATTTGCCTCATCAGGTCATGTACAAACCTAGTTCATGCATGGTCTATGATGACCGCTTGAGAGAGTTTAAAAATGAGGAGGATATTGGTGTCAAGTATGCTAAGACCCATCATCCTCCAAAGCATTCTGAGCCAGTTCCTTCTTTAGAGCTGAAGCATAACCCTACCCTGAGGCTTAGCTGACCTTACATCTTTCCTTGTTTTGACAAGTTTTATTTTTGCAAAAAAAATGCAACTATTGACAATTATGTTTTTATTAAGTATTTCAGTCTTTTGTTTTTATTTTAAAGTACTTACCTGGTACTCCTCCCCCAAGTATGGTATGCCTTAACCTATTGTTTTTGGATGGCATAAGTATTATTTTATTGTTATTAGATGTTAATATTTCATTACATATTGTTATTAGTCTTATACATGTCCGCCGACTTCGGGTTAACACCTTCCTATGATATCTAGGCAAAGCAAAGGGCAATTGTTCCGTCGGCAACGCGTAGATCAAATTCACATGCACTTGGGACTTGTGGCATCTCTGAAGAAAATGGATGTAATCCTTCTCGATCGGGTAGATCAAGAAAACTTCTTGGAAGGGGAGGTCCTCTAGTTCAGAACCTTTCTCCACCCCTGATTTGACTTTTCGCATGCCATGGTGCGGATAATTTTTGGTTTTATCCAGCTGGGTGAGTGGATGTCAATGGAGGGTGAAGAGGTCCTTGTTTTCACTAGGGTTTAGCTTTTCAAGTTTTTGGTTACACAAATTCAAATTCCCAGATATGAAGTCAAAGAATTGTAGTACAGTTCTAGAAGCAATGTTGTATTGCATGAAAGAGCCTTCCTTTCTCCTAGGGGGAGGGCTCTAAACACAAAAACCAGGTTGAGAAATCTGTAGAACACAACACCAGGGGCAGCCTGGATCCTATTGTGCGGTCCCTTAGATCTCCAGATCGCCATCAGAGTTCTGACATTATGGAAGGAGAAGATGATGGTGATGCATGCAATAATCCGCGGACCTTTTTATTGAACATAGATACGAACCGATCGACCGCTATCTAAGAGAAGAAGTTCTTCTATAAGGGTTTCCAATCCTAAGGCCTATGGTTCACATTCCGACTGCTAATCTTAGAGCTTGGCAAGTTAATTCATATTAGATACCTTGAATCTAGCTCTGTACTTGCTTAAGGAACTTGCTCTGCCTTGGTATTTATATGTAATATGTGGGCTTTCTGCTTCGGCTTCCATGTCATTCTTCCATTGTCTTGTCATTTAATCTTATTTAGATAGGCTATAGGCCTTGTCCTCTTCTATTCCTGCGGGACTAATTTAATTTCATTCTAGTCTACATCCTCACAAGTTGCATTTGATGCTTCTGATTCAATAATTCCTTCTAATAGGGAATTCACTGAACTAGTCTTCCCTCGTCGGGAATGGAGGCTTATAAACCTAGCCTTTTCCATCGTCTAAGTCGGACTATTGGGGATCTCTCTTTATACTCTGCTAGGCATTGACCAGCTTGTCACCATACCGTAGGTGGTGAACCGGATCGAAGAATGACCGTAGAGAGATACAGGGTCACCACTACCAAGCTTCGCACCTCTTTCTCTTACGACTTTCTTATAAAATATTTTCAAGTCCTGTGAATTGGACAAGTTGCATCTCATATAGATGCAAAATCTATCCACTCGATTTCGCTTCTACACGACCAGTTTCAATTGAACAAATTGCATCTCATATATATGCAAAATCTATCCACTCGATTTTGCTTCTACGCGACCTTTTTTTTAAAATAAAATTTTAAGAACATATCGATGCAAAATCTACCCACTCCCCGCTATCTTTAAGATAGTATCCTCCAATTGGCATACAAACTTAGATACAGAGGTGTACACCCCAACTCGACCACGGACTACTATCTTTCAAGGATTTAATGCATGAACGAATGTGAGAGGGGAAGCTTACGAAGTGGTTGTCTGACCTGCAGACTTAGGGAGTTTGTCCTTTGCAAACTTTATAAGTCTGACCGGCAGAGCTCAGTTCGAAATTGTCTGACCTACAGACTTAGGGTGTTTTTCCTTTGCAAACTTTCTGTCTGACCTGCTGAGCTCAGTTCGAAATTGTCTGACCTGCAGACTTAAGGAGTTTGTCCTTTGCAAACTTTCCGAGTCTGACCTACAGAGCTCAGTTCGAAAATGTATGACCTGCAGACTTAGGGAGTTTGTCCTTTGCAAACTTTCTGAGCCTGATATGTAGAGCTCAGTTTGAAATATCCTTTTATGATTATGAGATAATGATTCCATATTTAAATATGTCGTGACAAAAATTTAAATTTTTATTAATGCATTGGTGTTTGATTACATCTTAATGAAATAAACAACACTGAAAACAAAATAACATAAGTATGGCACATGTCCTAGACATAGAATTTCCGCAGGTTGTTGGTGTTCCAGCTTCGGGGTATGCTTCTGCCACTTGAACCAACTAGCTGGTATTCCCCTTTTCCATGGATCTTAACCACCTTGGACGGTCCCTCCCAGTTCGGGTCAAGCTTGCCTTGAGGAACTTGTCTGCTAACTTCGTTTCTTCTCAGTACTAAGTCTCCCTATTTATAGTAATTGTGTTTTGACTTTAGAGTTATAGTATTGAGAGATTCTTTGTTTGTACATGGCCATTCTAATGTAGGCCACGTCTGGCTTCTTCCAGGTCATCCTTGGAATGGCTGATTTTAGATTCCTGATTTGTCTATCTATAGAGATCTGACCTTGGGAAGGGCATACCAATCTCTGCTGAGATGACTGCTTCACTTCCATAGGCCAAGGAAAAAGTGTCTCACCCTTAGCTGAGTTTGGCGTATTCCTATAAGCCCAATGTATGTTAGGTAAGTGTTCTACCCAATTCTCCCCTTCCTCCTCTAGCCTCTTTTTCAAACCGACCTTAACATGCCTATTTGTTTGTTCAACTTTTCCATTTTCGTGTGGATGGCCAACAGAGGTAAAGTGCTGAGTGATGCCCAGCTCGGCACACCATGATCTAGCTGTCTTGTCTTCGAACTGTGTTCCATTATCTGAGATCAGAGTCTTGGGTATACTATACCTGCAGAGTATATTCTTCCAGATGAACTTTTGGATACTTTTGGCAGTGATGGTAGTCAGAGCTTCAGCTTCTACCCACATAGAAAAATACTCGACTTCCATAACAAGAAATCCGAGATTACCCGGAGCTCGGGGAAGTGGCCCGGCCAGATCTACACCCCATTGATAAAAAGGCCAAAGATAGACTATAGGAACCATTGCTTGTGAATGCTGATGAGACATACGGTCATGCACCTGGAATGATTAGTACTTCAGGACGAGTTCGTTCGCATCACTTTGCATAGTGGGCAAGTAATACTCAAATAGATGACATTTTCTTGCTAGGGTCTCTGCCCCCGTATGGTTTCCACAAATACCTAGGTTAATTTATCGAAGGAGATTATTCCCTCATCATTTGAAGCACATCAGAGCCAATGGGATATAAAAGATCTCTTGTAAATAACTTCATTGAACAGAGAGTACTTGCTCGCTAAAAGTTTCATCCTGCGGGCCTGAGATTTTTCCGTTAGCAAGATGCCAAGTTTCAGATAGGACACAATTCGGTCCATCCAAGTAGCTTGTTGAGTAACGGGTTGAACTTCGTTCTGGACGTAGCTTCGTTCTGTTAGCTACTTTACCAGAACCTTATTATCTGAGAAAAAGTTGGATGCTAACTTTGAGAGTGCGTCAGCTCATTTATTTTGAGATCGAGAAACCTGCCCGATCTGAACTGAGTTGAAACTTTTGACTAAGGCTTGGGCCAAAGATAAATATTTCTTATCGGTTCTTCCTTTGATTCATACTCCCCTTTGACATGATTGACTATAAGCTGGCTATCACTGAACACTTGTAAATTTGTTGCAACTAGCTTGCTGGCTAGTTGGAGCTTGGTAATCAGGGCTTTATATTCTGCCTCATTATTCGTTGCATAAAAGTTGAAGCATTGGGCGTAGGGGAATTCATCTCACTTTGGACTTATGAGCAGGAGACGTGCCCCTTTTTATAGGAGTAACCTGCGACCCAATAGCCTCATAATCTGATTAGGAGAAGCTTCTAGTAGATTGATGAGAATGAAAAACCTTTTCCTAATAAAATAACGAAAATTTGTTTGATTGATTTATCTCTTTTAATTTAATAGCTCATATTAAATAAATCTATATATTGTCAATATCTTATATTGAATATCTTTATCTTATTACCTCAATTCTATTTTCCAAAAATCAATTAATATTCAATATTAATATTATGGTAATCTCATTAATTAAATTGCACAATCCAAGTGTATCTAGTACACTAATGACCTGCGCCCCTATCCCCAAATATTAGGATTTGGGATTTTTCCATAATTAATATAATGCTATGATTAATTCCCAAAATGCATATATGTCATATATACATACAAATTTCAAAATATGTATCTGAATACATATTTTTAATTAATCATCATAACTAATATCATGTATTATATTTATTCATATTAAATAAATACCACAGTATTAATTTACCACAATAAACTTTATAGTTTTGAGATAAAACTTTCCTTATTTGGTAATCAACTATAACCAAATTTTAATCTGACTCGATATTCACATGTGTGTGACCCGATGGGCTTCCGAATATGTTGGCCGTAGACATAAGGCGCAATTACGAAAATTCCCTTTACCTATAACGATCATGGATAGCGTCTAGCAACACGTCCATGACCCCCAATCATCAGAAGAGTCAATACGCAATGACTACTACCTTTCAGGTGCTCGGTTAGCTTGTAAATAGAATCCTATCACTGTAGTAACATCCATACTATCGTATTTTGATCGTATCCCATAATTTGGATGTCAAGCTCTCTCAGAATAACTCATTTACTCCCACTTTGCAAAGATTCACGAGAACTAGACATTCCTTATAGGAAGGCCCTTTCGGATATTCACTCCTACTCATAGGGTACGCGATTCCCAGATGACCCTAACATGTATACTCCGCATGCTTCAGTATCATACCCAATCACTACCGCATGATCGCCTAGTGGTTAAGGGAAACCTGAATTGTGTCAAAGCATGACAATCCACACCGTGATGCCATGCAGACTCCGGTCCTAAGGATAATTACACAACCGTCACATAGTGAGACACTTAACAGTGTAAATGGGCCAGCCTAACGTACGCATTCTCTAATACATGTCCACGTACAGTCCAAGTGTCACTACACCTCGATAGACGAGATCTATCCCTGCCCTTAAAGACAGAAGACATCTAATACGTGCTAGTATTTTTGTACTATCAATGACCTACTGAACGGTACGTAAGCCTAGAGACATTTAAGTATCAAACTTATTATTGTGATTAGAGATCTCATCAACCATAATCACTACCATGGTTTCTCTATCTCAGTTTGATACTAAGGACATTATCATATACACAATATCATAATTGGTCTAATAATTAAACAAAGTATATAATAACAAAAGTGTTTTTATTAATCAAAATAAAGTTATTACATGAACCTAAGTAGAATATAAATGACCCGACCCGGTCGGATCCGGTCCAACCTGATTGGGTTTGGGACATCTATTCAACAATCTCCCACTTGGCCTAAAGCCAATCAACCATATTCCTAAGCCCATACATGTGAATATGTTTCTTATGCTTAGCCTGTGACAATGCCTTGGTCAACGGATCAGCTATGTTATCATCCGTGTGGACTTTCTCTTTCTTTACATCTTCTCTATCAACTATCTCTCTAATCAGGTGATAGCGCCGTAATACACGTTTGGCCTTCTGATGAGACCTTGGTTCCTTTGACTAAGCGATTGCCCCATTCTTGTCACGGTACGATGGAACTTGACCTTCAATGAAGGAAACCACACCAAGTTCAGTAAAGAACTTCTTCATCCAAACAGTTTCCTTTGCCGCCTCCGAGGCTGCCATGTACTTGGCTTCCATTGTAGAATCTACAGTAGTCCCCTGTTTTTAACTGTTCAAGCTCACTGCACCGCCGTTAAGTGTGAAAAAAAATCTAGATTGTGACTTTAAATCAGCCCTATCAGTTTGAAAACTGACATATGTGTAACCTCATAATACCAAATCATTGCTCCTAAAGACTAAGAACATATCCCTAGTAAATCTTATGTACTTGAGGATATTCTTGACAGCAATCCAGTGACCATCACCTGCATTCGCCAACTGGTACCTACTAGTCATACTAAGAGGGTATGAGATATGGCCTTGTGCACAACATGGCATACATGATAGACCGTATATCAAAAGCATACATGATCTTGGACATGCATGCCCTTTCCTCCTCTGTCTTAGGACACATTTCATTTGACAGGAGACCCCATGTGACATGGGCAGCAACCCTCTCTTGGATTGCTCCATGCTGAACCTTTTCAGCATCTTGTCTATATAGGTGGATTGTGACAGACCAAGCAACCTTTTAGACCTATCTCTATAGATCTTAATCCCCAAAATATAAGCTGCTTCTCCCAAGTCCTTCGTAGATAAGTTCTTGGATAACCAAGCCTTGACTGACTGTAACATGGGCACATCATTCCCTATTAGCTGTATGTCGTGTACATAAAGCCCCAGGAAAACGACGGCACTCCCACTGTTGGTCCCAGAGAAGGGTAAAACTATAGTCAGAGGGGGGGGGGGGGGTGAATGACTATAGTGGAGTTTCAAAAACTTTTCTTGTGATTAAAAGCTTTTGGGCAGCGGATAAGTCCCTTCTTACTAGATTGTTTCAAAGCAGTTTATACATTCACAGATATAAGGTATAACGTAGGCAATTAAATGAGTGCAGTAAAGTAAATTGCAGAAAGTAAATTGACATAAGGCTTATAGTGATTCAGGGTGGTGTAATCGCTTAATCCACTCTTCTCCTGTGATAATTGGAGGAATTCACTATTGTTTTCACAGATACAATAGTAAGATTGTCCTTGACTTCCCAAGCTTCACAATCTACAAGACTATCACTCCTTGGCTGCAACTGCTTCAGTGATTCAGTCTCTTTCACTGCTCCTTGAGATCAAATTCATCAGCAGCTATCACAAACACAACTCCTTCTCAAATGACTTCTGATTCAGTTGCTTCAGTTTATTGTGAATGAGATTCACAAACTTGATTGATCAATCTCAGTGCTAAATATAAAATTGTAGTTCTGATGTCTGAGTTGATCTCTAGATAAATCCTTGTAAGTTCAGAGAGAAGGCTTTTCAAATTGACAGAGTTTCTGCTTGGTTTTCTTTTTCTGATAGTCGTTATTATCTGTCTGTCAATGCCTTCTATTTATAGCCTTGAGTATCCTTGATTTGAAATTCCGTCCGTTGGCTATATTAATGAGGGGAATAATCCTTGATTTTATTCTTGATTCCCCGTTAATTACATTCTCCTTGATTTCAGTGATCTGATTTTTCTTCAAATGTATATCAGAAAATCCGTCCTTGATTGATCCTCTATTGATTGTGCATTAAATGCATGATCCTCTGAATCTTCATCATAATTCAATTCTGTTATGATAAGGATTTTTTCGCCGTTCTCTGAACGGTCGAGTGATCCATCTGACTTTGCCGTTTAGATCTTCCTTCACTGTTTTTGCCTTCACTTAGCCGAAAGTCAGTTTACTCTACCGATTCACTGTTTCCTTCATCACTTATGTTTAAGGAGAATCTTTGTACTTCACTGATCATTGGTTTGGGTGAGATCAGTGTACACCATATTTGAACATTAAGTTTCATCACTTGAACCGTAACTTAGAATTATCCAAGGTCATCACAGACTTCCTTGGTTATAAGTCATACCATTAAGTCTTCATTGCTTCTCTATATGTACTTGGCTGGCTTCACTCTGCCGAATATCTGTTTTACTTTGCCGTCCTACCAACTAGTACAATACTTGTCTGAATTAACTTATACAATATGTCAGACTCTAAGTAGAGACTTATACAGAGAAATTCTAACTTTTTTCAGGCTTGCTATAACAGCTTGTATGTCCATCATCAAAACATAATAAAATGTTCCAAACAATTTCCCCCTTTTTGATGATGCCAAAACCCTCATAAGCCTGAACATAAGTAAGTCAAATTCATAATAATTAACAGAATAAAAACTCAATCATTTTATTCATCCATTTAAGGGCAATAAATTTATTCAAGTGTTACAACTACATTTTGCTTAATTCCGCCTTGTACCTTTTGAACTTTGTGGTTTGGACTTCTCCATATCTCTCCCGTCAATCTCAGGGAACTTCCACTTCCAGTATGCCATAGCAGTATATTCAGATATCCCCTTGAATACTTTCTTGGCAAAGTGTCTGTTGAAATTTGGCATAGTCTCATTTGCCCTAGGTTCTCCAAAGTGCTTCTCAAGTCTCTCCCTAGCTTCAGCAATATGTGAGTCAGCAAACTTGAGACTTTTGTAGAGACTCCACTGCTCCTGTTTGTCCATTCTTCCCATAAGATTGAAGAATTTTACCATATAGTTGAAGTCTTCTTGCTGTTCAATTGGCAAGTCTTCTGGTCCTTTTGCAGAAAGTGGTATGGCTGAACTAGGTTTGCTGTTGGTTTGTTTTAGAAGTGCAAATTCTTTCTTGACATTATTGTAGAGTTTGTCCATATCAGTTCTCATCCTTTCATCCTTATAGCTTAGCCAATCAGCCCATGCTTCATCTTGTGAAAAATGAGGATAAAGTCCTTCCTGTACTCTGAAAAATTCTCTTACATGGTCCAGTACATCTGCTTCATATTCTGCTTTGCTTTTGTGACCGGTGTACGTTCTGTGCCCACCAGTGTATCTGGAGCTGCTGCTGCCTCTACTGGTGTTACCTCTGGTGTTAAGTCTGTGTTGACTTGCTAATCCTCTTTGCTGGCTAGATCCAAGCCTTTGCTGATTGCCGGCTCTATCTCTGTCATCATCTCTTCTTTGCATATGATGAGGAAATCCAATGCAGGGTTCGTTTTGGGCTTTTTCTCTTTCTTCTCTTGCCCTCCTTTCCTGTTCCTCTGCTTTATTTCTGATTCTGATTTCACTGTCCCTTGCTCTCATTTGTTCTTCAGTGAAGTTTGGGGTCTAATAGTTGATCCTTCAGGCTTATCCTGATTTTCCCCCTTTTTGGCAGTATCATCCCTCTGCTGGAGTAAAATGCTATTTGTGGCCTCTGCCGTCCCAATCAGAGAGTCCAGCTTTGATTCAATGAAAGTGAACCTATTGTCATGACTGATCAGTTTCTCAGTGACACTACGGAATCTTGTGCCAAATGCCACTGCCATAGAGTCATTTTCCTGAGAAATGTGTTGCCTGAGACCGGCAAGATTGTTTGTGATGTTAATGTTGAGTTGTCTCATCAGATCTCCTTGGCATCGTACAACAATGTTATGTGCCTCAATGTATTCAGCAATTGCCTCAAATTTTCACTCAATGGAGTAGCTTCTGTCATTGAATGCCGAAGTCATGTATCTGAGGTGCATGGCTTGCTGCTCTAATTCTTCTGCCAGCAGATCAGCTACTTTTTCAAAGGTTTCATTTGAGATACCAGTGGCCAGCTGAGGGAGTTTATGCTGGATGTCAGCTGGTTCTGGGTCTGTTTGATGTCCTCTGTCTTGATGCTGAGTCACATCTACATTGACATCCAAATCTTCAAGAATTTGGGTAGATGTGTATGATGGTGTAGCTTGAGCTGCTATTCCCCCTTGCTCTGTGCTGGGGATTGCCTTGACTGGAGTGGCAGCGGCTGAGCCGGTGTCCAATATGTTTGTGATGTCAGCCGGAGTTTCAGCAGATAGTGGTTGAGTGGTTGTCTTAATGGTGTTGTGGACTTGTTAGATGCATGTGACTGTAGAAAAGTTTTTAGAGGAATGTTATCATCAATTGCATTCGGTGTAGGAGTAACCTCTTCTCCTTGTTTGCCATGATCATTAGTATGATGATCATCATTATCATTGACATCCTGATCACCTCCATCATCTTGATCAGTATTATCATCACAATCTCCACCATCTTCCGAGTCATCACTTTGTCTGTCAGAGATCTGGGGCAGTTTTGCATTTCCTGCATCAACCATGTCCCAGAGAGGAGATTCATCAAGAACACCAACTAGAGTGGTGATTCCCAGAAAGTTAAAGAGCCATGCCTCCTTAGCAAGCATGCGTTCCGAATCTAGAAGCTGATTTTTGGAATCAACTTCTTTCCATTCAAGATATTCTGCAATTCGATCATGAATATCGTTTGCAGACATATGTGCGGGTTCTTCTGGAGATTCCTCATCATCTCCAGTGTCTCCTGTAACTTCCTTATTTGGAGGCTGTTGATCCTCACTTTCATTTTCTTCTTCCTGTTGTTCTGCCTCAACATCAGAATCCTCTTCTTCTTCATCAATTAATTTTCCAAAGGCCGTCTTTTCCAGACTGCGGTGAACCTTTTGCTTCTTTCTTTGACCGGAGGGATGAGTTGTGGTTTTCTTTCTCTTCCCTCCTCCGGCATGCTATTGCTGTTTAACATAGGTAAACATGACCTTGGACTCATGTAATTTGTGAAGTTGTACAACAGGGACTTTGAGGCATTGCATCAGATAGTGTAACTGAATCCCATACGACTTTTTCACCCAGAATTGTCCTTTCTTCGTCTTTCCTTCTGTTGTCCCCTTTTCGGCCGCTTTTAATTCACCTTGGATTTGTTCTTTGATTCTTAAAAAGAAGTATTTTACCCATTTGAACTCTAGATTGTTGGAGATGATTCCCATTAGCCGCATTCTGATTTCTATCATAGCATTATTTGCTCCCAACTTTCCTTTAATGCTTTTGCCAATTAGGGCACTGAACTCACTGAATGGTTTCTTTAAAGCGGATCTAAGACAATTGACATTCTAAGACCCTGGGTTTGCCGTTTTGGCGATTATCGGCCAGAAATTATCCAAGTTTTGTGGTACCATGGTCACTTTTGCTTGACCCTTATTTGAAAGTTGAAGATGTTTTCAAATTACCTTTTCTGTAATGACCACGTCTGTGCCATTGACGGATGCAAGAATCGTGTCTTCTTCCCACTCGTCACCTTCTTCAGCAAGGAGCCTAGATACGTATTTTGCTGATTTCCAAAAGGAGATGAGATTTTCATAGCAAACTTCGGTTATTGGAGGATTGAGAAAGGTTGATATTTTTAGGTTTTTGCATCCTGCTGCCAATCGTTTTGCTTCTTCGTCATTTCCGCATAGTTTTAAGTAGTGTTCTTCTTGGAAGAATGATCCAGTGGCAATCGATTTTTCATACCTAGCTTGGGTGTTTGAGGAGAATGAAGCCATTGATAGGTGATTGATGTTTAGAACACTTCAAGTTTTCAGAGAGAATCAAAAGTAGGGTTTGTAATTTGCAAAAGAGTGTAAAGATTTCTAAAAATCTTCTAAGTATCGTTTATATAGGATGATTTGGGTAGTGTGAACGTGGTTTGAATGTGGAAGGATTTTATGACATAATGGCGTGATTTTGTGTATGTAAATCGCGATATTCGAGTGAAGTGGGGGAGTGGATTGAGGTAAGTAATGATTAGAGCCCGGGAATCGAGGCGTTTGTAATTCGAAAGATAATATGGTTACCTCTATGATTATAAGTTGATCTCCACGTGTGTAATCATCCACAGAATAATCTTCCATAATTCCCTTATTCTACACGTGTATAAAAGTTGATTATGTTGACACTATAATTTACCTATGATTCCAATCTTTATTTCGGTGAAGTGCCTTGGCTGGCCACTTAGGCGGTGTAGTGACTCTTTCACTGAGTCGCTTTATTTGACTGTTCTTAACAATCAGTGAAGTTAACTTCGCCGAGTACCAGTACCTTACCTGCTACATCTCCTGTAATGGCAAAGGTTTAAATAGCTGATGAAGTCACTTAGCCGATTACTCCAGTTAGCCGCTCTTTGGTATTTAGTCGATTTCAATCATCCCTAACTCCGTTCTCAACATGCTAAATCTTTCATGACTGAGTGGTTTTGTGATGATGTCAGCCAATTGATCTTCAGTGGATATGTATTTTAGAATGATATCCCCTTTTTCAACATGATCTCTGATAAAATGATGTCTCACATCAATGTGCTTTGTTCTTGAATGCAACACCGGATTTTCAGTAATAGATATTGCACTTGTGTTATCACACATGATTGGAATTGTTTTCTCCTCCACTCGATAATCCCTTAGCTGTTGTCTAATCCTGAGTACTTGTGAACAACAACTGCCTGCTGCTATATATTCTGCTTCAGCTGTTGATGTAGATATGGAGTTTTGCTTTTTGCTAAACCACGAAACTAGTCTGCTGCCTAGCATTTGACAAGTTCCAGAGGTGCTTTTTCTATCTATTTTGCATCCAGCATAGTCAGAGTCTGAATATGATATCAACTTGAATCCTCCATCTTTTGGATACCAAATTCCAACATTAACATTGTTTTTCAAGTATTTGATTATTCTTTTGGCTGCTAGAAGATGTGATTCTTTTGGTTGAGCTTGAAATCTTGCACATACTCCTACTGCAAATGCTATATCGTCCTTTGCGCTTAAGTATAGTAGGGATCCAATGATTCCTCTATACATTTTCTGATCAACATCCTTTCCACTTTCATCTTTTCCAAGAATGACTCTTGCACACATTGGTGTATCTGCTGTGCCACTTGTGTCCATACCATACTTGTGTATCAAGTCTTTGTATACTTGACTTGACTAATGAAAATTCCATCCTTCATTTTCTTTACTTGAAGGCCAAGAAAATAATTTTGTTCTCCCATCATGCTGATCTGAAATTTGCTCTTCATCAGGTTTGCAAATTTCTCACACAGCTTTTCATCCTCTGATCCAAAGATGATGTCATCAACATAGATCTGTACTAGCAATGTGCTTGTTCCTTCCTCTAATTTGAATAGAGTCTTATCTATAGTTCCCTTATTGAATCCATTCTTGATCAAAAATTGAGATAGTGTTTCATACCAAGCTCTGGGTGCCTGTTTAAGTCCACAAAGAGCTTTCTTTAGTTTGTATACTTTGTCTTCTTTTCCTTTGAGTTGGAAACCAGGGGGTTGTTCCACATATACATCTTCTTCCAAAAGTCCATTCAGAAATGCACTCTTGACATCCATTTGATAGAAATTGAAATCTTTATGTGCAGCAAAAGCTAGAAAGAGTCTGATTGCCTCCAATCTTGCTACTGGTGCAAATGTTTCATCATAATCTATTCCTTCTGCTTGAGAATAGCCTTTTGCAACTAGCATTGCTTTGTTTCTGACAACTGTTCCTTGCTCATCCATCTTGTTTCTGAATACCCATTTTGTTCCAATGATATTGGATGTGTCTGGTCTGTCAACAAGTTCCCACACTTCATTTCTTTCAAAATCATTTAGTTCTTCTTGCATGGCTGTGATCCAGTCGGCATCTTGAATTGCATCATCTATTGTCTTGGGTTCCACTTATGATAGAAAACATGTTAACATATGCTCCAGTTGTCTTCTGGTTCTCACTCCTGTGTGAATGTCTCCAATAACTTGTTCTTCAGGATGATCTCTTAGCCAATTTAGGTCAGGTTGAAGTTGTTCTTCACTTTGTGCTTCTGCAGCTTCAGGTTCTGCATGTGCTTCATGTTCTTGTGCTTCTTCAGTTGTAATGACTTGTAGCTCATCTTGGTTTCCAAAATTGTGATGCAGAATAGTTGCTTGTACTGTTGTATTCATATACACTTGTCTTTGTGCTGCTTCTTCTTCTTGTTCTTGAAGACTTTCACCATTTGTATTTGGTTCATCAAAGACTACATGTATTGATTCTTCAATCACTAATGTTCTTTTGTTGAGTACTCTAAATGCTTTACTGGTGTCTGAGTATCCCATAAAGATTGCTTAATCAGCCTTTTCATCAAAGGCATGCAGCTGATTCCTGTTCAAAACAAAACATTTTGATCCAAACATATGCAAATATAAGATATTAGGTTTTCTACCATTCCATATTTCATATGGAGTTTTTCCATGATGTTTGTTGATAATTGATCTGTTTTGTGTATGGCATGATGTGTTTGCTGCTTCAGCCCAAAATCTCTTTGGCATGCATGCTTCTGCAATCATTGTTCTGATTGCTTCTTTGAGAGTTCTGTTTCTTCTTTCTGCTACACCATTTTCCTGTGGGGTTTCTGCTGCAGATAATTGATGCAATACTCCATTTTCTTCACAATAGGTCCTGATAATTTCATTAAGAAATTCAGTGCCTCTATCTGACCTGATCTTGATAATTTTCAGTTCTTTCTCATTTTGAAGTCATCTTAGCAAATCTGGTAGCTTTTTGAGTGTCTCTTTCTTCTTGTTCATAAAAATGGTCCAGGTGTATTTTGAGTAGTCATCCACCACTACTAGGGTGTATTTCTTACCACTTACACTTACTGGTGTGACTGGTCCAAACAGGTCCATATGCAACAGATGTAGAATTTTTGTTGTTGATTGATAGGGTTTTGACTTGAAGGAACTTTTGATTTGTTTCCCTTTCTGACATGCATCACATAGACTTTCTTTCATGAATGTGATCTCAGGTAGGCCTTCAACTAATTTGTTCTTTGATAATTTGTTGATGGTCTTGAAATTTAGGTGGTTTAGTCTTCTATGCCAGATCCAACTGGTTGATTTTTTGTTTTTGACAAACAAACATGTTTCAGATTTGGCTGTTTTCCAATCTACCACATGCATGTTATCTTTTCTTCTTCCTGCAAGTACTACTGTGTTGGTTTGGCTGTGAATGACTTTGCATCCTTCCTTGTTGAAGTGCACGTTGTAGCCTTTGTCATAAAATTGACTGATGCTCATCAGATTGAAATTAAGTCCCTTGACATATGCCACATTTTGAATCTTCAAATTGTTCTTGAGCATTGTGCCTTCCCCCTTAATCTTTCCAGGGTTTTCTTTGCCTCCAAATGTGACTTTGGGTCCATCAAATGCTTTGAAGTCAGTGAGCCATCTCTTGTTTCCTGTCATGCATCTGGAAAATCCACTGTCTATGTACCAGACATCCTACAAAACAAATTAATTATGTTTAGGTACCCAACAGTGTTTGGGTCCATACCTGTTAGCAGTCATGCCTCCTACTCCAAGTGTATATCCAAATGATCTTCTTTTTGGGTAGTTAAAGTCATCAAATTCATATATATAAGGCATGGCAGAATAACTTCTAATATTTCTACTGAAGGTATTCTGATACTTTTCTCTACTTTTTGGTGCATTTGCATCCTTCTTCACTTTCCAATATACAGTGGGAAACTTATGTTGCTTCATGTGTTTAGGAACATACCTAGATTGATTCTTCTTGAACACATGATTCATATCATGGAATGGTTTCTTCTTGTATTTTGGTGGTGCAACATTCAAATCATCATCTGAAGGATAAAGTCTTCATTTACCTTTCCGAAATTCCTTGCTTTTGGTTGATTGGATTGATGATTTAGTCTGCTGTTTTACTGCACTGGGTTTTGACTTCACCGGTACAGGATGAGTGGTTGAAGCCATGGTATGTCCCTTTCTGAATTTTGGTTCAATATTAATCGTGGATTCAGAATCGTGTTGACCATTGTTTCTACTCTCATCCTGACTGTTGTAGCCAAGACCAGATCTGGATCCAAACCTTGTTGAGGGTTTGTAAACTGGTTCATTTGTGATCTTAACTGGTAGGGGGATTTTCTCAACTTGTCTGTCAACAACATATGTATGAACCTCTGCTGTTTGTTGATCATTTGAGTAGATCTCCTTACTAGTTGGTTCGGCTTTTGCTTTATCCAGTTCTTTCTTTAATCTTTTATTTTCATTTCTTAGATCCTTGCATTCTTTTTTCAGAATTTCATGATTCATCTCAATTTCATCAAATTTAGTCATGAGATTTTGGACTAAATCTGCTGGATCTAATTAGAATAGAAGATTGTGCAGTGTCAGATGTGGATGCATTTGATGAAAAGTAAGAGCTAGATGTTACCTCACTTTCATCTGATTCTTTGGCCATTAGACATAGGCTTGATTTCTCAATGTCTGGACTATCACTTTCATCTTCATCAAATTCTTTGGTCATGAGGCATAGACATGCTTTTTCATTCTCTGAGTTGTCTTCTTCATCACTGTCATCTGAGTCATTACCAGATGATTCTTCATACTTTTCACTGCTAGATTCAGCCTTGAGTGCCTTCTTGCCTTTCCTCTTTTCAGATGCTTTGTATTTCTTCTTTTCATCATCTTTATCATTTTCTTCAGGAAAATCAGCCTTGAAGTGACCTTTCTTGTTGCAGTTGAAGCATCTGTATTCATCATCTTTCTTCTTCATGTCTTTGGTTGAACTTGACCTCTTGTTTGGTGATGAGCTTCCTTTGAATGGCTTCTTTTTGCTAAACCTGTCAAAACATTTAACTAATAAAGCTACTTGTTCTTTAAGCTCATGTGTCTCTTTGCTGATACAATCAGCAAAGTTACTTTGCTGGGTTGCTATAAGTGCAGTGGCTTTTTGTGTCTCTGCCGGAGCACCATCTTCACCGTTCAGTTCGAATTCATGAGCTTTGAGTTGGGACATCAGAGTCAGAGTGTCAGTGTTTGCAAGGTTTGTGGTTACTCTGATTACTGATGTTATGATCTTCCATTCTTTCAGGTAAGCCTCTCAAGATCTTTAAGCATACTTCTTTCTGGGGATATATGTGTCCAAGCTGTTGCAGTTCACTGATGATGCTTGAGAATCTGTTGTCCATTTGATCAATGGATTCACCAGCCTTCATTTTGAAATTTTCAAATTTCTGTTTTGCAACAAATAATTTGTTTTCTTTGACTGCTTCAGATCCTTCATTTATCAGTGCTAGCTTGTCCCACATCTCCTTTGCTATTTTGCAATCTTTGATTCTCATTAACATGTTGCTATCTAGAGTCTTCAAAATCATATCTTTTGCAACAAAGTCTAGATTTGCTCTTCTCCTGTCGTCCTTGGTCTAATCTTTCTTGGGTTTGTCTACCTCCTTCCCCTGATCTGCTCCTGTGGATACCACAGTCATGATTGTGATTGGGCCATCATTAATTACATCCAACATCTCCTCATGAGTTGCTGCAAGATGAGACAACATTCTTATTTTATATTCATCAAAATTGTTAACATTGAAAACATGTACTTTTGACATAAAGTTTGAGGAATCTATAAGTACAAATAAGAGATCTATATGTGAATGAATAGAAAACTCAGATTTGAAAACTACTTTGAAAATATGTGATCTCCTTGTTACCGTAAATTAGATCCGAACGGTTCGATACTAGGAACACCGCTACGATACCAATTGTTGGTCCCGAGAGAAGGGTAAAACTTTAGTCAGAGGGGGGGTGAATGACTATAGTGGAGTTTCAAAAACTTTTCTTCTGATTAAAAGCTTTTGGGCAGCGGATAAGTCCCTTCTTACTAGATTGTTTCAAAGCAGTTTATACATTCACAGATATAAGGTATAACGTAGGCAATTAAAAGAGTGTAGTAAAGTAAATTGTAGAAAGGAAATTGACACAAGGCTTATAGTGGTACAGGGTCGTGTAATCCCTTAATCCACTCTTCTCCTGTGATGATTGGAGGAATTCACTATTGTTTTCTCAGATACATGATGACGGTCAAATTGTACCCGTTATTCTATGATCTTTATCCCCGATTCTAGTTTAAAAGAGCTTTAATGTAGGGATAATAAGTCGTAATATGCCTAATTTATATATACCCCGAGTTACGATTCGTTATTCTGCATTTCGATGATTTATTGCATTATTTGGTATTACAAACTATGTTTTTGTATAATAAATACGATGAGCATTATGGACGGACTACGGAGAAGGAATTAAAGATCCAGGACAATGCGAGCCCGGCGAGAAGATAGAAGACGAGCCCGAAGAAGAAGTGAAGGCTCGGTCGACCGAGCCCGGCTATTCGGTCGACCGAGTGGACTTAAAGCCCGGCACGCCGGCGTATTACTTAAGTCGGTTAGGGTTTAGGGAATCCGATCCTTAGTCGGTTTCTAAGTCGGTTATGAGCTCTATATAAACACATTGTCATTAGTATTATGTATTCATTCATACATTGATTTAATCATTGATAAAAGAGCACTACAAATTGAGAGTTTTTCAGCAAGTTAGGGCTGCAACAATGTAAGCCCTTAATCTTCATGTTTTATTTTCAAGTAATTAATTATTCCAATTATGTTCTTATCGTTTGAATTAATTAAACATAGCTAGATGATGTGATTCTCGGCTATGACGTTAGGTGGTGGTGACACCTTGTCAATGAGGATCCCATGACCTACGTCATAATCTAGATTTATTCATGACTCTATGTGATTTAATTACTGTGTATCTATGATAGTTTATATAAGTGATGTACGAATTGCTGTTTAATCTGTTCTGTATAAGGAAACGCTGAGAGGTTGGTTCTAGGATGTAATTAGGGTTGAGTTCGTCCGGGTGACCGAGCAGAGTCGTTCGGTCGACCGAGCCTTTATCCTCGGTCGACCGAGCCCTAGTTTCGTCAGTTAAGTCTGCCACGTCTTTATGGTGGGTCTGACCTAGTTGAATTTACTTTCTCAGTAGGTATGGCTACGTCTACGTCGCTCGTCAGTTTTTCATTAGCGTGTTATTAGTAAATACCAATATAAGACGTCTAGTTCGGCTCACGAACGATCTTTCGGGACTTTCAGCAAGATCTAGATTAGTTTTGTATTAGGGAATTGTCGACACCTAGTCATACGTGAATCGTAGATTAACAAGAGACTTACCAAGTAATTGTTAATAGGACGGGGGCTTGAGCGATCGTTTAGGAAGTACGCCTAACCATAGGAATGTTGCCTAAGCGAGGTGTACGGTTAATATCGGCATCCTTAGAATAATGAGCGTGTGAGTTATATGAGATGGATACCCAAAAGGTGAAGTCACGTAACAATACCACAGTGATCTAGTAACCTAACCGGTGCTAAGTCAAGTTAAGGGGATGACTCCCGTAGCCAATTAAATATGAATACGCCAGTTGACGAGTTAGTGAGTTAGGTTATCTTATATAAGTTGTTTTGGTCCAAACGATAACGTTGGTAATTGGAAGGTTAATTACGTGTGTGTCTTTTAGGTTTGAGTTTGTTTATTTTATTTTGTCTTTTGTGTTGGTCTTAGACTGTTGTTCAATAACGAATTAGGTGAGTTAATTATTTAAACCTAGGGTCCACATTTTGATTCCCTGAGGGATCGACCTTGATTCACCATCGATATGCTATGATGTACCTAGTGCTACTGCTAGTATTTGGTGGTCAAGTAAAATAAATTTATAACCTGATCAGACCGCAATCAATACAATTGTAAGATTGTCCATGACTTCCCAAGCTTCACAATCTACAAGACTATCACTCCTTGGCTACAACAGCTTCAGTGATTCAGTCTCTTTCACTGCTCCTTGAGATCAAATCCTTCAGCAGCTATCACAAACACAACTCCTTCTCAGATGACTTCTGATTCAGTTGCTTCAGTTTATTCTGAATGTGATTCACAAACTTGATTGATCAATCTCAGTGCTAAATATAAAATTTTAGTTCTGATGTCTGAGTTGATCTCTAGATAAATCCTTGTAAGTTCAGAGAGAAGGCTTTTCAAATTGACAGAGTTTCTGCTTGGTTTTTTTTTTTTCTGATCGTCGTTATAATCTGTCTGTCAATGCCTTCAATTTATAGCCTTGAGTATCCTTGATTTGAAATTCCGTCCGTTGGCTATATTAATGAGGGGAATAATCCTTCAATTTATTCTTGATTCCCCCTTAATTACATTCTCCTTGATTTCAGTGATCTGATTTTTCTTCAAATGTATAGCAGAAAATCCGTCCTTGATTGATCCTCTATTGATTGTGCATTAAATGCATGATCCTCTGAATCTTCATCATATTTCAATTCTGTTCTGATAAGGATTACTTCGCCGCTCTCTTAACGGTCGAGTGATCCATCTGACTTTGCCGTTTATATCTTCCTTCACTGTTTTTGCCTTCACTTAGCCGAAAGTCAGTTTACTCTGCCGATTCACTGTTTCCTTCATCACTTAAGTTTAAGGAGAATCTTTGTACTTCACTGATCATTGGTTTGGGTGAGATCAGTGTACACCATATTTGAAGATTAAGTTTCATCACTTGAACCATAACTTAGACTTATCCAAGGTCATCACAGACTTCCTTGGTTATAAGTCATACCATTAAGTCTTCATTGCTTCTCTGTATATACTTGGCATGCTTCACTCTTCCGAATGTCTGTTTTACTTTGCCGTCCTACCAACTAGTACAATACTTGTCTGACTTAACTTATACAATATGTCACACTCTAAGTAGAGACTTATACAGAGAAATTCTAACTTATTTCAAGCTTGCTATAACAGCTAGTATGGCCATCATCAAAACATAATTAAAATGTTCCTAACACCCACTAACCTTCTTGTAAACATAGGGCTCATCTTCGTTCTTGATAAAATCAAGCTAATTGATTGTCAAATCAAAGCGAAGATTCTAACTTCGAGAAGCTTGCTTCAACCTATAAATGGACCTTTGCAATTTGCACACCATCCTGACATCTTTGGTTGTGAAACCCTCAGGTTATGTCATATACACTTCCTCAGACATATTCCCATTAAGGAAAGATATTTTCACATCCATCAGCCAAATTTCATAATCATTATGCTGCAATAGAAAGCAGAATTCTAATGTACTTTAACATGGCAACAGGCAAGAAAGTTTTTTCATAGTCAATACCTTTTTTTTTCATTTAACCTTTTGCCACTAACCTAGCCCTGTAGGTGACTATGTTACCATCCATGTCGGTCTTTCTCTTAAAGACCTATTTGCACCCTATAGGAACAATTCCATTAGGTGGATCAACTAAGTTCCAAACTTGATTGTCTTTCATGGACTCCATTTTAGAATTCATGGCTTCTAGACATTTCTCTTTGTCAGGCCTCATTAACACCTCCTCGTTAGTTTTAGGGTCTTCATCTTCCATGAGATATACGCCCATGTACCTTTCAGGTTCATGGCGTTCTTTGGTGGATCTTTGAGGTGCTACTATGTTTGGAGCAGGGACTTGCACCACCTCATTGGATGGTGCTTGCTCTATCTCCATCAACTGATTGTTGTCCGTATGTGGTTCTTGAATTTCTTCAAGATCAATTTTTCTCTCACTGGCCCTCTCCAGAATGAACTCTTTCTCCAGGAAATGGCCAGTCCTGGAAACAAACACAATTTGTTCTCTAGGGTGGTGAAACTGGTATCCTCTAGTTTCTCTAGGATAGCCCACAAATAGACATTTATCATATCCGGCTTCTAGTTTTTCAGGTATCTTCCGCTTCACATAAGTCGGACAACCCCAAGGTTTAATATACACCAAATTCAGTTTCATCTTGGTCAATACCTCGTATGGCATTGAATCAACCGTCTTTGATGGAGCACAGTTAAGTACGTACAATGCATTTTTGAGAGCATAGCCCCAAATCAATTTTGAAAGAACTGCATAGCTCATCATGGATCGCACCATGTCTAACAAAGTGTGGTTCCTCCTCTCAGATACGCCATTCATCTGTGCATCCCGGGAGGGGTCCATTCAGGTAGAATCCCATTCTCCTTTAAGTAATCTTGAAACTCTCCATCTAGGTATTCACCACTTTGATCGGATCGAAGTGTTTTAATTTCTTTACCTAGTTGTTTCTCAACTTCACTTCTGAATTCCTTGAACTTTTTAAAGGCTTCATACTTGTACTTCATTAAGTACACATAACCATAATGAGAATGGTCGTTAGTGAAGGTGATAAAGTAAGAGTATCCTCCTTTGGCTTGAATTGAAATTGGGCCACATACATCAGTATGTATGAGCTCAAGCAACTCATTTGATCTTATCTCTTTGCCCCTAAATGGTGATCGACTTTGTCATATTTCCATGTAATCATACTTCACATGTATCAAACGATTCATAATCGAAGTGATCCAATAATCCATCTTTATGGAGTTTGGAAATACGATTCTTCTTTATATGGACAAGTCTACAATGCCATAAGTAGGATTTTGTTGGTCCCTTGGAATGGCAAACACAAGTTTAGAGGGGGGGGTGTATCAACTTGTCACCAAAAAATTTCCCAAAACTGAAAGTACCCCTTCAACTGGGTTTCTATGAAACTCAAACTGATACACAATATGACTCAGTTCGGTTTCGTTCCAACCCCTTTAATCCTCAGTAGGAGTTAGCTAATTCAGTTTTGCTGATGCTATAACTGAACTAACTTGCAGCGGTTAATAACAAGCCTTTTATACAATAGATGTGACAGTAAAGATCTAATCCTCCTATGTATCAGTTTTGTGCTGACTCAGTGTCTAATGTTTGCTGAGTAAGTGATAGCATGATAATGCAATAATTAAAGCAATCATAGCACAAGTATAAATGCGTAAAGTAAATCAACACAGAGTTTGTTTATGGAAGTTCCAGTTGGTGTAATCCCGTACGTCTCCCATTTTCCTGTGGTGTAGGAGGTATCACTAGAATCTTGAGATAACTGTTACAAAATCCTAGCCCAATGACAGTCCTTCACGACACCCTAGTTCACTGTCTACACATAATGAAGAAAGGGAGGATAGCTCATTTCACACTGCACACTGATCCTTCGGAGGTGGAATGACTCCTTCACCAGCTCACCACTAACACAAACACAGTCCACAAACTGCACCAACAGCTGTGGCAACCAAGTTGCAACCGTATGAGGAAAGGTGAAGTTTCTCTCCTCAAACTATGCACAGCCAACCCTTTTTCACAAAGGTTAGGTTTAGAATTAATCAAAAGATTAATTCAGTGAGATGTCTGATTCTTCTGGATATGACGTTGTAGCTCTAAGATGCCTTCTTCCCCCTTAATGGGTTGCTGGATCTTTCTTTGTAATCTTCAAGGCAATTTCAATGGCTTCCCCTTATGAAATCAGATTTGCTGGATCTGGATCTTTGGATATATGCTTGTAAAGCTTTTTCAGATCTCCCTTTCTTGAGTGTTTTCCTTTGTGTATTTATAGGGGCAACGTAACGGTCACATCACTATTATAGCCGTTATATTGTCGTTTAGCCAACGTTCACATGTATGACCTTTTGTCATTTTGTTATTTCAAATTCAATAGGCTTTAACTCAGTTTTCTACTCTTCTTCAATACTGAGTACCTTATGTTCTTGACATCTGACTTCAATTGACTGAGTCAGAGTACACCATTCAGTTTCTTCTTTTCCTGGTAACGGATAATCTTTGCCCTTAAGATTATTCAGCTTTACATGATCTATAGTTCAGTTTCAGGTTATCACAGACATGCCTGAATCCTGACTTATAGTCACGACTTAATCAACTTCTAACTGAGTTTTCCACCTCAGTTCTTCAGTCTTCAATAGCTGAGTCTGTGTCCCTCAGTTCTTCAGTCTTCTAGATAAGCCAACTGAGTTTGTGTCCCTCAGTGAACTTATCTTCTTCAGTTTGCTTATAACTGAGTCTGATCCCTCATTTTTCCATGTGTATGCTCAGTTTTGTTTGCTGTGACTTAGCTGTTCGCCTAGTTCCTATCTATTACAATGCTTGTCTGAAACAACCTGTACAAGGTTCAGACTGTAGATAGAACTTATACATTTTTCTCTAGACCATTTCTTGCTTCTTCTTTCATTATGCACTATAACAGTTAGTTATGACTTCATCATCAAGGGTTGTAAGTGATCTCTGTAAGTACGTGATAAATCATCATCAAAACACAAATATTATTTCCAACAATTTCCCCATTTTTTGATGATGTATCATAACCCTCCCTAAAAGAAATAATAAGAGAATAATGCAAGAAATCATAACAAATTAAAATAACAAACTAAGAACAACTGAGTTTATTACAAAGCGAACTGAATAACTAGATTGATTACAATTTTTCTTTTTCCAAAGACAACATCTTTTCTCCAAGGAAAATGCTTCTTTTAGTTTCTAGAAGTCTTCTTGCCTTTCCTTCTTCTCTTGATTCATTATCTCTGGGCTTGATATCCTGGTATTCATTGATAAACCGATTTGCTTCTTCATTATCTTGGTTCTTGAGTTTTATCAAAATCTCTTTGATCTCCTTATCCATCATCTTCTCTTATTCTTCTGAAATAATACTAAGTTCCTTTCCTTTAGTCTTCAGAATATTTTCCTCCTCAGTTTTTGTCTTTTTGCCTTCATCAGCCTTCAAATTTTCCTTCAACCTGGCACAGATTACAAGCTTATTCCTAATGTTCAACACAGCTTTAACTGAGGCTTCTTCATCTTCCTGAGTTCTTGTTTCTTCAAAGGTTTCTTTTGAAATTAATTCTTTGATCAGATTATCAACTGCTTCTCCATTTTGTTGAATAGCAAGTAGATCAGCATCTACTTGTCTGTTTTGTTCTTCAACCAATAGTTTGACATAGATTCCTTCAGCTTTGTCAACTCTTTCAGTTTTATCGGCATCAGCATTACCTTCAGCTTTATCTTCCCCCTTGTTTGAAGATATGCAAAAGCTTTCTTCAAATAACTTGTTCAAGGTGATGATGTTGGAGTATTTGTTCAGTCCTGAGTAATGTGCTGTTGAAAAAAAAATTTGTAAGTTGTGGAGCTTCAGTTGTAGAGTCTCTATCAGGCTTTCGATGATCATTTTTAATCCTTCAAATTTCTCCTCAGTTTCAGTTTCTTGCCACTGAGATCTTTCAGTTGCATCATGGGGAATATCCTTCAGTACAGATTTGCTTGTAGACGCTTCATGAGCTTGAGATGAGAAACTGGCTTCATGATAATGACTTAATAACTTTTTCTCATACTCACTCGTGCAAAATTCAGCATCTTCCAAAGCTTCTCTTTGCTCCTCAGTATATTCATCATGCTTCTCAGTTGGAAGTTCACTTTCCTCAGTTTCATCTTCAATCAGGATAGTGTCTTCAGTTTCAGTTTTCTTTGTAAGATATTTGTTCCACATCCTTCTTTCTCTCCTCAAGGTTCTATCATCGAGATTTACAGTTTCACTTGAGCTAGAGTTTGAAGTTTCTCTCTTATCTTCTTCGTCAATTTTCCTTTTCTTCGCTCCATTGGACACTGATTCCTGTATTACTTCTGTTTCTGTGGATTTTGAGATGGAGAAATAGTCTAGTATTCTTTGAACTAGATAAGTGAATCCCTTTTTCAATAAAAACTTTTCTCCAACAGCCTTCCTCCCTTGGCCTCTTGCTTTTTCATCTGAAACTTGTTTGATCAATTGCTTGAGAACAAACTTGTTCCAGTCCAGTCTTTCTTCAAACCAAATAGCATTAATCAGTTTCATCTTCTCTGTTGAAAGTGTGTAGAGATTCCAAGTGTGACCAATAACGCTTTTGGTCAGAAGAATTGTCAAGAATGCGAACTCTTGTTTCTGTTGATAAATAGATCCAATGAAATTCTTCTCATTTTTGTTGAGTGCCGTGACATTCCAAAGTTTGCCTTTTTCTTCATTTCCAAAAGTGAGAGATGAAGATCCTCCAAATATGTCAAAACCAAAGACTAGGGAAATAAAATGTTCAGCAATAGTAATGCTTTTATCTTGAACTGCTGTCCTGAAACCCTTTCCATCAACGGAAATTACGACGTTTTTGTAGAAATCTTTGATATTTTCTGGGTGCAATGTATCAACCTTTGTATCAATCAAATTTTCAAGTCCTCGAACCTTTTTGATTTTGTCTGCAATCTGGGTTGAAAGGATGGAGTTTGAGAATTTTTGACTGAAGTCATTCAGACTCATGGTAATTCCTTCATCAATGTTGTATCGCTCCATGGATCTCTGAATTAAGAATTCAAGTGGTAGTTTTGAAAATGATTGAGCAAGATTTTGTCAAATATGCGTTTCTGAGTCTTCCAATCATTTTCAATAAGAGTCATATCGCAATCAATAATATTTGTAGGGATGTGCATCTACTTCTTCTCCTTGATTGATACGTGGCTTCAGGTGATTTGTCTTGTCAGCCCAAGCGACAGATGGTAGCTGGAAAGTTTTCTGCTTTTGACCAACTTGCCCTTCATCAGCTTTTGCCTTTTTCGCTTTGCGTAGAAAGTCAGTTTTCTTTGGTTTCAGCAATCATAAGAACTGACTTAGCCTGCAAAACAGTTTTAAGTTTTCTTCGGTACCCATATCTTCTTGGGTCCGGCTGGATTAGTTACTGAAGTATAAACTTCAGTTTCGTTGATGAGAGAATTAACCTTTCTCATCTCTTTTCTAGATAGACCATTACGCTCAACTTTAGTCGATTTCACAAGGATTCTTTTAGATTTATCAACTTTATTTCCTTTGTGCAACCCACTAGATCTTCCAGTATCTTGGTGTCTAGAGTTTATACTCTTTGAAATCTCAAGACTGGGTAAGGGTGAGGAATTATTATTGCTATTGTAAGATTTACTAGATAATAACCTTTCAGCTAGATTTGACATCTCAGTTTCAAGAAATTCATTCTAATCTTTTGCTTTGTCAAGTTCTATATCTTTTAGTTTTAACACCAGTGTGAGTTTTTCTGTCAACTTGGCAAGCTCAGAGTTTCTCTGACTGAGTTCAGCGAATGATAATTGAGTTGAAGAATGTACCTTTTCTTGATTACTTGTTGCAACTTCACGATATGAATGCATATTCTTTGGTTGCTCTAATGAATCTTTTATACTAGCAATTTACCCGTGCTATTCACGGAGATAACTCAACGTAAAATAAAACAGTGAATCATGCATAATTTATAAAATTTTAAATAAATACTCTTCTAAATTTTTTTTAAACAAACTCAATGCATGGTCATACGATAAAATGAAATTAAAGCAAATAACTTGCAACATTTCAATCATTAAAGGATGTCAAGAAATATAGTATTACACCGCATTTACAACCTTTTCAATTATTATTCGTATTTGTCTATTAATGGTTCTACATTTAGAAAATTGAATTTAGAAAGTAACAGTTTGTAATTATTGCGAATTTTTTTCGTATTTCTCTGTGAATTAGGTCATGTTCAAACTTTTTGGACATTTTTCATATTTTTTGTATTCTTCTATTATTTATGATTGATTATGCTCTTAGTCAACTATTGTATACTATAAATATCATTATCCCGAGAATCTAAAAACTTTCTTTTTTCCGTAAATATTCTATTGTACAGTATTACACCGCATTTACAACTTTTTTCATTTCTGATTTGTATTTGTCTATTAATGGTTCTACATAATTGGAAAATCAAATTTAGAAAGTCAAATTTTGTAATTATTGTGAAGTGTAATTAGTGTGAATTTTTTTCGTATTTCTTTATTAATTATTATTGATTATGTTTTTATTCAACTATTGTATACTATTAAAAATCCTTTTTATTGATAATATTCTAATGAATTATTTATTAGGAAAATCAAAATTTCAAAAGTCAAATTTGATAATTTGTGTGATTTCGCAAATATTGTATTGTATAGTATTACAGTGCATTTACAACTTTTTTCATTTCTGATTCGTATTTGTCTACTAATGTTCCACATAATTAGAAAATCAAATTTAGAAAGTAAAATTTTGTAATTATTGTGAAGTGTAATTAGTCTGAATATTTTCGTATTTCTCTATTAATTATTATTGATTCTGTTTATATTCAACTATTGTATACTATAAATAAACATTTTTATTCATTAAATATTCTGATGAATTATTTATTAGCAAAATCAAAATTTCAAAAGTCAAATTTGGTAATTAGTGTGAATTGTATTTAGTGTGAACTGTAATTAGTGTGATTGGAGAGAGGGGTTAATTATTAGGAAAATCAAATTTTAAAAAGTCAAATTTGGTAATTAATAGTGTGATTGCAGAGAGAGGTTACCTATTGCAAAATCAAATTATGTAATTAGGGAATGTTCAAATTTTTTGGATATTTTTCATATTTTTATTTATGATTGATTATGTTCTTATTCAACTATTGTATACTATAAATATCATTATCCCGAGAAATCTAAAAACTTTGTTTTTCCGTAATTATTCTATTGAATAGTATTATACTGCATTTACAACTTTTTTCATTTCTGATTCGTATTTGTCTATTAATGGTTCTACATAATTAGAAAATCAAATTTTGTAATTATTGTGAACTGTAATTAGTGTGAATAATTTTCATATTTCTCTATTAATTATGATTGATTCTGTTTTTATTCAACTATTGTATATAATAAAAAAACATTTTTATTAATTAAATATTCTGATTATTTATTTATTATGAAAATCAAAATTTCTAAAGTCAAATTTGGTAATTAGTGTGATCGGAGAGATGTTGATTATTAGGAAAATCAAATTTTGTAATTAATAGTGTGATTATATAGAGATGTTACTTATTGCAAAATCAAATTTTTTGGATATCTTTTTCATATTTTTCGTATTCTTCTATTATTTTTGATTGATTATATTCTTATTCACCTATTGTATACTATAAATATCATTCTCCCGAGAAATCTAAAAACTTTCTTTTTCCGTAAATATTCTATTGTATAGTATTCCATGGAATTAGTGTGATTAGAGAGAGAGATTATTCATTAGGATAATCAAATTTAAAAACTCAAATTTGGTAATTAGTGTGATTTTTTTTTCGTATTTCTCTATTAATTATGATTGATTCTGTTTTTATTCAACTATTCTATACTATAAAAAAAACTTTTTACTCCTTAAATATTCTGATGAATTGTTTATTATTGTAATCATTTACAATGTTACGCATTAATTTAATTATTTTGAGGCAATAATTTTTTTTTTCATTTTTCTATATTACGCAATAATTATGATTGATTCTGATTTTAATCAATTAGTATTTTATACTAGTAACGCAGTAATTTTTTAAAAAAATAACACTAATTCCCTCAAAATGCTATTTTCCAAGATCTATCTATATAAAAAAAATCTGGCAATTTAAAAAATAAGAGAAAAATTATATTTAAAAAAATCCTCCTATTTATATTCAAAAAATTAACAAAAATATCCATATCATTATCTGACAAAGTGTGTCGTGCATTTTATTCTAACCGCCTAAAACATTCAGCTAAAAATATACAGCTATAAAATATATGAATATAACAAAAAATAACAAAAAAAAATGAATATATGTGTCTCACTATTTAAAAAAATTAAAGAAATATCAATATCTGCTTAAACATGTAAATTTTTTTCCTTTTAATTTTTTTAGAAGAATGTTGTTTTTTTTTCTAAAGTCTTATTCATGCACAAATAAAATTAAAATAGAAAGTCAAAAAATCTTACCGAGCAGAGAGCTAATATTATGCACAAAGCAACCACATATAAAAGAGGATGAGACGAATCAAGTGGATGAGTAAACTACAAATAAACAAAATGACATTAAAATTCAAATGATTGACAATATAATACATTAGAATGCCACTGGAAGAATCAAGTGAGTTGGATAGATGAATGAAATGTGATGGATGTGTGATTAAGAATTATAAGCAAATTAGGCGTTTTCTTATCCTTCCTTTTTTTTTGAGAGTTTTCCTATAATCAATAATAATAATTTTTTTTGATATTTTTTTATCTCCGTGATATGCATAGCACGTGCATAATATAAATTTTTTTTTAAATTATGTTTCCTATTGCATGACTTTTTTCCTCCCACATAATTTTAAAAAAAAATTTATTACCTCACATGAATACATTTCACTCCCTTCATATTGTCACATAAACCTTATTCCAGTGTTGATCTTGATCTGGATCTCTTCGCGGATCATAATCTCTATCTCTGATATCGTTGCATCAATAAGCATCATAATCATACATGGCGAAAAAAAAAACAAAAAATCAAAACCCTAATAGAAAATGTAAAAACATATTGTTGAGTGGTTAACATAAACCTGATTCCAATGTTTATCTTCATCTCGGTCTCTACTATCGTTGCATCAATACGCATCATAATCATATCTAACGAAGCAAAACAAAAAATCACAACCCCAAGAGAATAGGTAAAAACATATTATTGGGTGGATATAAAAAATAAAAAATAAACCTGTTGATCTTCATCTCGATCTCTGCTATCTTTGCATTAGTAGGCATCATAATCATACCTGACGAAACATAACAAAAAAATCACAACCCTAAGAGAAAAGATAAAAACATATTATTGAGTGGATATAAAAAAAACATTGAATAAAAGGAGAAGAGAATAAAAAATGAATTGGAATAATGTTTGATTTTTGAAAGGGTGTTTGAATAGTATTTGATGTGCATTTGAATTATGGATTTGGGCAGAAAAATAGTGAACGTCAGTTACGGAAATAATGAGAATATTTACTGCAGCAAAAGTATTGACCATAATGATAAGTGTGCAATTTAGTCGTGCCAAGTGGGTTTTTTTTATTTTAATTTTGAATATTTTTTTTAAAATATTGAATATATTTGGTCTTATTGCTAATTAATGTGGATATTTTGTAAATATTGAACATAAATGTCATTAATGTATGATCTTTGACTGTGAGAAATTTTTTAAGAGCCGGGTTTGGGTAAAAATTGATTTTATTTCCTCTCCTAAATATATATATATATATATATATATATATTCAGTTTCTTACAACAACTTCTTTTCTTCTTCTTCTGAGAAGTTACTTAGTGATGGAACTCCTCTGGACTTGTCATCATGTACATTAATAATAATCTCCACATCATCACTGATTTGAGGTTCTGGATTTGTATGTGAATCTGTGGTACTGAACCTCTCAAAACCTTGATCTTGAAAATCATATACATTTTGCAAACAGTTAGTCAGGGGGTGAGTAAGCCAACTTCTAATTCTAGATGTATTCATTTCTATTAAGTGCTTTTAACGATTGATACAGTGAGGGGTAATCAACAACTGATGTGTAAGATATTTGGATCACTTCCAAACGGAAGAACTGCTCCGATACCAATTGTTGGTCCCTTAGAAAGGATAACACAAGTTTAGAAGGGGGGGTGAATAAACTTGTCACCAAAAACTTTCCCAAAACTGAAAGTACCCCTGGAACTGAGTTTATATTAAACTCAAACTGAACTATCAAACTGATACACAATATGACTCAGTTCACTTTCGTTCCATCCCCTTTAATCCTGTGTAGGAGTTAGCTAATTCAGTTTTGCTGATGCTATAACTGAACTAACTTGCAGCGGTTAATAACAAGCTTTTATACAATAGATGTGACAATAAAGATCTAATCCTATGTATCAGTTTTGTGCTGACTCAGTGTCTAACGTTTGCTAAGTAAGTGATAGCATGATAATGCAATAATTAAAGCAATCATAGCACAAGTATAAATGCATAAAGTAAATCAACACAGAGTTTGTTTATGGAAGTTCTGGGTGGTGTAATCCCGTACGTCTCCCCTTCTCCTGTGGTGTAGGAGGTATCACTAGAATCTTGAGATAACTGTTACAAAATCCTAGCCCAATGAGAGTCCTTCACGACACCCTAGTTTCACTGTCTACACATAATGAAGAAAGGTAAGATTGCTCCCTTCACTCTGCACACTGATCCTTCGGAGGTGGAATGACTCATTCACCAACTTACCACTAACACAAACACAGTCCGCAAACTGCACCAACAGCTGTGGCAACCAAGTTGCAACAGTATGAGGAAAGGTGAAGTTTCTCTCATCAAACTATGCACAGCCAACCCTTTTTCACAAAGGTTATGTTTAGAATTAATCAAAACATTAATTCAGTGAGCTGTCTGATTCTTCTGGAAATGACGTTGCAGCTCCAAGATGCCTTCTTCCCCCTTAATGGGTTACTGGATCTTTCTTTGTAATCTTCAAAGCAATTTCGTTGGCTTCCCCTTATAAAACCTGATTTGCTGGATCTGGATCATTGGATATATGCTTGTAAAGCTTTTCCGGATCTCCCTTTCTTGAGTGTTTTCCTTTGTGTATTTATAGGGGCAATGTAACGGTCATATCACTATTATAGCCGCTATATTTTCGTTTAGCCAACGTTCACATGTACGACCTTTTGTCGTTTTGTTATTTCAAATTCAATAGGCTTTAACTAAGTTTTCTACTCTTCTTCAATACTGAGTACCTTATGTTCTTGACATCTGACTTCAATTGACTGAGTCAGAGTACACCATTCAGTTTCTTCTTTTCCTGTTAACTGATAATCTTTGTCCTTAAGATTATTCAGCTTTACATGATCTATAGTTCAGTTTCAGGTTACCACAGACTTGCCTGAATCCTGATTTATAGTGACGACTTAATCAACTTCTAACTGAGTTTGTCACCTCAGTTCTTCAGTCTTCAATAGCTGAGTCTGTGTCCCTCATTTCTTCAGTCTTCTAGATAAGCCAACTGAGTTTGTGTCCCTCAGCGAACTTATCTTCTTCAGTTTGCTTATAACTGAGTCTGATCCCTCAGTTTTCCATGTGTATACTCAGTTTGCTTGCTTTGACTCAGCTGTTCGCCTTGTTCCTATCTATTACAATGCTTGTCTGAAACAACCTATACAAGGTTCAGACTCTAGATAGAACTTATTCATTTTTTCTCTAGACCATTTCTTGCTTATTCTTTCCTTATGCACTATAAAAGTTAGTTATGACTTCATAATCAAGGGTTGTAAGTGATCTCACTAAGTACGTGATAAATCATCATCAAAACACAAATATTATTACCAACAGATTAATTCAAGTCACTTGTTTTAACATTCTTATTGTTTATATTAAGTATGTCAACATTCACATCTAATATGTAGAGACCATTGCTAAGTATGCCAGTATCATAAAATATTCCATCACGTGAAAAAGAACAACATTTATTCTCAAACATAAAAGAAAATCCTTCAACATCTAATGCAGAAATGGACATAATGCTCTTCGTAAGAGCAGGAACGAAATAACAGTTATTAAGCTCTATTACTAGCCCACTGGGCAATGAAAGAAAATAAACTCCTACGGCTAGTGCAGCAACACTTGCTCCATTCCCAACGCGTAGTCCACCTCTCCTTTCTTCAGATCTCTAGTCCTTCGTAGTGCCTGCATATTCGTACAAATATAAGAACCACAACTAGTATTTAATACCCAGTGGTTAGACATAGAAGAAGAAATATTGATCTCAACCATGAACATACCTAAAGTTGAAGCATCTATATGCCTCTTCTTCGTGCTTAAGAAAGCCTTGCAGTTTAGCCTCCAATGACCAGTCTCACCGTAATGGAAGCAAGCATCCCCGGACATGTCTTTGGCTATTTTAGGCACAGACTTAGGGGGAGCCTTTGCCTTCTTGGTCTTTCTCTGGACCTTTTTCTTTCCCTTTGAAGAAGTGACAAGTAACACTTGCTTGCCCTTTTGCATAGTGCCCGCAGCAGTTTTTGTAATATCCCGAAATTTTGACTTCCTAATTAACTAGTAAAAGATCTAATTACTTGGGAAAGTATGGGATTTAATATTTTTGTGGAGGGATTTATTAATAATTAAAAAGGAGTTTTAATCATTTAATAAATTAAAAGGTTTTGCACTCCTTTTTCCTCCCTTAATTTTTTTTTCCCAAAACACAAATTTCAGCCCCAAAAACCCTCCCCTTGCCGCCGACCCTCTTGTAAGGAAGAAGGAGAGAAAAATCTCTCCTTGGGGTTTAGGAATTCGTCGTCGTCATCATCGGTAAGCATCGTTATGTCTTTTCCTACAGCTCGAGCATGACGATCGGCCGGCCTAAGGCCATGGCCGATCCCTTATGCGATGGGGAAGAGGTTGTGTTCGACCTAGGGTTCTACCTTTGGGGTCACTAGAATTGTTTGGTGATCACTGTTTTTTTTTATATAGATTCGGGCTTCGTAGAGGAGCGATTTTAGCTCGATAACAGAGGACTTTCAAGAAACGCAGCGTAACCGGTAAGGATACTTTTATGGTTTGTGTTTTCGTTTGGTTTGAAAGATGAACTTGAAGGTAATATGCCGGGTTGTGTATGGTTTTGAATGTTTGGTATTGTGGTTCAAGGATTTCTGACAGTAAATTGGGGCTCTAATCATGTTTCGAAAGGGGAACTGTAATGCTGTTAATTTTTCTAAAGTGTTGTGCTGTCAAATTTTATTCAAGGGTGTTTACACTTGGTTGTCCTATTTCGGGAATGTTATACGTTCATAGTAGTGTGTTTTTGCGTTGGTTAAAATCTATAGGTGACATGATACTTTTGTATGGAGTTTTCTGGGCTTAAAGTGTTACTTTTGCTGCTGTTCTGTTGTGAAACGGCTCAGAAATCGCGTAGAGAATCGTTAGGGTTCGAGATGAAACCCAGGTGGACGGGCGTCCAGGCCTTCTGGACGGGCGTCTACCTTGTTTCCATTCCAGACGGGCGTCCGGGTTTTCTGGACGGGCGTCTTCCCTGGGTAATTTTCCTTGGACGAGCGTCTGGGTGACCTGGACGGACGTCTGAGGGGTTGTTTTACATTCAGGATCTAACTCTGTTAAAGTGGACGGGCGTCTGGACATTCTGGACGGGCGTCTGATGTTTGGACGGGCGTCCAGTAGAGTACTTGGACGGGCGTCCGGCCTTCCAAACGGGTGTCTAGTCTATGTTGTTTTCCTTCTTTTGTAACTTTGGTTCAATCTTATGAATATTCTTTGGGAGTCATGTCTTGATGGGTCAGGGGTGTTGACATCACTGGGGGGGATTGGATTTTAGGCATTGAGGTTTGTAGACCCATAGTGGTTGGGCCGGATAGGGTAGCACCCAAAGCCGGGAACCCGGGAAGGTTTCCTTACGACTTCAATGACCTTAGCGTACTTGGGGAGTTGCAGACATTGGTATGGTCGGGCCGGATAGGGTAGCACCCGAAGCCGGGAACCCGGGAAGGTTTCCTTTCACCCCAGTACGCGATGGTCCATCTAGTTATGGCACCATTGGATGACCTTTAGGATCCTCCTCTCTGGGGCTTTACCCTTTTGAGGGATGTGCACATTCGGGACCTTTAGGTGGATAGTTGTGATGTATGGTATCCGTTATGGATTGGTCGTAACTTTTATAGACTGGTTGTGTCCTTCATAGATTGGTGGTACTTTTCATGGGTTGGTTTTACCTTACGTATACTAGATTTGTTCTTACTCAACTTTATAGTTGACGGTTTTACTCTCGTTTGACCCTGCTCTGATCCATTTATGGGGAGCAGATTCTTAGCAGGTACTTCTATGGATGTTTGCTTGTTGCTGGGATGTCGCGGGGTTTGAGAGCCACGTAGTTGCAGTCACATGTTTTCTACATTATTTGAAATTCTAAATTTTAAAGATTTTGACGTTCCGCATAATTTCATTTTCTTCTGGATATTTGTACTCACTTTAATACTTTCTTTTAAAATAATGAATGGTGGATGTTTATTTTCTTTCTGTTGTGGAATGTTGCATGTTACCGCCACGACTGGGTGTCGAGATGAGTGGCACTACAGTGACCAATACCAGCGGCCGACGGGATTGGGAACCGGGGTGTTACAGTTTTCAACATTTTCAATAACTCCGCAAGGGTGCAATCTATCTTGTTCATGTGATAATTCATCACAAACTGCGAGTATGAATCAGGTAGAGATTGCAAGATTAAGTCCATACTTAACTCACGTTCCAACTTGTGTCCAAGCTTCTCAAACCTCTCAATATACCCGATCATCTTAAGTACATGCGCCCCCATAGAAGTCCCAGCCCCCATCTTACAACCAAAAAGTGCCTTCGAGACCTCGTACCTCTCAATGCGAGACTGAGATGCATAGAGCTCCTTTAGGTGACCAATGATCATGTAGGCATCCATAGACCCATGTTGTTTCTGCAGTTCAGGTGTCATGGAAGCAAGCATGATACATGTAGCATCAGTACGGTCATAACAGTGCTTGTTGTACTTCTCTATAGCATCTGCAGCCGCGCCCTCTGCGGGCTTTTGCGGTATTGGTTCGTCCAAGACATATCCAATCTTTTCATGCCTCAAAATGATTTTAAAGTTTCTTTCCCAATCGAGAAAGTTGGTTTTGCCAAGTTTGTTTTTTATGATAAACGAAGGTTCAATTTGTTCGACATTCTATAACAAATAAACAGAGATAGAATAAGTAATAGTTCAAGTATACAAAACCAAAAAATTGCACTTTAAATTTTATAAGGTGTTGCTCCCACTAGCCAACTATTCCCTATTGGCTTTCAATAATTCAATTAATTCTTTAGTGGCTAGAATCCCATCTAGTTGACTCGATCCCCGACGTGGGCTGATCGACCGGGTCAATTTTGATGGGGAGGTACAACATACCAATCGTGTCCCACGTGACTTCCAGTGGTTTGATTAGTCAACTCTTTGACAATTCACATCGTCTATGTGATAGCCAACCTCATGTCTCTAAAATCAAAAGGCCTGGACATGGACCAATCACCGTGAGATTATTAGTCGAGTCGTAACCCAAGTTTTCATGAGATCTCATAACGATCATATCTCAATAATAATGATATACCCAAGGTAGGTCAACTCCCGACGTGGGCCGGTCACTTGGATCCGAACAAGAGCTCTTCACCATCATTATAATATTGGGATACATATTTATTACTCGATTGTTTTCCTGTGGGACTAATTTCTCTTAATTAATTTTATTTAATTACGGTAACATCTAAGCGTGCATATTACTACAATATCACATAAAGTAAAACATACACAAGATTTCGCGCATAAAGTAACCGGTATGATCATGGATTTTTCCTAACTGCGGTTTCGAATACAAACTGACGAAACTGCGGGTCACATGCTGCAGGTAACCTCAACCGCCAATGGATCTTTGACATGCACCATATCCATGGATCTTTATTTTTCTTTCTTTGGGCCTTTGTCTTTGTCTTCAACATTGTAACGCCCCGCTCCAGGATACCGAGTTCTTATCCGGAAATGAAACGCTCAGCACATATAATATTAACTAAATCTAATATTACACGTAATCCTCTAACTTAGCTTATCTTTGTTACATCTGCATTCTAGGTCACTACGGATTGTGCTACTCACCACGAAGTATCTGGATGCAACCTATTAGTGAATCACACCAATAGCCACGGGCTAGTCCCGATAGTATACGCGTTTGGTGAAGTCCCTCTACTCCTGGTGCCCTCTAATGGCCAGCAAAGTTATCCATTTATGAGTACCCTCTACTCCTGGTGCCTCTAGTAAGGCCTGCAAGTTTACTCGTTTTATCCGAAAGCCTACACATTGCGATATAAACTTGTGCCTATCCAAGAATTACATGATGTTTAGTCTTTTACTAGTCAAGTATGTAATTATTAATGATTATTAACTAGTCACCTAAGTGTTTTCAAGTAAGCTCCCTCACATCTCCTACTCTCTTACTTAGACCCTTAGACACGGACAATGCCTAGCAATTACACAGATATTGATGAACTCTAGTTCATCAAAGCACAAGCCTCTTCATGCCCTTCCGACGGATCCGAACTTCAACTCCCTTTAAGAGTACATTCGGTGCCGAAACTAAACGAATTAGAAACTCGATCGAGGCTTGTTCAATTATTTCATCTAATTTAAGCTCATTAGAAAGACTATAAATTAAGCTAAAACCACAAAATCCATTGTCTACCAAATCGTATATTCATATTTTCGGAAAAGAAAGATAACACAACACAATAACGCCAACAAGTATTCATTATATATGTTTATTAGATCATTTCTTTATTATCAAAGAGGCAATATACTCAATCTGAAAGGAAGCCAACATCTCTAATATACTACCAATATGTAAATATATAGATACATAGTTACAAAATATAGATACATAAGAATAAACTAAACTATGTATTTTTTCTTATTGATTCGCGTTCACAGCAAGAGTAAAATCCGGTAGTCTTTCTTTTGGTTCCTGACGTACTGGAGTAATAACATTTCAATTTATCTTACATTCGACGTTCCCGAAATGTATATACATGGGAAAAGTGCTAATCTAAATACTGCAGCCTAATGATAACCTCAAAGAAGTCAAACGACATATGGAATTCTACCATACATAGGATAACTTAACATTAACTTAAATGAAAATAAAATATGTGATCAACCCGAATTTATATTAGATCCGTTCAAACGCTTTTAAACACAAAACAATATGAAATCATGAGTTTGAATCCATCAAACTTAGTCAAGAACATAACTAGGGCTCTAAAACATACCTTGACAAAGTCCAAACTTTCTTGTGTTGAAACGACGCCCTCTTCCCAACGATTCCGCTGATGTACTCTGATCTGAAAACCGTTAAGATCCGCCTTAGAAAATGGAAGAAATCTCTCAACCCTTTATTTTCAACTCTCACATGCAGAAGAGGGATATTGGAAGATGGAAATTCTGATTCAAATGGTTAGGGAAAACTAATGGGATTTATTTTCCTTAAATAGATAAAATCCCAATAATTAACCTAATCCCTTATTTTCCTTAAATACCCTTATTATTAACTAATCAGATTTTCCCCAAATATATATATATATATATATATATATATATATATATATATATATATATATATATATATATGTATATATATACATATACACATAAAATACTTAAATCCGTAAATCATAATATTACATTTTTCGTAAAAAGACACGTCTGCCGTTTTTCAAAAAGTCGGGATATTACAAATAAATTATTACATTAAAGCTAACTATTAAATTTTACACCCGCCGCACATGGGGGGAGCTAATGGGAATGGGATAATGCAAAAATAAAACTAGGTCACGTTCTTCATAACAGCCTAGGACAACAATAAAAATCCAACAAAAAAATAAAGCTTTCATATCTATTCTATTGGTCAAGTCAATGATCAATCGGCGTCCATATAATCGAATTATATCTACTATCTAATCTATACAATCACGTCTTTTGAAAAAGATTAATTTTAACTAATTTTATCTTTATAGCAAGCAATCAATAAATTAATTAACTTTTAATCAATTAATAATAATAATTTAATAAGCATGTACTATATTGAAATTAAAATACACAAAACAAAAACGGGGGGTGGCGTCGGTGGGCAGCCGCCGATAGCCTAGGGCCGCCGACGCCTCCGGCGAGTGTTGAGGTGGCGGCGCCGTCGTTAGTCGGCAGAGCACCGCCGCCGTTAGTCGGCCGAGCACCGCCGCTGATCCCCCCTCTTTTTTTTTCTTTTGGTGCATTTTTAATCAATCAATATCAAACATGATTTAATCTATTGGATCTATTTACTATGCGAATTAATTGTACTTATTGCTTAAGCTCGAAGTTGGCTCCGATACCACTGTTAGGAAATCAAACGTGTAGTGCAGCGGAAAATTAAAATTTGATTTCCGATCCAAGGATCGTCTTCGTTCAAACAATAAACATATCACAAGGAGGACAAAGATTATACATCTCTTGATCTTAAAGATCGAAGCTTTGACCGTCTGGTAGATGTAGATGCACGCAAGCCGTCCAAGCGTCCGGCCTCTACCAGTTATCCATACGAACACCTCGCCGGAATCCTCCTGGATTGCTACTAGAAAGACTCGACTGCTAAGGTCGACCTTTTCCTCCTCACAATACTCTCTCTAAGAAGCTCTTTTATTTTTCAACAACAATTAGTTCATGGAATAATGATTTTCAAAAGAGCTAGTCAAACCTCCCTTTTATAGGACTAACCTGTGCCCTATTGCCTTCTAATCTGATTAGGAGAAGCTTCTAATGGATTGATGAGAAAGAAAACATTTTCCTAATAAAATAAGAAAAATCTCTTTGATTGATTTATCTCTTTTAATTTAATATATCATATTAAATAAATCTAGATATTGCCAATATATCTTATAATGAATATCTTTATCTTATTACCATAATTCTATTTTCAAAAATCAATTAATATACAACATTAATATTATAGTAATCTCATTAATTAAATTTCACAATCCAAGTGTATTTAGTACACTAATGACCTGCACCCCTATCCCCAAATATTGGGATTCAGGATTTTTCCTTAATTAATATAATGCTATGATTAATTCACAAAATGCATATATATCATATATACATATAAATTTCGAAATATGTATCTAAAGACATATATTTAATTAATCATCATAATTAATATCTTGTATTATATTTATTCATAATAAATAAATACCACCATATTAATTTACCACTATAACCTCTATAGTCTTGAGATGAAACTTTCCTCATTTGGTCATCATCTATAACCGCCTTTTAATCCGACTCGATATTTACATGTGTGTGACCCGATAGGCTTTCGAATATGTTAGCCGTAGACATAAGGTGCAATTACGAAAATGCCCGTAACTTCTAACGATCATGGATAGCGTCTAGCAACACGTCCATGACCCCCAATCATCGGATGAGTCAATACGTAATGACTACTACCTTTCATGTGCTCGGTTAGCATGTAAATAGAATCCTATCGCTGTAGTAACATCCATACAATCGTATCTTGATCGTATCCCTTAATCTGGATATGAAGCTCTCTCAGAAAAACTCATTTACTCCCACTTTGGAAAGATTCACGAGAACTAGACATTCCTTATAGGAAGGCCCTTTCGGATATTCACTCTCACTCATAGGGTACGCAATTCCCAGACGACCTAACATGTATACTATGCATGCTTCAGTATCATACCCAATCACTACCGCATGATCACCCCGTGTTTAAGGGAAACCTCAATAGTGTCAAAGCATGACAATCTACACCGTGATGCCATGCAGACTCCGGTCCTAAGGATAATTACACAACCGTCTCATAGTGTGACACTCAACAGTGTAAATGGGCCAGTCTAACGTACGCATTCTCTAATACACATCCGCGTACAGTCCAAGTGTCACTACATCTTGATAGACGAGATCTATCCCAGTCCTTAAAGACAGAAAACATGTAATACGTGCTAGTATGTTTGTACTATCAATGCCCTGTTGAACAGTACGTCAGCCTAGAGACATTTAAGTATCAAACTTATTAAAGTGATTAGAGATCTCATCAACCATAATCACTCATTGTTTCCCTATCGCACTTTAATACTAAGGAAATTATCATATACACAATATCATAATTGGTCTAATAAATAGGGGACCTTTATTCGCACCACGGCAAACCTACCGCTGCACCACAACTCAATGAAAAAAGATGGCATCTAACTCTTACACCACACCTATTTTTTTAAAATTCCCAAATCCACCAATACACCACACTTTCTTTTCAAACTTAGAAAAAGAACACACTTTTGCCAAAAACAAATTACTACTTTCAGATTTACACATTTCTACATATAGCATAAATTTTTTAAAATTACAAAACATCCCTCTAAAACACGTCAAAACCGAAAATTACACCATTTCCCCTAATTTCTCTCATTCTTCTTCTTCAAAAAATTCAAATCTCCATCTTCAACTTCTCATCTTCAACTATTTTTTCTTCTTCTTTCCATAACGAATCTATTAAACCATAACTCCACATTCCCATTATCACATAAACCATTTTATCCCATTCTCATTTGTAAGGGATTCCGGAGAAGGGCATAGTAGAAAGTCGATTATTTTGACATTAAGTGCGGCTGAAAAAGGTAAGTTTATGTTTATATTCAATCTCTCATCTTCCATTTCAAGCATTGTGGTAGAAATTGTTATTTTTCTTCTTCTTATTTCATAGGCTTACAAGTGTTTGATAAAATGCCTAAGAGAATGAATTATGCACAAGTAGTAGTGTTCATGATGCAATTAGTTTGTGATTTATGTTATGAATGTGTAAAGATAATAGAAATAAGAAAAAACTTTGATGATGTCGATTTTTGGACAAAGGATTGAGCATTAGAAGTTTTGAAATGGATTGTTGATTTTTGGTGACAAGCGGCCTTCGGGAAGTCGCATGTCCTAGAGGAAAAATGGAATTCGACTCTCTTGCGGTTGATTTTCAAAGATGCGACCTCACCATTGTCGGACCACTGAGGAACGACTTTGCGTAAGGTCGAACCTCTATGGTTCGACAATGGTAATACCGTTTCTCCTGGAACCTTTTTGTTACTTTATTGTGAAATTGATTAGATCATGAAACTAAGATCATTAATGATTGTAGCTTGTGTTTAATTGAATGAGAAATGTCTTGAACTTTTCTTTTCATCTTTGTGTGCAGATGGGTAGGACAAAGGGCCAAAGTAAGTCTATCAATGATTAGGAGCCGTCAAGAAGACGTCAAAGGTTGACTGCCTCTTATAGAAGAGGAAAAACAAGTACACATTTGGAACTAACATGGGGTAAACGTGTGGGGAGAAAAGCATTAATACTTGAAATAAGGGATAAAATATGTAATGAAGATAGGGACGAAGAAGAAAGAAACCGGGAAACAAATGAATCTGAAGAAGAAGATAGTGGTGGAGAGGAGGGTCGTGAAGACGAAGATAATGAAATTGAAGGCATTGAAGAAGAGAGAGATGAAGAGAAAAGTGAAGGGAGCACTACAACAAAATAGGCTTTTGGCGACATGTAAAAAAGATGTTGGCGACGCACATTGAATGCTGCATAATTTAAAGCCGCTAAAAGTAAAAGGCTTTTGGCGGCATGGTTTACACGCAGTTGATGTAGTCATTGGCAGCACACATTCTGTGCCGCAAAGATATTATTGACGGCTCATATATTTTGTCATTAATGCATCTCACTATACGCTGCTAATATAATTATTCACAGCATACATTGCATGCCGCAGAAGAATAGATTGATCAATTCGTAAGTGAATAAAAAGAAATTCAGCAGGTAAGACAATAGAAATTGATTGATTTGAAGATCTTAAAATGACATCGAAGCAGGGGCTACGGTTACGAGCATCGAACTGCAGTGATGTTCTGATTTGGCTAATTTTAGGAGTATTATTGATAATATTAAACATTCACGGCGTGAAGATGTACGCCATCAATAATATGGATTCACCCGCTACCTGAATTCCCCACGTCGTCAATAAAATAGAATCATTGACAGCGTGCATACGTGTGCTGCCTATATTTATTTTTTAACAGCGTGATTGTGCACGCTGTAATAAGTATTAAAAGCCGCTTATATATACTGTGCGCCGCTGATGTCAAATAACCTGTATTATTTACCGCATACAATGTTGCGCATGCCGTAAAATGTAACAACAGCGACATGCTTTTAGTGCGTGCTGTTAATGTCAAGCCTTGAAAAGTAAGAATTCTTGTAGTGGAACGATGATCGGAATGAAGAAGAAAGTGATGAAAGGAGCCATGATGGGAATGAAGAAGAAAGCAGTGAAGAGGGTTTTAAGGGGAGTGGATAAGAAGACGATTTGCTCTTAAATCTTGGAGAAGAAGACTATGAATTGTACGATAAAAAGCATGATCACGTAGCACATCATCTACTGAAGAGGGAGGTAAATATAAGTTATCTCTTACAATGTAAATGTTTTAATTATGATATTGATTTTATTAACAACATCTACCATTTTTACTTTGCTTTGAAAAGGATCGTGGATTTATTACGTGCAAGCAATACACAAACAAAATGCATACTTTGGATTTGTATGAGGAGTTAGAGGCCACACGTAATATGATAAAAAAAAACGATTTTGTATCGCCTCTATAATGGTTCTTATAAGACGGCGAATAAGGTTCTTGTGTCGGCCTTTGTTGAGCGTTGGCATCCTGAAACAACATCGTTTCACATGCCTTTTGGTGAGGCGACTATAACTTTGGACGATGTTGAACAATTGTTGGAAATCTCTATAATTGGAAAGCCGATGGACGAAGTGAAATGGGCAGAACTTGATCCGTTGGATGTCTAGATATCAAATCTTCTTGGAATACCTGTCCAAATTGTGCAAGTAGAACTGGCTCGTTGCTCAGGATATTCTCTGAGGACATCATGGATTATTAACAATTTGTCGAAGTCTAAAAACAGACGTTGCAATGCTTTAGCCGAGAAAATCACGAGAGGTTTTTTGTTGGTACTGCTGGGATGCACTTTATTTCAAGACAGATCAGGGGATAAAGTGAAGGTAAAATATCTTTACTATTTACAAGATTTGAAGCAATTGGATAAATGGGCGTGGGGTGCGGGCACATTGGCCTATTTATATAGGATGCTTAGCAAAGTAGCCACTTACGAGACCAAAGGTGTATGTGGATATCTCACTTTGTTGGAGGTACATCTAAATTTTTACTATTTTTGTCTTCTACATTATAATTATGAAGAAAATCTCATGAGAAATGAGGTATTTTCTTGTTTCAGGCATGGATATACGAACATTGTCCCAAACAACGGCCTCAAAAAAGGAGAGAGATCACCCCCGAGGATATCGGAACATAGAAATGGAATCCGTCATTCCACATGGCGGATGAAGCTGCAAATAAACAATTGAAGTATGTGAGGGGGTGATGACGGTCAAATTATACCCATAAAAGTCATCAACGTTATCCTTAAATCGAGCTTAATAATATATATTTTATATTAAATCACATGTTTATAATATTTATTTAATGTTATGTGATTTATAGAATATAATTTGGTATTTATCTATTTAAATACGATTTACTGTGAATCAGAGGATATCTACCAATGAAGGAAGTAAATCTCAAGATAAATCGGAGCGGAATCGGATTGCATTAAAGATAAATATAAAAGTACCACGAGGAGTGGAGTGTGGAACAAGAAAATCCAGCGAGCCAATCAGAGGCTGGTGAGCTCGCTGGCAGCGAGATAGGCATTCTGATGTAGCCCAATTCAAGAGGAGATCCAATAACAAAAGGCCCAAGATGCTTTGCTTATTTCATTTTATTTTATGGACATTTATTTCTTTTATTTTAATAATCAGCCATGTGGGCTTTTAATTAGTAGAATTAATAATCAGGCCCAATAACCCAAATTAGCGCCATTCAGCTAGGTTAAGACGTGTATTTGCCTATTTATTCTCATTGTTGGCTGAATTGTAAGGGGACGATTTTTGAGAATTGAAAAACACTTTGTTTTATTTCAAGAACTTCCAGTGATTGGGTTCTTTCGATTATCCTGAGGCGGGGTAATTGGTTGGTGTTCCTGAGATGGGATCACCGTAGTAAATATTCTGAGATGGAGTATTTACATATCCTTTTGTTATTTTCGTTATATATATTCAAAAAGCCGTAAAAATATACTTTTCAAAGCTGAATCGTTTGCTGTGATTTAATCAACGATCCTACGAGTCTCGGTTTGTATCAAGTGGTATCAAAGCAAACGATTAAATCACAGCAAACGATTCAGCTTTGAAAAGTATATTTTTATGGCTTTTTGAATATATATATATAATGAAAATAACAAAAGGATATGTAAATACTCCATCTCAGAATATTTACTATGGTGATCCCATCTCAAAAACACAAATCAATTACCCCGTCTCAGGATAATCGAAAGAACCCAATCACTGGAAGTTCTTGAAATAAAACAAAGTGTTTTTCAATTCCCAAAAATCGTCCCCTTACAATTCAGCCAACAATGAGAATAAATAGGCAAATACATGCCTTAACCTAGCTGAATGGCACCAATTTGGGCTATTGGGCCTGATTATTAATTCTACTAATTCTACTAATTAAAAGCCCACATGGCTGATTATTAAAATAAAAGAAATAAATGTCCATAAAATAAAATGAAATAAGCAAAGCATCTTGAGCCTTTTGTTATTGGATCTCCTCTTGAATTGGGCTACATCACATTCGCTGGGGGCGAGTTCAGCAAAATCTCGGGGATCGACTTGGAGTTATCTCGACGTGTTTTAGGGTTTTTAAATCTATCATTAAGTTGGCCTAAGCCTATATATAAAGAGCAGCCACGAATTTTATTACATACACTATACACTTTACATCACTTTTCATAACACAAATTCTCAGTTTCTCAGAGCAGTTTTTATACAAGTTCAGCAGCAATTATGTGAGTTATTGTATTTATTTGTTCTTTGTTCTTTGTAATTAAGTCCCCCCAATTATTGTTTATCGTTTGAGGTTGTTCGTCATCAAACGATGTAGATCTAAGGATACGACGTGAGGCAGTGGGGATTCCTCGTCTATAAGGATCCACACGCCCACGCCGCCATCTAGTGATCTATAGATGACTTTGGTATGATCGAGAATCGTGTTTTTAGTAGATCTATATAATTGCTTTAAAAATCTCTATTTTATCCGTTACGTATGTAGAAACGCTAAGACTTAGGTTTTCGCCGCGTCAATCTAGCCATGTCTTTATGGTGTGATTGTCCACCTAGAATTTATTATCTTAGTAGGTATGGCTAAGGCTACGTTGCTCGTCTGTTTTAATAAGCATATGATTAGAAAATACCAATATAGGGCTCCAAGGTCGGCTCATGAATTTATCTTTCGGGACTTTCAGCGAGATCTAGATCTGTTCTGTATTCGGGAATTGAGCTCATCTAGTTATACGTAAATCGTAGATTAACATGATACCTACAAAGTTAGAGTTAATGGGACGGAGACTGATGCGATCGCCTAGGAAGTACGCCTAACCACACGAATGTTGCCTAGGTGAGGAATACGGTTAATATCGGCATCCCTAGTATTGTAAGCGTGCAAGTTATATGAGATGGAGACCCAAAAGGTGAAGTCGCGTAATGTAGCACAGTGATCTATTGTCCTACCCGGAACTAAGTCAAGGTTAGGGGATGACACCCGTAGCCAATATAAAATAGATACGAATCGGATTAATAGTTGTTGAGTCTAGCTTAGTTATATAGAATCTCTAGATCCAAACGATAACATAGTAATTGGGGAGGTTAATTACTTGTATGTTATGTGTTGTGTCAAGTCGCGTCCTTTATCTTTTCTTGTCGTTTGTTGGTCGTAGACCACCTTCATGTGCTCGGCATGAATGATTAATTGTTTGTATATAAATGATCCAAAATTGGTTCCTTGTGGGTTCGACCTTGATTCGCTATAGCTATACTACGATGGACATAGTCCTCTTGCTAGTATTGGTTTATGGTGGTCAAGTATTTTATTATCACTTGATCTTATCATCAAGTTTTTGGCGCCGTTGCCGGGGAACCAACGGTCAGTTTTATATATAAATAATTTTTTATTTATGTCGATTTTTCTGTTTTAGAGTCTGTTTTTACGTTTTTGAGTCCCTTTCGTTGTCTGCTCTGTGTAAAAATTCTAGATTATGGAACAGCTGGTTTCGCTCCTAGCGAGACTGCCTCTCGCCGCCAGCGAGCCTGGTTCTATTTTCTGGGACTTCGCGTGTCTGTTTATCTCTGTATTTTTAATCCGTAGGTCTGATAGCAGTATGGGAAACCATGTTAAAGTCAGTCTACGGTCTGTTTGTTTTTGTTTTTCTTCTGTTTGTAGAAACCAGGGAAGCAATAATCCGAGTCAGTAATTTTTCGTGGGTGCTGAGAAAATAACCCAGCAACATGTGGAGCTACGAATCTACGATGGGAAAAGCAATGGAAGCATTACCTTTAAAGCTCCAAGATGGCTCCAAGAAAATAAATATTAAAAGGTTCGAATTATTCGTGGTACAATGTTGAAGGCAAGGTACTACCTTTTTTGCTTATGTTTTACTATCTTTTGTTTTTTTGAACATAAGTTTGTCTTTACATGAACCTGAATGAGAATCTTAGCCTGGAGTGAGTTTTAAAATTAATTTTATTAGTGCCGAAGGTTCTGCCCCAAATCTGTCTCATCTAGAGGGTGTAGGGAAACATGTAGTAGTTGATGGAAGCAGTGAATAAAGAGTTCCTCGTAGTTCTATTAACCGAGAAGGACGCTCAATTTCTGTGTCCTACACATAAGAATGCTTCTAATCTACTAGCCAGGGGAGCAACGTTTTGTGTAGTTTTAATTCTCAATCTAAATAAGACGTTGAGTTTTGAGAGAGCATAATGATGCAGACTTATAGAGGAATGGGTATAAAGTAAATCCCTAGGACTAAATCTCCTTAGAATTCATTAGTTCCTAAAACGAGAGCCGAGGTAAGAGCTTTGTATAAATGGTATAGATAAATGTTGTTTCCTAGGTCTCACAACCAAGGGAAGGATATTAATCCGCAAAAGAACGAGCCCACCTCATATAGTGCTCAAGGGGTCAACATTTGGCGATCCAAGAAGGATAACGGACAAGGATAATTTTAGGAATGTCGAGCTGAGGACTTTAAACTCAGAACTACTTCTAAAACCTTTAGGATTTATTTTTAGGCTTTTAGGTTTTGTTTTCTTTGAGTCAAATAAGAGTACGTGACATATGTTGAAGTTTTTTATTTTGCCGTGTTCCGATGGCCATTAGGCTAAGGATGTGCAAAACTTTTTTACTCAATACAGGCCACGTGAATTAGACTTTCATAGGAGAGTCGAGAAATTGCTAAAGAAAAGAAAATTTAGCAATCAACCTTAAGATGGAAGCATTATGAGAGCTTGATCAAAGGTAACAGAGAATGAATGGTGCAAACAAGAATGATTTTGGTCAACTTCTAAAACTTTTTAGGTGATCCAAGTGAAAATCTAAAGTGGTGTGCAATTCGTTCTGCAAATATGCTTATCCTTCCTTTACACTTTTTCACCTTCAAACTTTTCGATCCTTCCACCAATCTGCCCCAACAATTCACATTTCTAACCATTCTTTCATCGCCTCTCTTTCTTTCCATCTGTTTCACTCTCCAACCCAATCCCTTAACCAATACCCACCCAAAACACAATTTCTTACCCACCCTTTATCTTTTGTTACCATTCTTATAAATATCTTTTTCTAAACCCATCATACTCTCAACCTCCATGTTGTTTACAAAATACCCTTTTGTTGCGGAATTAGTAAATTGCTATGTTTTAATGATTATCTTTCATCATATTGATTTTTTTGGATCCACGCTGGGGTAAGTGTAGCTCTGAACCTAGCTATCTTTTAACAGTTTTTGATTCGATCAAACTACTACTTATCTTCCTACCGGATGTTTTAAATTTCACTTTTTCCTGACCAATCCGACACATATAGATGATGAGTTTTGTTCTAAGCTATCACACCGATCCGACCTTCTTGATGACGTTGAGAACTTCTACATGCTAAATTGGGTAATTCGTAATTTCGAGGAGAAGCTATATCTGCCTAAGTTGTTGATATCCAATCAAAATGTGAAGAGTCTGTGCCCAGTATCTGATTTAATATTTAGTCAATAGGTCCCCCCAATATGTTATACCTTAAGTAGTTTCTCTTTTACGCTGGATTAAATACCTTATCAATTCAGTAAATCTCATGTTTTCACACATGGGGTAATGCTTTCCGATCTTTGTCTTATCCACCCGGTTTTCTGCATATTTTTGTGCTGGAGGATATCAATGAAGACTATAATCTTTTGTTGATTGTTTATTTTTCTTTCTATTTAGTATTTTTCTTTTTGAGTCTGTTTATATCCTTCTTCTTATTAATTTTAGAATTCGTGTATGAACGAGTCGTTTTAACTCTTTGGTTTTACTTGTCATTGGTTGTATGAAATAAAGTGGCTTAATTTGTTTTTGGATATTTTATATCTAATTACTGCCACATTATTTTATAACTTTCATTGACATGTTATTAACGGTTTCGTGGAGTTTCTGTTTGGTTTGCTTAAATGGGTTTTCATTTGCTTCTCCATGACGTGCTTGGATTACTCCGATCTACTTGAGAGCCGTTTCCAGAGCTAAGTATTTTTCTTAAATTCTCATTTTTCTTTGTCATTGGGGACAATGCCATGTTTAAGTGGGGGGTAGGAGACTTATCTATGATGTGTTATAATTGAAAATTGAATGAAACGGTGAAAAATTGGAATTTTGAACAAATGCCAAAATTAATTATCTCGTAACCTTAGAATTGTGAGTTCTTAAAACATTGAATTGATATGAAAGGAACCAAGTTGTATGATTACGTGATCATTTTATACTTATGTGAAGTAAATTTAAGGATATTCTTGCCGACTGTTGCAAGTAGTTATTTATTATTCGATTACTCAATTGAATCGACTATTATCGCACGAATCATAATAACTAGAAGAATTATGTGTACATTGCGTAGATGATTGGTTATGTAGACTTAGTGTCGATATTTATCTGCTGATTTATTCCTATCTTCTGGCGATCAAAGTGGAGTAATAAGCTTGAGAATTATCTATGTTTTTACAATGCGTTAAACACTGGGCTTGTAGTAACATTACCAAAATAGCCCCGAGCTTGTGGTAATATTCAATGCTATTGACTAATCCATGAGAGGAGGATTCTTGCAATGCATACTTTACTTTTAAAGCAAGTTTCTTTCTTGAGAATTGTTAATAATTGAAATTATGAAAATGCGAAGAAATTCAACTTCTTAAGAGGCTTTGAGTATTTCTCGGTCTCCGAGTCCAAAAACCTTATGGATAACGCTCTTGCTTATTGCACCATGTCTTTACCCATTGCGAGGCTTAAGAAGTGGGAATGCTGATGTTGGTAGGTTAAGACTGTGAAGTTAGCATAAACTTTAATCTTGCCACGAATATATAAAACTGAATGCACATGCATACATCACTTCGATTCATAGCGAGTACTGAATGATGCATACCTTATGAGCATGAATGGCATGAGTTGACTCGAGTTTCTTGTGTAAGTATGATTTGACCATTGGAAATTGTTGTCTTGGGGAATGACTTATTGATGCTTTGTTCGGGATGATCAAAGTCTAAGTGGGGGTAGTTGATGACGGTCAAATTATACCCATAAAATTCATCAACATTATCCTTAAATCGAGCTTAATAATATATATTTTATATTAAATCACATGTTTATAATGTTTATTTAAAGTTATGTGATTTATAGAATATAATTTGGTATTTATCTATTTAAATACGATTTACTGTGTGATAATTATTGATGTTATAGATTACGGTGAATCGGAGGATATCTACCAACGAAGGAAGTAAATCTGAAGATAAATCGGAACGGAATCGGATTGCATTAAAGATAAATATCAAAGTAGAATGAGGAGTGGAGTGTGGAACAAGAAAAGCCTGTGAGCCAATCAGAGGCTGGTGAACTCGCTGGCAGCGAGATAGGCATTCACTGGGGGCGAGTTCAGCAAAATCTTGAGGATCGACTTGGAGTTATATCTACGCGTTTTAGGGTTTTTAAATCTATCATTAAGTCGTCCTAAGCCTCTATATAAAGAGTAGCCACGAATTTTATTACATACACCACACTTTACATCACTTTTCATAACACAAATTCTCAGTTTCTCAGAGCTGTTTTTATACAAGTTCAGCAGCAATTATGTGAGTTCTTTTATTTATTTGTTATTTGTTCTTTGTAATTAAGTCCCCCCAATTATTGTTTATCGTTTGAGGTTGTTCGTTCTTCGTCAAACGATGTAGATCTAAGGATACGACATGAGGCAGTGGGGATTCCTCGTCTATAAGGATCCACACGCACACGCCGCCATCTAGTGATCTATAGATGACTTTGGTATGATCGACAATCATGTTTTTAGTAGATCTGTATAATTGCTTTCTGAATCTCTATTTTATCCGTTACGTATGTAGAAACGCTAAGATTTAGGTTTTCGCCGCGTCAATCTAGCCACGTCTTTATGGTGTGATTGTCCACCTAGAATTTCTTATCTTAGTAGGAATGGCTACGGCTACGTTGCTCGTCTGTTTTAATTAGCGTATGATTTGAAAATACCAATATAGGGCTCCTAGGTCGGCTCATGAATTGATCTTCTGGGACTTTCAGCGAGATCAAGATATGTTCTGTATTCGGGAATTGAGCTCATCTAGTTATACGTAAATCATATATTAACATGATACGTACACAGTTAGGGTTAATGGGACGGAGACTGATGCGATCACCTAGGAAGTACGCCTAACCACAGGAATATTGCCTAAGTGAGAATACGGTTAATATCGGCATCCCTAGTATTGTAAGCATGCAAGTTATATGAGATGGAGACCCAGAAGGTGAAGTCACGTAATATAGCACAGTTATCTAGTGTCCTACCCGAAACTAAGTCAAGTTTAGGGGATGACATGCTGATAGTTGGTAGTAATGATAAGAAAAGATATGTTAAACGCCAGATTTGAAATGAAAGATATGGGTTTAGCAGAGATGATATTGGGAATTAGAATTACAAGAAATTCTAATGGTCTCAATTTGAATCAATCTAATTATATTGATAAAATCCTGGAAAAATTCAATAAAGATGACTCAAATGAAGCTAGAACTCCAATATATCAAAGTCAACCTTTGTTCAAAAATAAAGGTGAGGGTGTATCTCAATTAGAGTACGCAAGGATCATTGGAAGTTTAATGTACCTAATGAGTTGTAAAATGGATATTTTAAATGATATGTCATATTGAGCCTAAGTGGTGAATGGAAAGTGTTAGTAATAAAGGAAAAATTGGCGAAACCAATTTCTCCCATATTGGAAGGAAGGAAGGAAAAGAGCCAACATATATATGATGTTGTATTATTGTAGTGGTAAGAATTTACCAACTTTATACACCGTTCTCTACGCGCGGGCGATAAATGTCGGGAACAGGCAGAATGGTTGCATCAATTCCTAAAGGATATTCTTCATTGGCCGAAGCCAGTGCCAGGAATATGTATTCACTGTGACAGTCAATCAGCGATTGGAAGAGCACAGAATATAATGTATAATTGTAAGTCTAGGCACATACGCCGAAGACATAATTCCATTAGACAACTACTCTCAACTGGTACGATTACCTTAGACTATGTTAAGTCAGAGGATAATCTTGCGGATCCGCTAACCATAGGGTTAAATAGAGAGGTAGTTGCTAAATCATCAAGAGGAATAGGACTAAAGCCCATGGAATAAAACTTTTGCGAAGGAAAACCCAACCTTGTAGATTGGAGATCCCAAGATCTCGGTTCAATGGGAAAACCTAATTGCCGAAGTGAAGTCACTGTGGGGGGTAACCCTCAAGCTCATTCCTAAGATGAAGAAACAGTGAGATTGAACGAGTATAAGCTCACAGAAGAGTTTTTAATGATTTGTGTAAGAAGAATATTTTGAGAAAATTCTGAATTACAGCCTCATGAACCTTGAACAGCCTCAGCATCATTATTTCGAAATGAATGTCATCAAAGCTCAGGATTGGAACATGCACATCAGCAGCAGATGCCATAAGTGTTGTCATTTGGAAGGTCTTTGAATTATCAGCATTCAGTTCGAAAAATAAAGGATCAGGTTGCAAAACAGAACCTTCGCGGGGAGCCTTTGAATCGAGCTGCATTCGTGTCCACAGGACGCACACTCGCACACAATTTCAAGCTGAAATCCGGATGGATTTGCACCTCCCCCCTGCGCCCGCGCATAGAGAACGGTGTATAAAGTTGGTAAATTCTTACCACTACAATAATACAACATCATATATATGTTGGCTCTTTTCCTTCCTTCCTTCCAATATGGGAGAAATTGGTTTCTCCAAATTTCCCTTTATTACTAACACTTTCCATTCACCACTTAGTCCCAATAGGCCTAATATGACATATCATTTAAAATATCCATTTTAACCATCATTTTCCAACAGTGTCGAGTCGTGTCCTTTATCTTTTCTTGTCGTTTGTTGGTCGTAGACCGCCTTCATGTGCTCGGCATGAATGATTAATTGTTTGTATATAAATGATCCACAATTGGTTCCCTGTGAGATCGACCTTGATTCGATATAGCTATACTACGATGGACCTAGTCCTCTTGCTAGTATTGGTTTATGGTGGTCAAGTATTTTATTATCACTTGATCTTATCATCAGGGGGGAGTTGGACAATATGACCAAGGAAGATGTAAGTTTTGTACATACTTATAAACTGGAGTGTAAGTGAACGGACACACTTATGACTTTTGTTTTCCTTATCTTATTATTTGTAGTTTCTTTGGACCCACAAGGATCCTCACGAGGTTGATGGGTTTTGTGGATATCTAGTTGTTGACAACATGAAAGAGCCGTATCATCCAAACAGAGTTGTGAGACAATTTGGCCATGTGCAGGACAAGCCTGGATGTCCTATTCTTGCAAAGAGATCGTCTCGTATGAAAGTCCGAGCTTACCTTGCAAAGTTTGATAATCTTTAAAAATATTTTGAGGAATATAATTACCATCTTATTCCCGAAAATTTGAGAGGCCCACGTGCGAAGAAGAATGGGCAATGCACGAAGGAATACGATGAATGATACCAATCATCTGCAATAATCAAAATTAATCATGAATTGCCTTCGCCGGTCTTTGCAAGTGGTGAATACGAACAAGTATGGATCTATACACTCGTAATATATTAATTTTCTGAATAATGCTTTAATCTTACTTATTTCACTTGCATAGGGTTGTTGGATGAGGAAAGCTATCGACTTGGGTGATGGATACCTGAGAAAGGGCTTGAAGGCAACAAAGAATGAGTTGTATCATGCATTGCAGGCTGTAGTGGACACACTCAAAGAAGGGGTTTGCGTCGAAAATGCTGATATGGATATTGGTGAGACTTTATGGAGACTTTATGGAGACTTTATGGGGTTTGCGTCGAAAATGCTAAAGAAAAAGAAGACTACAATTGTTGCGGATGCCGAGAAAAAAAGGAGCATAACTAATATGGAGAAGGAAAAAGGAAAAAGGAAGCTCAACGACGACATAGATACCGGGAAAAAGAAGAGCAAATCCGTCAGGAAGCCGGTGGTATTAAAATATGCAAACCATCCGATGTTGGAAGAGGCAAATCTAAGGATGATGCCAAAGGAGGAAAGGGGAATGCAATTCTATTGGAGAAGGAAAACCGAAAAACAAGAAAAAAATGATTGTACTTCGATAACTACATATGTTTCATTTTATTTTCTGACAATTATCGTATGCTTTGACTATTATGTATTAAACATGGCTTTGATCGCTCATATGGCTTTGACTATTATGGATTTTTATGATTGTATCTCATTCTTGTTAATTAGACTTCGGTTGTGGGATCTCAAAAGCTTCGACTATATCAAGGTCGAATCCCAATAGGTTCGACCATAGAAAGGTCGAATGCACTAGACTTGACATCACTCAGGTCGATTCTCCCTCAATCTATCTTCGTTCATTTTACAAGGTCAAATACCTCGCTTATACATCAATGTAAACCTCAAAAATTGTATTCTACGTGTTATAAGTGTTAGGTAAACAATGACACAAAGTTTCATGATTTTTAAATGGTTTGTAAGAGATGCGACCTTAAGGCAGTCGAATGTACAAAATTCGACCTCCAGGGTGTCGATCCTAGGAGATACGACTTTCCGTGAAGTCGATTCTCCGAACAGAGTTGTTTTCGACATCAAAGGGGTCGATTCTCCATTGATCGACATCTAGGGGGTCGTTTCTACTGGTTTCGACCTCAAGGGGGTCGGTTCTCCTTGTTTTCTGTTTTTTAAAGCAAAAACATTTACTTAACTCGTTTCAAACACGATTCCATTTATAAACAAAAGTTTCAAAACGATGACGAGCCGTATTTAAAGATGAAAATAACGCATCCAAGAGAAAATACAAAAGTGAGTTTTGTTTACAAAATGAACTTCCACCAACAACATAGTTCAAAAGGACGGTGGAGCAAAAGTGAAATTGGCAAAATGAAAATAAAATAATGCCTAGATCCGATATCCATCAATCTTTGACGTCAACGTGACCTGTGGAGTGACCATTAGGATATAACAATCTCTCTCCCTTGTCAACCCTTTCTCCAAACAGTTGTAGCCATGCAATGTTCACTTCTTCCGACAATTTAGGGGCTTCTTCCTTCCACTGATTGATCATAGGAGGTAGTGGACAATCATCTTTCATCGTAACACACGCGTAGTGATTATTCTTGTACAAAAGTGTGATATTCAAAGGATGAGGGGTATTCGGCTTCTGTTTTGTTGGAAAACACGTTACAATGTTGCCCTTAGATTGAGGACAAAACAAAGTCACAACGGCGTTGTACTTTTCCGATATAACCCAGTTCATTGGTGTCGTCTTCATCCAAAAAATTTCGGAGCATCTTCCTTTTCCTTTAAAACCAATTCCCTTTAAAAGTTGAACGCTCAAGCCTTTCATCCTAAACAATTTGTCACAGTGTTCCTCATTTCCTTTAAGCTCCAAAAACAAATCTCGCCTAATTTAGGCCACTCATTCTCAGGCAAACCGATTGCCACAACAAGAGCTCGATATCCACAGTTACCATCACCTTTTACTTCAATGACACACTCGATGAATTCTTGAAGTGGATCGGGTATATCTATTCTCCTCATCATAAGATTCTCCAATTTTGTAGAATCAACACTGCTCATGATAAGATTCTCCACTTTTGTGGAATCAACACTCGTCATACCGTCCTCCACTTTATTGCTCGCCTTGCATGTTCTTGACCTTTTTCTTGTTTTATTTTCTTCTTTCGCCTCATTTTGATTTATCTCATCCACGTGTTCATGCATTGAGGGCAATCTTGTTGTTGAAATCTCGTCATTTGCCATCCTACGTTTAGCTGCCGCCTTTGCCTTCGGCCTCCCTCGAGGATTTATCTTCACTTTTGGTTGACTAAGCGTTGTTTTAGCCGGAACAACCACTTATACCAGTCGTTGGACCATCTCCGTTTGTTGTGTATTGGTTGAACGGTTAAACACATCAACGAAACGAGCAATATGTGGCGTTGGATCAATGATATCATCTCTTGACGGCCCATCCAATGATAACGTTTTCCAATGCTCAAGAACACAATCTTGAGGTAGGGTTTCCCTAGTCTGTAAGATGCCAAAAATCTCGTGTGCACAAGGTATTCCTTGCGTTTTCCTAATCACACACTCACAATCTGTTGAGTCCAAAGCAACTTTCTTCGACCTATCCATCTCTTCCTCGATCAAAGTCAAAGCATCTAGTGACACAAACCCACGTAGAGAGCGACACCACGTTTTCCCATCTAACTTAGAAGCCCACTTTGTTCTTGATGTTTCAAATGACACCATTATGTTTCGAAACTGTTGTACACACATGTTCGCCACCGATTTCCACCTAGTTTCCATGTCGCAATTTGAAGTACGTAACCAATTCTTTAAAACTGCATGAGCCCCCTCTACATTGCTAGTGTGGGTGTTCCCAAGATGGAACACTTTATTCGTCCAAACATTCACGTATTGTTCTTTGCAATCGCCCAACCAATTTTTCTCCAGATAATTGAATACGAGCTTACGTTGGTCTTTATTTCAGCCACTCCGGCCAAGTAATCTTCTTCAGTGTCACTATATATAATTCTCTTCCACATCTTCTCAATCTCAGCGGATGCTTCTACACTTAATGACTGTCTAAGCTTCGCTTGCACTGCTTTCTCTACGTGCCACTGACACAAAAGATTTTCACATGTTGGAAATACTGTGCGGATGGCAGACATTAAAGCTTGTTATTTGTCAGTAACAATCACTTTAACTGGAGTGTCAATGGTGATAAGTGCCTCGTGAAGCTTTCGTAAGGCCCATTCGTAACTCGAAGTTGTCTTATTTGCTAGAAAAGCAAAACCAATTGAGAATGTCATGTTGGTAGTGGTGACCCCGACAATCTATAGAAAGGGAAACTTATACTTATTTGTCTTGTAAGTACAATCGATCTTGTACACATGTGGAAAATTCTTCACCAATGAGAATGAGTCCAATGGAACCCAAAACACATGTGTTACTGTTTCTCCATCTTGTAAGTAACAAAAAAACACTTCCTCTTCACGAGCCTTGTAAAAGACCTCTTGAATTACTGTCCGATTGTTTCTCTCTAATTTATTCAACTTCACTCTTTGATTGTAGATTGTTTGCACAGAAGTTGCATTCTTTCCATTCCTATCCCTCAATGCCTTGAGTATATCTTTAGGGCATTCTCCGCTCTTCGTCAAACTCTTAACAAGGTCTATCTCGTCTTTTGACAAACGCCCCTTGAACGAATGTCCCAAATCTGATTTGTTCAAATCATGGTTGTGAAAACCATTCTTCACACTCACCCGCCACCCGCCGACTGCCTTCTCACTCTTCAATAACAAAAGGAATGGACACCCACATTTTTTTGACATAGTATCCCGGGGCTTACCTTTCCCAACACCTTCATCCTTCTTCACATAGTCCTTGCGCGCGTCGCCACCCCTTTCACAAGCGTATTTCACATAAGGACTTCGACCTTCTGAGTAGTCTGACTTCCACTTGATTAATACAATCCCAATGTTGCTTGCAACTTCTTTCATCCATTCAATAGCTTTTGTGTCAATGTTGAATACCTACAAATGTGATTATTACTAACAATTAGCGATCGTGGGATTAAGTTTTCACATCAAACGTCACATCGGTGAATATATAATTACTTGTTCAGTAATGAATGCATCACCGGTATAAATATTGAGAGGTGTATTTTCATATACTACCACTAACGCCATGTTTTGGTTCAACAATTCTAATACTATCATTTCATCCTCACTAGGGAATTTGTCATCACGACCATCATTTTGGCTAATGATGTCGTCTACCTGTAATCTTATAAGTTATCGTCAAATCATGAATAATAGGATGCAAAGTCATTGTCACACGTAATAAACGCCATAATAGGGTGCACATACCTTGGAAATGTCCAAGTGTGAAACAATTTAGGCATTCGATCCTGACAAGGTCGAACTAGCCACATGCGACCCTGACAGTGTCGCATATATTAGTGATATTCGACCTTACCAAGGTCGAATCTATGAAATCTGACTTTAATAAGGTTGTATCGATCAGGGCGAAATCTAGCTAAGAAAAGGCTTAAACTTTGGCTAGAAATCATTCACCAAACAAAAAAATGAGAGTTCAATATCCTGATTTCATGTACATTATTGCATTTTGAAATGTTAATTTAAGGAAAAGAACATCAAATAGGTTATTGATTTCAAAAGTACCTTCTCATCCATGGTGTTGGAAACCCTATTTTCTCCAAGATGTGATTTTGATTCCTTGCCATCATCCATTGAAAATTGTTATAGACACTCCAAATAAGCTTTTTTTGGTTATGCTATTGATTGATATGGTGAAGATATGATTATGAGGGAAAAAATTGGTGAGGATGATGAAAGTGAAGATGATGAAACAAAGGTGTAGATGAAGAAGATGGAGAAGAAGAAGATTAGAAGATGAAAAAAAGTTTGAAGATGATGTGGGTTTATGATGATGATGAAGATGAAAGATTTGTGAAGATGGTGATAATTTATGAAGATAAGGGTTTGTGAAATGGGTTTAATGAAGAAGAAGGTGTTTATGGGGGGAAATTTTGGGGTTTGTAGGTAGGGGTGTGTGATATAAGGTAGGTAAAAATAGGGGGACTAATTCGTAATAAAAATCATTTGGTGTCGAAATAGTTATAAAGTGTGGTGTAAAGATAGAAATTGTGGTGTAAATAAAGAGTGAAATAAGTTTCAAAATCATTGTGGTGTAAAGGTAGATTTTTCATTTAGGTGTGGTGCAAACAATAAAGTGGTGCAACGGTAGGTTTGACGTGGTGCGAATAATAACTCCCAATAAATATACAAAGTATATAGTAACTAAAGTGATTTTGTTAATCATAATAAAGTTATTAAATGAACTTAAATAGACTGTAATTGACCCGAACCGGTCGGAACCGGTCCAACCCGATTGGGTTTAGGACACCTATTCAACACATCCACCAACTTCCATCTGGCTTCTTTACCAGGACTAGATTGGCTAACCAGTCCGGATGAACCACTTCTCCTATGATGTTATCTTGAAGAAACTTATGTACTTCCTTCTTAATAGCTTCCATTCTCTCCTTGGTAAAATGTCTATTCTTTTGCTGAACAGATCTTCTGCTCGGGTCAACGTTAAGCTTGTCTGGTGCCAGCTCGGGTGATAGACTTGGCATGTCCTCAGTTTTCCATGCAAAAATGTATCTGAATTCATTCAGTACTTTGACAAGAGCTTTTTTATGCTGATCTGAGATCCATGATCCAATGTTGACAGTTAAATCTTTATGCTCTTCCAATAAACTAACCACTTCAATTCTGTCCTCCGAGGACCAGCTTTCTTCATCCTCTGGCAACAACTCTTCTACCAAAACTTGTTGTACCATCATTTTCCTGTTTATGGTGGCCATGTAAAAGCTCATGGCTGTCTCCACGGCACCCTTGATTTCCACTGATTCGTCAAAAGTTGGAAATTTCTTGCTAATATGAGCTGGGGAGATCACTGCTCGGAGGTCGATCAGTGCAGGTCATCCCATGATGACATTGTAAGCTGATGGTGCCTTTACGACCACATTACTGACCTTAAGGGTCCTACCTTTTGGTTCCTTCCCAAACATGGTGGGTAATCTGATCATACCTACTAGATGAATTGGTGGACCAGAAAATCCAAACAGCGGAGCTGATACGTCCAGTAGTTTTGGTGTCCATCAACTTCATGGACTGGAAGACATTGTAATATAGTACATTTACCGCACTTCAAGTATCAACGCAGATTCGTTTCATAATGTGTTTATTTATCACAACTTCGATGACTAACCCTTCATTGTTAACTAATAAAGGTAAAGAGTCCTTAGGGCCATAAATTACTGTTGGTCCCGTGAAAACGCTGACACAAGTTCAGAAGGGGGGGGTGAATAAACTTGTCACCAAAAACCCCAAAAACTGAATATAAAACCAGATTGAGTTCTGTCAAAAAACTTGTGTGGAGATGACCTAACTTAGCTGAGTATAAGTCAAGACTGACTTATTCTTAACTGAGTTAACCGGCAGCGGATTCAATTAAGCCTTTTTATAAAACGTGAGTTTATCACTTTGTCTAGTTAAAATGCAATGCTGTGCTGACTCAGTTACTTATGTTTGCTGAGTGTGTGTGATCTGATGTAATACAAATTATAAATTTGTAACTAAGTGCATAAAATAAATAAGTAAATAAGACAGAAATTTTAGAGGTTCCAGGTGGTGTAATCCTGTCAGTCCTTCTTCCCCTGTGATGTGGAGGAAAATTCCACTAGAACACTTTGAGGTAGCTCGGTTACAAAAAGTCATAAACTAATAGTCATTGGCTATTCCCTAGCTTCACTATCTAAGCAACTATAGAACATGTAGAATTGCTGCTCTGCAACTGCTTGAACCACTGGTCCTTGAAAGGTTGTATTACCCCTTCACCAGCTCATCACAAACAAAGTCTTCCTGACTATAGCTCAACTATGCTTCACACCTTCTTGGTGTTTCATAGTCTAAAACCTGACTTTATTCAATGACTATGATTTAACTTGTGATTTGAGCTTCTTCTTCAGAACGTATAAGATACGCTTAGGCTCTATTTTTCTTCAAGTGTTTGATCTTGATACTTCTTTGAATATTTAGAGAAGACTTGAGAATTTCTTGATCTTGCAATAAAGTATTCAGCAGGAGTTCTTTTAATTCAATTTCCCTCTTTCTATAATCTTTCTTGATATCTTAATTCTTAGAACTCTGCACTTCTTCTTGTGGTAGAAGTCACATATTTAAAAGGGTTTCTCCAACGGTAAAATGAATTTGAACGTTTGAATTTGAATCCTTATGTCCGTTGGTGGTCCCGCTTGATCTGATCAATGTCAGTGTCCTTTCTGGCATTACTGAGCATCTAATAAAATTGCTTTCTTTATAACGGTCTGATATTTCTTCAGCTTTTATAACTTCAGCTTGAAACTGATTTTCCGTGATCTAGACAGTTTCAGCTTTAAGAGCTTTAATTGAGTTTTTACTCTTCTTAAAAAACTCAGTACTCACTTATTCATATGATTAACATAGACTTAATCAGAGTACACCATAATTCATTAATCAACTAAGATATCATTGTCCTTATGTATCATAGGTCTTCATACAAGATTCATAAAGTCAGTTCAGGTCATCACAATCTTGCCTGAATTCTAACTTTATAGTCTCGACTTTAATCTTCACAAACTGAGTTTGAACCCTCGGTTCTTCAATCTTCAAAAACCGAGTCTGTGTCCCTCAGTTCTTCATTTACTCAGTTTGTTCCCACAACCTTCAGTTCTTGATTAGTTAACCGAGTCTATGTCCCTCAGTGAACTTACCTTCTTCAGTTTTTATTGGTGTGGTCTGAGTCAATTTCTCAATCAGTTGTGAACTCAGTTTTCATAAACTCATCAAGTTAGTTTCTCATTTTCTCAATTCTGAACCTAGAACTATTACGGTGCTTGTCTGATTTACTTATACAATTATCAGACTCTATTAAATCCTATACATGAATAACTACACATCTTTTTTCTTTGCACTATAACAGCTAGTTATGAAACTTCATCAATGGGGTTAAAATAAATAATTAAATAACTGATGAATCAACATCAAAATATAAATTTTATTTCCAACAATTTCCCCATTTTTTATGATGTCAATACCCTCCTTATAAGCAATGCAAAAAGATATGGACAAAATTATAACAAACACAAAGAACTGAGAAACTAAGATTTTATTGATTAACTGAGTTACAAAGTATTAAAATACAATACATGAAAAGGAATTTCATCTTTTTCTCCGTTACCTTGGTCAGCTCTACTAGATTTGATGTCATAGATCTGAGCAAACTCTCTCATAGCATCATTTGTTGAAGTGCACTCAATTCCATGGATGTTTGCCCATTTGTTCCATGAATTGGTCATGTTCTATTTGCTAAAAAACATGCTCTTCAACAATACTGAAAATACAAACACAATCCTCCTTAATCTTTCGCTTGTGGCTGTTTTGAGTAAGTCTTGAACGTACTCAGGTTTAGTCTTTTCAACTTTTTCTATAGACTTTTCTAGAGCACCATTTTTCTCCCATTTCCTCAGTTTGTGCCGTTAATGCACAAGAAATTTTTGCCTGTTCAGAAAAGTTTCTAAGGCTTGTTCCCTTGATTCACCTTCCTTCGTGGGCATTTCTCTGAAAATATTGTATAGCTGTGAAACCAAGGCAAGTCTCTTCTCAGTTGGTTCTGAGAATTTTGCAATCAACTCCATTTCTTCGTCAATTATATCTCCTCTGGCTTTCTTGAGTTCGAACAGTTACTCATCATTGCTTTCAAGAACTTGTGGCATATCAGCTGCATTGACTTTTAAAAGGTCCGGACTTTCCACCTTGTTGAAATCATCTTTATTAATCATGCTCCTGATAAAAGAATTCAAGTGCTGCGGATTTCATGCAAATATTGTCTGTACAATCATTGAGTCTTTCATTGCATTCTCTAGTAGAATCAATCTTTCAAGCACATTGTTAATAATGCCTTCCAATCTTCCTTGTGTCTCAGTATTCCTCGCGTTAGTTTCAATAGTTGTTTTTCAAATTTTAATCAGAGTGTTATGGCAGTCCTCTTTGACACTGTCCATTCTCTTTTCCATGTTGATTCTTTCATTTTTGTTTTCTTCCATGGACTTTGGAACTTTTCCAAAAACACTTAAATCTTCTTTCTGTATCCTCACATGCTCATTAAAATAGCATTTGATGGTCTCAGCTTGTGTAGGTATTTCCTTTCCAATTCCAGCTTCCTTTTCTTCCGTTTTGCTTTTCTCAGCTCCAGGTACTTTCTCAGCTTCGATCTGAGGCTTGCTTGCAACAACCTCAGCTAAATTTATTTCTTTGAGAGTGGTGGAAGTGATATGTTTCAAATTTTCATTGAAGTCCTTGGACTTCCTTCTTTCTTCTTCTTTCAAACTTGATTGATCAAGATCCCAAACTAGTGATAGTATACATCGAGCTCATAATCAGTTTCTTCACCTGCTTTATCAGCTTAAGCCTTTGCTATTTCAAGCACTTCCTTGTCAGTTGGTGACTGATAACCTTTTTCCTCTTTGTCATTTTTTGATTCAGACTGAGTTTCTGAGTCTGAATCATCACTATCTTCAGAACTGTCTTCACCCGATTTTTCTTCAGTAGCTTCTCCTGAATGTAAAAAGGCAAAAATCCCTTTCTGTAAATCAGGATCTCCTTGTGAATCATCATCATTATCATCATCCTTCTTTGACTTGAAATCTCCTTCTTTAGTACGTTTCATCTAGTATTTGTTCCTTATCAAAGAATAACACGTGCTCAAAAATTCTTCAGATCTGAATAATTGGGACAGATGAGTGATGTCATATAGACCGAACACCTATTTCTCTTCATTTTTCATCAGCACTTGTTGTTCCATTTGATTTTCGATTGAACTGAACTTCAAGTAACGATAAGCATCAAGTCTTCTCTAGTCATCTTCAATCAGTTTCCCAATATCGACTGATTGATTAGCTGGGTAGTAATCTCTTCAGTTTCTTTAGGAATCTCCAAATTAGATTCGGATAGAGTCTCAATTTTCTCAACTTCAGTTTTTCTGGATTCCCTCTCAGCAACAACTAGGATGATCGATGATTCAGCTTCAATTTCCTGAACTATTGCCGTTGTTTCGTCTCTAGATATTCTTCAACAACATTTGTTTCCACAATGTTAGCTACGGTTCAGCAACCAGTTTAGAAGCTTCTTCTGATTCAGCAATCTGATTCTCACTTCTTTCTTTTGTTGGCTTAGTTTCAAGTTCACCAGCTAATTCTTTTGCTGGTTCAGTTTCTGATGGTTCCTTTCCTTCCATAGATTCATCAATTTCCTTTTGCTTTTCTCCAACGTGTTCATCCAAAGTGATGACTTGCACTGGTGCAGATTCAACTTCGGCAACTTCTTTTCCTTGGGACTGAGCAGCTTCCAATTCTTTGATTGACTTTTCATACTCAGGTCCAGATGTTGATTTTTGTGGTGTTGATCTAGATTTAGCAATTAAATTGAGCATAGTCAATACTTCTGATCCAATCAGCTCTACCTCACTACCAGTTTCTTCATCATCAGTCTCTGTTCTCTGGGTTTGTTCCCCCTGAGTGTCAGCTTCTGGCAGTGATGGAACTATGTCTTCTTCAATAATAGTTTCTTTCTCCGCGGTGATTGGTTTTGTGGGGGTTTCCTCAGTTCTGGATTTCTTTGCTTGACTTTTAGCTACCGAGGTAACAGATGTTGCTGGTGAAGGCTCCATAACCTTCACATTAATTGCAACAGTATTGATTTTCTCCAATTCTTCCAGTTTTCTTTTCTTTTCTTTTAGCCTTTCAAGGTCCTCCAAAGCTTCCCCGGTTGTCATTTTCTTGGATGATCTTTTCCTTTTCTTTTTAGGTTCAGCTTCAGAACCTTTAGCTTTCCTCTTTTCAGACTTTTCTTTTCATCTTTAGCTATAATTTTGCCATCAACGATTGCAATTGATACTCTTCAGTAATTCCAAAATGATCAATGATCCTCTGTGCCAATAACGCATGTGTTTTCTTATGAAAGAATCTTCCCTTCTTCTCGTCAGTTTTCTTCTTGGGCACATCAGATGACTGAGCTGTCAACTGATCCAGAATGTACCTCTGCTACTTGAAATTTTCATTCAACCAAATTACATATAACAGGTCTAACATGGTGCTGGATAGATTGCTAAAATTTCAAGCGTTTCCAATTACACAATTTGCGAGCATCTTGGTCAGATAATTGAATTCTTGTTTGAGAAGTCCTATATTTCCAGATAACGATACATTGAATCTTCATTGATTGCAATGATTTTCCACACTTTTTCACTTTGCTCTTTGCTTATCTTGAGAGCAGAAGAAAATCTAATTTTTTTGAAACCGAAGATATCTGCAATAACGTTCTCAGAAACCTTGATCTCCTTCCCATTTACTTTGGTTATGTAGGCTTTTTCTTCTTTCAATGCTGTTCTTTCAAATTCATAGAAGTCACCAATACTGTCCAGATATACACTCTCCAGATTGACATTAAATACTTGCTCCAGACCTTTGATTTTTTTAGATTTTCTGGGCTAGTGTTTAATCTGTATATCTCGCACCATACTGATCGAGTGAGATAATCATTCCAGGTTCAACTCTGGTAAAAGTCATGATTCTTGAATATTGAAGTGGATTTAGAAATATTTGGAGATATGAGAAAGGTTCAAGTGTAGGATAATGGAATAACTGATTGTAAAGAATTGATAGGGTATTTATAAGTGGTAGATTAGGTAGTTAGAAGGTTTTGAGTGGGTTTTAAAATGTCTTGTCATAAGTCACATCTGGCGTTGAGATTGAGAAAAAGATGGTGAGTGGAGAAGATGGACGGTTGAGATCAATATAGGTTATATCTTTTCTGCCATCCGTTCCTTGTATCAGTAAATGCAGTAGATACGGTGTGTCTCCAGCTATAAGTTTTCAGATTTGATCTTATCCACAACATGATTAGTCTCCAGTGAAGACATCTCAGTTTTGACGATGTCAGCTTTCTGTAATTCCCCAGTAGTCAGTTTTCATCTGCAAAATAAATTAATAAATTTTTGGTACCCATACCTGTTTGGGTCCTTTTTGATTAGCTTTTGGATTAATTCTTAAGAATGACATCTTTTCTTTATAATTAATCTCCGTGATGAGATCATTCAATTTCCTCCAAATTGATTTTATTTCTTTAACATATCCTTCTTGACCTTTTGATTTGATAAAGTCAGTTTTCACAAAATTTTGGTCTTTCGACTCGATTGTCCTTTTATTGAAAATTTTACGAGACTGAGTGATTATGGGTCCCTTCCAGTCTTGATCAGTTGGAAAGAGTCTCCCTTTCACCGTAAATCTATTATTCCATGAAAGATGATAATTCTTTGGTGAATATGGCTTGAATATTTTTTTGACTGATCTCAGATCAGTTCTGCCCTTTTCAGCCTTCTAAGTTTTACTGTAAAATCTGTCAGTTTGTGAGTGGCCACCAATTGATTTTACAGTTTTGTCAGTTTTTTTATCAAAGCTATGCTGAGTTTTTGTCAGTTCTAACAATTTTATCAGTTTTCTGAGTTCCTGACTTTTGTGCAGCCACAAACTTAGGTGTAGCTGAACTAGGTCTGAACTTAGAATTCTGTTGATTGTCAAACCTTGAACCTGTTCTATTTCCAAATGGTTGTCCTGGTTTGAACTGAACACTGGGAATTGGATCAACTGTTGATTCGGTGATATTTATTACTTCAGCTACTTCATCAGTTGAGCAATTCTCCTTGGTTCCATTGTTAGCCTAGATAAAATTAATCTCCACATTCAATCTTAGAACTTCAGCTTTCAACAATTCTTTTTCCTTTTTGACATTTTCATAATTCTTTTTAATTTCCTCTAATTCTTTTATGAGTATGTCCAAGTTGTCATAGAAGTCTGCATTTCTATGATTGTCCATGGCAGTGTGACAGTTGGAAGTAGAAGCATTTACCTCATGACGTTTGACTATCTATATTCCTTTACTTGATGTAGCATTGTCCTTTGCTGGTTGATTGCCAAAAAGAATGATTTCCTGATCACTCTCAGTGTGATCTTGTGCAGCCAGACTTAATGGTAGAATCATAGAGTCCTCATTGCTAATGGTATCCAACGGATTCTCAACGAATGTATCGATTAACTTTTCTTGGGTGTCAGCAACAAGAGCCTGTAATTTACTTTTGTATTCATCAAATCTTACAAATGAATAATTGATTAAACTTCTAAAGTGATGTAGAGTATCCATGATGTAGTTTTGAAAGACTTTGAAAACAATTGAATATTTGAAAATCAGCTAGGGATCTCTTCGAAACATAAGCTCTGCTTCCGATGCCAAAAACTGAAGCCCAGTTATTTAAGCTAAAGATTCGAAGCAGTAACAAGTTTGTATCACCTCCAAAAGGAAGAACTGCTCCGATACCAATTGTTGGTATCGGAAACAACTAAAGCCTAGTTATTTCAAACTGATAAAGTTCAATCGGAGATCTCTTCAAAGTAGAAGATTTGCTCCGATACCAATTGTTGGTCCCGTGAAAAGGCTGACACAAGTTTAGAGGGGGGTGAATAAACTTGTCCCCAATAACCCCAAAAACTGAATCTAAAACTAGATTGAGTTCTGTCAAAAACTTGTCGAGGAGTTAAGCTAACTTAGCCGAGTATAAGTCAAGACTGACTTATGCTTAACTGAGTTAACTGGCAGCGGATTAAATTCAGCCTTTTTATAAAACTTGAGTTATCAGTTTGTCTAGTTAAAATGCAATGATGTGCTGACTCAGTTTCTTATGTTTGATGAGTGTGTGTGATCTGATGTAATACAAATTATAAAGTTGTAAGTAAGTGCATAAACTAAATAAGAAAATAAGACAGAAATTATAGAGGTTCCAGGAGGTGAAATCCTGTCAGTCCTCTATTCCCCTGTGATGCAGAGGAAAATTCCACTAGAACTCTTTGAGGTAGCTCAGATACAAAAAGTCCTAAACTGATAGTCTTTGGCTATTCCCTAGCTTCACTATCTAAGCAACTATAGAACATGTAGAATTGCTGCTCTGCAACTACATGAACCACTTGTCCCTGAAGGGTTGTATTGCCTCTTCATCATCTCATCACAAAAACAGTCTTCCTAACTATAGCTCCACTGTCTTTCACACCTTCTTGGTGTTTCACACTCTAAAACCTTTGATAAAATCAAAGTTGAGACTTGAATCAATGACTATGATTCAACTTGTGATTTGAGCTTCTTCTTCAGAATGTATAAGATAGGCTAAGGCTCTGTTTTTCTTCAAGTGTTTGATCTTGATACTTCTTTGAATGTTTATAGAACACTTGAGAATTTCTTGATCTTGCAATAAAGTATTCAGCAAGAGTTCTTTTAATTCAATTACCCCCTTTCCAAAATCTTTCATGATATCTTAATTCTTATAACTCCGCACTTCTTCTTGTAGCAGAAGTGACCTATTTATAGGGGTTTCTCCAACGGTAAAATGAATTTGTGCGTTTGAATTTGAATTCTTATGTCCGTTGGTGGTCCTTCTTGATCTGATGAATATCAGTGTCCTTTCTGACATTACTGAGCATCCAATAGAATGGCTTGTTGTATGATGGTTTGATCTTTCTTCAGTTTTTATAACTTTAGCTTGAAAATAATTTTCAGTGATCTAGTCAGTTTCAGCTTCAAAAGGTTTAACTGAGTTTTTACTCTTGTTCAAAAACTCAGTACCCCCTTCTTCATCTGATTATCATAGACTTAATCAGAGTACACCATAATTCATAAATCAACTAAGATATCATTGTCTTTATGTATCTTTGGTCTTCGTACAAGATTCATAAAGTCAGTTCAGGTCATCACAATCTTGCCTGAATTCTAACATTATAGCCTCGGCTTTAATCTTCACATACTGGGTTTGAACACTCAGTTCTTCAATCTTCTATAACTGAGTCTGTGTCCCTCAGTGTTCAGTTTTTTATAAGTTAACGGAGTTTGTGTCCTACATTGAACTTACCTTCTTCAGTTTCTATTTGTGTGCTCTGAGTCAGTTTCTCAATCAGTTGTGAAATAAGTTTTCATAAACTCATCAAGTTAGTTTCTCGTTTTCTCAGTTCCGAACCTAGAACTATTACAGTTCTTCTCTGATTTACTATTACAATTATCAGACTCTATTAAATCCTATACATCAATAACTAGACATCATTTTGCTTTGCACTATAACAGCTAGTTATGACACTTCATCAATGGGGTTAAAAACAAAAATTAAATAACTGATGTATCATCATCAAAACATAAAATTTTTTTCCAATAATTTCCCCCTTTTTGATGATGTCAATACCCTCCTTAAAAGCAATGCAAAAAGATGAGGACAAAATTATAAAAAACACAAAGAACTGAGAAACTAAGATTTTATTGATGAACTGAGTTACTAAGTATTAAAATGCAATATATGAAAATGAACTAAATTTCAGCTTTTTCTCCTTTCCCTTGGTCAGCTCCACTAGATTTGATGTCATAGATCTCAGCAAACTCTCTCATAGCAGCATTTGTTGAAGTGATCTCAATTCCATGGATGTTGGCCTATATGTTCCATGAATTGGTCATGTTTTGTTTGATTTCAACCCACATACACTGATTCTAATAGTTCCTTAAACAATCACACCGTCCTATGCATCAATGTCAACCACACATCCACTGATTTCACTAAATTTAGTTTACAGATTACATCTGATTTTCAATATTGAAAGTAGGATACAAGATGGATAAACTTGTTCTAACTTATTCAAATTTTTCAGATCACACTGTAGTGTATGAATCCTGATTTTCACAGTGCTATAATCACTAGGATTCAGACACAGTTCTGTTTCTGAAAAATTCAATACAACCTTCGCTTTTATTTTTCTAACCAAGCTCTAAAATTCAAGACACACAGATACAATTATCAACATTAAAGCAAAAAAGAAAAACGAGAACTTACTGATATGAACACACAGTTCAGGCTTTGTGAGATGACTGGTGCTAGAAACAAGCCTTGGTGCAATCCCAAAGCTCAAGCTGGAACCCAGATAAGATCACCACAACCCAGTCTCAACCCAAATCACTCAAGGCAGATTCAGATTTAGACTCGAATTCACAGCTCAGATTCGAAGGAAGCTGAGAAGCAAGAACAATAAAAAAAAATTCGTAAATACAAGGAATATTTTTAGTAAATATGAAAATGTTTGATCACCTTGTTGCAGATCAGTTGGGTATCACTGAGAATTTATAGGCCAGTAAGTGGAAAAGCAATTACTTAGCCATTTTGAAAGCATGAAAAGCAATAAATGCACCGTATTGAAAAGTCTGCCATTAAGTTGAAATTAGGTGGGGTTACTGTATTCGAAAAGGACTGTTGAGTTAAAAAGATTTTTCAGACGCAAGCAGTCAACATTGAAATAGTAAACAATCAATAAATAGTGTATAGAAAAAATCAATAGTTTTCTTGACTTATTTATTTGTGCTATTTATTTACATATAGATATATTTATAAGGTGTGTATTTAGTTAAAATATACTATATATAGACACACAATATTATAGGAATGAGCTTTATAAAATACGCAGAAAATTCTCAGTGTGGTAGTAAAAAGAGTATGGGTGTGTTATGAATATAGATGTAAGTTCATACCTCACCAAATCCGAAGGCACAGGCAACCCAAAATATGCTACATCTCAGCTATATTCTGAATTCATAGCAGATTAGAATAGAGTACATCATCTCATAAGATCAATACTCAGGATTTGATTCATCAATCATATGATTTCATCAAATCTTTAACCGAATGGGACATGCAAGTGATGCAAGTGCTAATGAATCATCAATCAGGATTTTAAGAACAAAACAAACCGATTTCCTCAATAAATTTTCTGTAAGATGCCTTACTTCTGATTCATGAGAATCAAGTCGGCAAAAAAGATATATGAATCATCAATCATAAAACACATAAAGCACATACCTCATTTCATGAATCTAATGATCTTGAGTATAGAAACATAATCTAACAGGCTTATATGTCGAAATTTGTTTTTAAAAAAGAATTTACTTCGAAAAACAATTAACAGGAATAGAGTATTAGATAAGCCGGTTTATTAGAGATTTTTACCTTTTATGACAGCAAAAAAATGCATCTTTTTATCAGATAAACGACCTAAAATTAACAAATAACTGAGCCAACAAATCTGATAATATTGACTCATAAATCTAAGCAAGACATTATCAATTTCATCAAGTGATTAGCATGAATAGTGGAATGGACAAAGACAGAGATTTACAAGTAGTCTGAATATTTTAATGAATCTGGACCTTACAAATATACATATGTCGGCCGGAAAGTCACCGGAGCAAAAGGTTGCAGCTTTTCTTATAATTAGGCCGTGATTCAACAATTTTTAGCCACAAAAGTCATTTATTTCATCTTTAATCGATGTTGTAACGATCAAAGACTGAGTTTTAAGCTTCTTAGAAGATATGTTCATCTTCTCAGTAGATTTACAAGTAGTCTGAATATTTTAATGAAACTGATGATGTCGAATATCACCTAGGGATCCAAATAACCTCTAGGACGATTCAAACAAGAACAGAGATAATGGGGATGGTGATTTTGTGTGATTAAGACTGAGCCTGAGAGTTAGCTTCTCTCAAATTGCCTACGTATCCAATAGCTAAATTGGAATCAAGTCGTTCGTAGTTCCTTAGGGTTGTTTATATAGGGAGGCGTCTCACCCCTTTTCTTGTTGAACAAGTCGTATAATCCTTAAACCCTAAGGATCATCACGTGTTTATCTCTCACAAAAGATAATTATGATTATATTCGAATTATGGGATTTCCTTACGGTAATCCGGGGATTCTCCTCTAATATAGGCACATGTGTTATTTATCACTTAAGGAAAGAGCCAGTCGGCCTTTGACGGGCTCCTCAGGCCAGCCCGACCTGAGCTGCGTATCCTACCTCCAGACTAGACCGAGCTGCACTGCAGTGCGGTAGTCGGGAAGGTCATGCACAGACTTCCCTCCTGGGGTAAGGTTTTACTAGTGTGGGCTCCTGGCCATAAATGCTTCCTTCTTATCTTTCTCTCTCCATCTTGGGATGTTATAAGAGTGACACGTAGTCAGGTCTATTTCCACCATCGTCATAAGCCCCCCAGGTCTGGCCAGACTGCCTAGGAGCTGGGTAGACCTGAGATCAGCTCGGACGTCTCAAAGTAATATGCTTACCATGACACGTGTCCTTGCTACCGTTTAGACTGCCGTATTAAGTGCGTGAAACGAAGCGTCGTGACACAATAATGGGGCGGTTATTCCAAGACTTCTTTTTTGGGGTTTTATAACTCCTAGTCTCATCAATCCTTTCAGACGTTACTCTTTAAATCAAGTGTGAAGTCGGGACGGTTGCCATTCTATTCTTCCATTCCTTCGATTTCTCAAGTAAGTTTTCTTTCTTCTCTTATTTCTCTAAGTCTTTTCCGTTGTTAATGAACGAACCTATAATTCTTACTGATAGTTCCATTGAGGCGTTGTTTGAATCGGAGCCGGAATTAGAGGAAGAAATCACCACTACCGGGGTCGATACCGAGAGACCTGCTCTTTCTTTTTTCAATCCTCCCCCTTCTTCCTCATCTTCTAGGTTTGTCCTTTCCCTTAAAGCCTTTATGGCTCTGAAATCACAGGCGGCCTGCCATGGCATCGATACCAAAATAACTCCTACAGACTTGACCCGCATCTGTAAACAATACAACTTAACAAATCCACTTTTCAAACCCATTATCCCGGCTCCCGGCGTTTATGCCTATCAAGCTCCGGCGGGGGTCTTGCGCCGTGTACGGGGAGCGACTTTTATGCGGTTTACGATTCCCTATCTGCCCGGACCATTTTATACGTCCGGAGCACTATGACCTAGGGTTGGCTCAGATCGTGCCCAACGGAATAAGGGCAATAGTGGGTTTTGCCATTTGGTGCGGATGTGCTTGCATCCCCTTCAAAGTCCAAACATTTCGCTGTTTTTTCGGCGCAAACAAGTGCCAGGGCAAGGCGGGTACTACTTTGCTTTCCTCGTCGGGGTGACTTCATGCCGACGTGCAATTTACGAGCGGGGAGATACTTCGTACAAAGGCTGGAAGACCAGATTCTTCTTCCTGTGTCCAGAGGTAACTCGGAACCTGGGTAGGTGGAACTCCTCGGACCTAGACAGCGATCCGCGACCAACTGACGTGGATCGGAAACTGCTAGACGATATTCGTAGAAGTGGGGTGTACATCAGGGAGAAAAAATATTCTTCTGAGTTGATTCTGGCTGCCCAGTTGCCTACTGCGGGCCCTAACCCTTACAAGGAGTTAACCAAGGAAGAGTACAAGATGTGTAGGACTTTAAAGTCTGTTCCTTATCGTATTTTGCTATTTGTAAAACATCCTCTAACATTTCTTGTTATTTACATTGGCAGTGTCTTCCTTTGCTTGATCTCTTGGAGGACGTGAATGATGAAGCGGTTCCTTCACGTTAACACCGACGAGCCTATCCGGGGCGAGCGGCGGGGAGCACATACAGCCGGAGCCTCTCCGAGCTGCTGGGACCGTCCTGACCCCCACCTCAGTCCATCTCTTATCCGAGCAACCAGACGACTCATCTGGGGAAGCGGAGAGGATAGATGTGGATGAAGATCAGGAGACCAGAGAGGATGCGATCGAGCCCAGCCGAAAGAAGAAGATAGCCTCTTCTTCGGCTCGGAAGAGTCGATCTAAGAAAAGGAAAGCGGGTCGACAGACCATAGAGAACGTTGAGGACTCTCTGAGAGGAGCGAACTTCCCCAGGCACAACCGGTTATACGAGCTGTCGGACCGGGACCTCGCCGCCGTGGTAAGCTCTGGTGTACATATGTCAGTTATTCGTATGCATATTGTTTCCTTCTCACCTTTCCTACGTCTTTTCCAGGGTGCCCAGGTCGGTCAGGAATTCCTGGACCGCCTTGCCGAATCCGCCGCGAGTAAGGAGGCTGCGGGGGACGATCGAGGAGCTCCGGGCTGCACGTGATAGGCACGAGAGAAGCCTCCAAGACTAAAGATCGGGAGATTGCGGCCTTGAAGAAGGAACTGGTCGAGACTAGGGCCAGGTGCACTGCTGAACTCCAGGCCAAACACGACGAGTATGTGGCGGAGAACTCTGAGCTCGGGCAGGCGCTGGCCAAGGTCCGGGCTGAGCTCACTACTCTAGAAGCTTCTCTTCAAGCTCGGGATGCCCGAGTTGTGCATGAGTACAAGTCCTCCGATCATCTAGCTGGAGCTCTGAAGGTCTTGCTAAACCCTGTCATGCAGCATGGGTACACGGCGGGTGTGGACGAGGCAAAAGAACGGCGCCACGAGCGGTTCTTTCAGACCTTAGACACTATCGATCCATGTACAAGGAAGGGGCAGGTCAGATCTATGACGATCGTTTGAGAGAGTTCAGGGCAGGTGAAGACATCGGGGTAAAGTATGCCAGACGTCGTCCTGCTTCTCAAAGTCTTTGGTCCAGCCCCATCTTCGTCGGAGCGAGGCTCCAAGGACCCGACACGATTGTTTATCCTTATTCTTGTTTTTAAGAAAACTTTGAAACTTTTTGTTATCCAAGTTTACGTACTTTATTTATACCTTGTGGTGCCACACTTGCTATATTTTGTACTTTGAATTCACTACTTGGTTTATTTTATGCTTAGTTATTCGCTTTCTGCCTTATAGATGTCCCCTATTTCCCCCCAGTATGACATGCATTACCGACGGTTAAGATGACATACTAAGTCTTGATAAAACTCAGTTAAAATCGGCTCGACTGCGGACTCGGGAGGTTTGACTTTTGCAAACCTTCGAGTATAACTGACTCGAGATAAAACCATGTCCCGGCTTGAGGACTCGGGAAGCTTGTGGTATTCAAGCTAAGCGAGTCGACTGCGGGACTCGGTTAAAATCGGCGACTGCGGACTTAGGAGGTTTGACTTTTGCAAACCTTCGAGTATAACGACTCGAGATAAAACCACATCCCGGCTTGAGGACTCGGGAAGCTTGTGGTATTCAAGCTAGCGAGTCGACTGCGAGACTCGGTTAAAATACGGCTCGACTGCGGACTTAGGAGGTTTGACTTTTGCAAACCTTCGAGTATAACGACTCGAGATAAAACCCCGTCCGGCTTGAGGACTCGGGAAGCTTGTGGTATTCAAGCTAAGCGAGTCGACTGCGAGACTCGGTTAAAATACGGCGACTGCGGACTTAGGAGGTTTGACTTTTGCAAACCTTCGAGTATAACGACTCGGTTAAAATCCCGTCCCGGCTTGAGGACTCGGGAAGCTTGTGGTATTCAAGCTAAGCGAGTCGACTGCGAGACTCGGTTAAAATCGGCACGACTCGCGGACTTAGGAGGTTTGACTTTTACAAACCTTCTGAGTATAACCTGACTCAGTTAAAAATAATCTCACTACAGAGCATAATAATAAATAACATGTAAGAAATCATATATTTATTAGAAACCAAGTATGTTTGATCACACTTTTATTGAAAAAGACAACATAAAATGAAAAGATAGAATCAAGCCTGGATTCATCTCAGGCATAAAACTTCCTAAGGTTGCTAGCATTCCAGCTTCTCGGTATGGTCTGTCCGCTGGCGTCAGCTAGCTGGTAAGCACCTTTGCCATGAACCTTTACTACCCTGTACGGACCTTCCCAGTTTGGGTTAAGCTTCCCCTGGGGAATTTGCTTGCTGACCTCGTTTTTCCTCAATACCAAGTCTCCTTCCCTGAAGTATGAATGCTTCACTTTAGAGTTGTAATACTGGGATATCTTTTGCTTGTATTTTGCCATCCGGATGTAGGCTACTTCCCTAGCCTCTTCCAAGTTATCCTTGGCATGTCTAGGCTCGGTATCCTGGTCAGTACTTGCATGGTGCTCAGTCCTCGGAGAAGGAAGCCCTACTTCAGCTGGAATGACTGCTTCACAACCATAAGCTAAGGCAAAGGGAGTTTCCCCAGTAGCCGAATTTGGAGTCGTTCTGTATGACCAAAGGACGTTAGGCAAATGCTCGACCCATGCTTGTCCATCTTCTTCCAACCTCTTTTTCAACCCAACCTTGAGCTACCTGTTTGTTTGCTCCACCTGGCCATTGGCTTGAGGGTACCCGACAGAGGTGAAATGTTGGACTATGCCCAGCTCGGCACACCATGACTTGACTGCCCTATCTTCAAATTGCGTTCCATTGTCTGACACTAGGATCTTGGGTATTCCAAAACGACAGATAATATTCTTCCATAAAAATTTCTGTATTGCTTTCCCCGTGATGGTGGTCAAGGCTTCAGCCTCTACCCACTTAGTAAAGTAATCGACGGCCACGACTAGGTACTGTAGGTTACCTGGAGCTCGGGGAAGGGGTCCAACCAGATCTGCCCCCCACTGATAAAAGGGCCAAGGAGAGACCAAAGGAATCATGTTCTGCGTTGGCTGATGGGACAAATTATCATGCACCTGGCATGACTTACATCTCATTACCAGATCATTTGCATCTGCTTGCATGGTTGGCCAATAATACCCGAATAACCGGCACTTGCGAGCCAGTGTCCGGGCTCCCACGTGGTTTCCACAAATGCCGAGGTGGATTTCCCTGAGCAGATAATTTCCTTCCTCCTGGGTAGCACACCTAAGCCATGGTGATATAAACGATCTTCTGTATAGGATATAATCAAAGAGAGCATACCTGCTAGCCTGTAGCTTGACCTTCCTGGATTGAACCTTGTCAGTTGGTAGAACACCGTGTTTTAGATAGGACGTTATGGGATCCATCCAGGTGGCCTGTTGGCAAATCGGTTGAACTTCATTCAACGCATAACTTCGCTCGGCCAGCCGCTCCACTAGAACTTTTTTATTTGAGAAGAAATTAGATGCCAACTTGGAGAGGGCATCAGCCTTTTTGTTCCTGGATCGAGAGACCTGCTCTATATAAACTGACTTGAAGTTCTTCAGTAAATCGTGAGCGGTTTGCCAAGTATCTCTTCATAGATTCCTCCTTTGCTTCATATTCACCCTTAATATGGTTAACCACCGGTGGGGTCACTTGAATACATGCGGGTTATACGCCCCCGACTTGCGGCTAGTCGGAGCCCGGTAATTAAAGCCTCGTATTCGCCTCGTTGTTTGTAGCGGGGAAAGTTGAAACGCGGCGCATATGGGAATTCTTCCCCCGGACTAAGGAGCAAAAGGCTGCTCCGGCTCCTTCCTTTCCCGATGCTCCATCCACAAAAAGGGTCCATGTATCGATCGACTGTGGGCGTTTGTTCTTTATGCGTCTCGACTTGAAGCCCTTCGGCTAGGAAGTCCGCTAGAGCACGGGCTTTGACCGCTAACTGTCTGGGTTGGTAGTCCGGGTCATACTCGCCGGCTCGATAACCCATCGGCTAATCTTCCCGAGGTGTCCGGTCTCGCCAAGATCGACGCGGGGGTTGATCTGTAACCACAATGATTGAGTGTGCACGAAAGTACGGTCGCAACTTCCTAGAGGCATGGACTAGAGCCGAGCTAGCTTCTGCGTTGGTATACACGAGCTCGGTCCATGTAAAGCCCGGCTTACATAAAACACGGGTGTACGCACGTTTCCTTCTTCTCTAATCAGGACTGCACTGATTGCCTCATCAACTACGGCCAAGTATAAAAGCAGAGTTTCTCCCTCCTGGGGAGATGTTAGGGTTGGCAGCTCGGCCAAGTACTCCTTCAAATCGTCGAACGCCTTCTGACTGTCCTCATTCCACTGGAAGGGACTTGCTTTCCTCAAGATCTTAAAGAATGGTAAAGCACGTTGCGCCGACTTGGATAGGAACCTACTCAGGGCGGCCATGCGGCCGGTTAACCTTTGCACCTCCTTGATGCTTCTGGGTGGTGGCATTGTTCTTAAGGCTTCAATTTTGTCCGGGTTAGCCTTAATCCCATCTTTAGAAATCATGTAACCCGGAATTTACCTGACCTGACCCCAAACGTACACTTTTTAGGGTTAAGTTTCATTTGGGTCTGCTTTCGAGTACCCCAAACACTTCCCGGACGTCGGTCATGTACTGATCTAGAGACATGCTCTTGATCAAGAGATCATCCACATAGACTTCCATGCACTTCCCAATTTGTTTCTCGAAGATTTTATTCACTGCTCTTTGATAAGTGGCGCCCGCGTTTTTTAGTCCAAACGGCATAGTGACATAACAGAAAGTTCCTTCTTCTGTGATGAATGCCGTCTTCTCTGCATCGTCCGGGTCCATGGCAATCTGGTGGTAGCCTTTGTATGCATCTAGAAAGGCGAAGATTTCAAACCCAACTGTTGAGTCAACTAACCTGTCGATCTTAGGCAGGGGGTAACAATCTTTGGGACATGCTCTGTTCAGGTCGGTAAAATCTACGCACATTCGCCAGCTCCCGTCGGCTTTTTTACTAGGGCCCGGGGTTGGCGAGCCGGTCGGGTAAAACACTTCACGTATGATCCCGGCCTGCGGTAACTTCTCAACTTCCCTTTGAATGGCCTCCATCCGATCTTTTGCGAATTGTCTTTTCTTTTGTTTAACCGGTTTCCGGGCCGGGTCCACGTGCAACTTTGTGCGAGCCGGCTCGGGGGACAAGCTGGCATGTCATCCGTCTTCCGGCAAACACGTCTCGAACTCTTTTAAAATCTCAACGAGCTCGTTTTAAAACGACACAGGATCCATGATCCTATGTTGACCGACAAGCTTTCTTGTTCCTTTCCCAAATTTACTACCTCGATCGTATCATTTGATGACCAACTTTCTTCCTCTTCGGGAGCAACTCTTCCACGGATACATGTTGTACCATCATTTTTCCATTTACGGTGGCCGTGTAACGGCTCTGGCTGTTTCGACGTCACCTTTGACTTCGCCGTCCCTTCCCCGGGTCGGGAATTTCAAGCGATGTGAGCCGGAGAGATCACCGCTCGTAGATCTATTAGGGCAGGTCGCCCCATGATAACATTGTAGGCTGATGGGGACCTGACCACCACATAACTCACCATAAGGATCCTGTCCCGAGGTGCTTTCCCAAAAGTGGTTGGTAAGGTGATCATACCCATGGGGTGGACTGGTGGCCCGGCGAACCCGAATAGCGGAGATGATACAGGTGCTAGCTCTGCATCCTGTAATTTCATGGATTGAAATACATTGTAGTACAGCACATTGACTGCACTTCCAGTGTCTACACAAATACGCTTCACCGTATGTTTGTTGATTACCGCCTCGATAACCAAGCCTTCATTATTGCTGATGAGGGGGAGAGGATCGCGAGGACCATAAACGACCTCCCCAGACAATCTTTGTCTTTTTCCTGAGTCAACGCTGGTAGGTGCCCGGTTACCACTCTGCTCCTCAGGTCGGGATGTTGTACTCGGACCGCCTGAGATGGTATTAATGGTATTGATGGGGCGATTATCTGGCTGCCCCTCCGGTCCTGGGGACGGATCCCTCCTTCGTCTGTAATCATCCTTTCGGTCATGACCGAAATCTCTCCTCTTGTACTCCCGTCTACCCCGGGGTTCTGGGTGGCGGGACCTATCTATGACTTCATCGAGTTTCCCTTCCATAACAGCAGCGTCAATCTCTCTCTGTAAATCCCTGCTCTGCTCTGAGTCGTGACCAATGTCCTCATGAAACTTACAGTATTTGGTTTGATCCCTTTTTTCCCGGGGACCCTTCATAGGGGGTGGAGTACGGGCAATGCCTTTTCTCTGCATTATGGCGAGGACCTGCTCGCGTGATCGGTTTAAGGGGATGAAGTCCCTCTCTTGAAGGGCCCCTTTCTTCCCGAGTCGGTCAGTTATGGGCGCAGCTACCCGGTCCCATACCGGTTTACGCTTTCTATCAGATCTGTCCTCTGTCTTCTCTTTCTTAGGAGCTTCCGACTCCCTCTTTAAACGGTTGGCCTCTTCACCCTAACAGTGTTTATATGCCAGATCCATACACTCATCCATAGATTTCGGAAGTCGACCATTGAGCTTTGCATACAATCTACCTTCTCGCAGACCTGCTACGAAAGAGGTGATCAGGAGGTGTTCATCAGCATTCCCGACCTGCCTAGATTCCTCATTGAATCTTTTCAAGTACTGCAGCACCGTTTCTTCTTTTTTCTGACGAATTGTGAGAAGGTACGTGACATTCCTCTGGAAGGGTTTAGCGGTGACGAAAGCCTGCAAAAATTTTCTTGCCAGGGTTTCAAAATTCTCAATAGACCGAGGTGGTAATTTCCGGAACCACTCACGAGCCCTGCCCGTGAGTAAGGCCGGGAAGGCTTTGCACTTCATCTCCTCGGGTGCACAATCTAAATTCATGTGCGTTAGATGCGAAAGAGGTGGTCCCGGGGATCTTTCGTTCCGTCATATGCTTAGTTTTGGGATCTTAAATCTCTCCGGGCGTGGGTAGTTCAAAATCTGCTCGAGAACGGTGATTCGATGGAGAGATCGTTCGTTTTCTTTCCCGGGATCCCATCTAGTTCCGCCCGGCTGCCTCCCGGGCACGAGCCTTAACATGCGTGCTTTGCGTTTGAGAGGTAGAGGAGAGAGTTTCTCCTCTGTCCTCTTTATTTGCCGCGTTGTCTTTTGGGTCCACGTTTTGTGGAGCTTCTTCTTCTCGCCCCTTTAGGGCCAATCCTAGTACACTTTTGAACGCCGGTACGTCCAAATTACGTAACGCCTCCGGCAAGGCTCTGCTTGTGGCTTTGGATCTCGCCAATGTTTCCTCCGGATTGGTTTGTGGGCGGCTAGCAGTAGCCGTGGGGTCTATGTCTCCAGTATCTCTAGCTGCCGCGGTTTGGGTCCTTTTTCCGGTATTTTTTGGTGGTACCATCGCTGTTTCTTGATCAAATCGCAACAAAAAGGCCCTCCTTCTAGCGCCAATTGATGATGTCGAATATCACCTAGGGATCCAAATAACCTCTAGGACGATTCAAACAAGAACAGAGATAATGGGGATGGTGATTTTGTGTGATTAAGGCGAGCACGAGAGTTAGCTTCTCTCAAGTTGCCTACGTATCCAATAGCTAAATTGGAATCAAGTCGTTCGTAGTTCCTTAGGGTTGTTTATATAGGGAGGCGTCTCACCCCTTTTCTTGTTGAACAAGTCGTATAATCCTTAAACCCTAAGGATCATCACGTGTTTATCTCTCACAAAAGATAATTATGATTATATTCGAATTATGGGATTTCCTTACGGTAATCCAGGGATTCTCCTCTAATATAGGCACATGTGTTATTTATCACTTAAGGAAAGAGCCAGTCGGCCTTTGACGGGCTCCTCAGGCCAGCCCGACCTGAGCTGCGTATCCTACCTCCAGACTAGACCGAGCTGCACTGCAGTGCGGTAGTCGGGAAGGTCATGCACAGACTTCCCTCCTGGGGTAAGGTTTTACTAGTGTGGGCTCCTGGCCATAAATGCTTCCTTCTTATCTTTCTCTCTCCATCTTGGGATGTTATAAGAGTGACACGTAGTCAGGTCTATTTCCACCATCGTCAGAAACATTTAGCGTATGAAAGGTAGAATCAAGACATTGAATTAGTGATTTTAGGACAAGAAGTTGTAGGAATGAGGTGGGGCTGTATTTTGAAATGGGTAATTGAAGAAGATGGGAACGGCTGCTACTTTGTCTGAATGACTTTTTGGGTTTTGGTTGAATTTTATATATGTAGGGTAATTTTAGGTTATATGTTGAGAAATGGGCAAATGGACTAGTTATAGTCAATGGCCGTATAGTTATTTTTTACTAGATTGAGCAGGCCATTTTGGAGGATTATAAGAGTACATGGCATGATTTTATCTAATGTTGAGCCCAATATCACTTAATCGTTTTATTTATCGCATAGTACAACATTATATTATATAAAAGGTGATGATAAATATAAATATCATACACACAGTTTGTTTTAATAATTTATGGTGTATTAAAAGGTGCCTACGAAAAAAATTGCCTTTGTAAGTCATACGACTTCTTGGCACGGTTAGTGACAGGAAAAATATATATGGCACATAAATTTAGGTACTGTAAAATTAATCAAACCACATATGGATTATTGTGGGCACAACAATATCCCAACAACTACATCAACTATCAGTAGCAGGGACTCCACAACAAAATGGTGTAGTGGAAAGAAGAAATAGAATACTCAAAGAAGTAGTTACTACCATGATAGCAGAAGCAAGCTTACCGAAGAGATTTTGGACTGAAGCAGCAAATACAACAAGCTATACTCGAAACTGATCTATCATCAACAAACACCATGGAAAAACACCAAATGAAATTTGGAATGGAAGAAAACCTAACATTTCACATTTGCATATGTGTGGATCTAAATGTTTTGTTTTTAACAAGAATCAACTACATAGTTTAGATGAAAAAGCTGATGAAGCAATCTTCATGGGATACTCAGAAACAAGCAAAGCATTCAGAGTACTCAACAAAAGAACCTTGGTGATTGAAGAATCAATTCATGTAGTTTTTGATGAACCAAACACAAATGATGAAAGCTTACACAACTTTGAAGAAGAAGCTGCACAAAGACAAGTCTATATGAATACAACAGTACCAGCTACAATTTTGGACCACACCTTTGGCAATCAAGATGATGCACCACTCAATACAATACAAGAGACACAAACACAAATCAGGAAGTTGTTGCACAAGTAGGAGCTGTGGAAGAATCAAATCTACAGCAACTTCAACCTGATTTGAATTGGCTGAGAGATCATCCTGAAGAACAAGTCATTGGAGATATTCATACAGGAGTTAGAACCAGAAGACGACTGGAAAGTATGCTAACTTGTTTTCTATCACAGGTGGAACCCAAAACAATAGATGATGCAATTCAAGATGCTGATTGGATTACAGCCATGCAAGAAGAGCTCAATGAATTTGAGATAAACGAGGTCTGGGAACTTGTGGACAGACCAGGACATAGCAAACATCATTGGAACAAAATGGGTATTCAGAAACAAAATGGATGAACAAGGAATTGTTGTCAGAAACAAAGCAAGATTAGTTGCAAAAGGATACTCTCAAGTTGAAGGCATAGACTATGATGAAACATTTGCACCATCAGCAAGATTGGAAGCAATCAGACTCTTTCTAGCTTTTGCAGCACACAAGGATTTCAAAGTATATCAAATGCATGTCAAAAGTGGATTTTTGAATGGATTTCTAGAAGAATAAGTATATGTGGAACAACCCCATGGCTTCCAACTCAAAGGGAAGGAAGATAAAGTATACAAGCTCAAAAAGGCACTATATGGACTCAAACAGGCACTTAGAGCCTGGTATGTGACACTATCACAATTCTTAATCAACAATGGATTCAACAAAAGGACTATTGATAAGGCTCTCTTCAAGCTAGATGACGGAACAATCAGTTTTTTAGTTCAGATCTATGTTGATGACATCATCTTTGGATCAGAAGATGCGAAGCTATGTGAGAAATTTGCAAATCTGATGAAAAGCAAATTTCAAATGAGTATGATGGAAGAGCTCAATTATTTTGTTGGTTTACAAGTGATGCAAATGGAAGATGACATCTTCATGAATCAAGCCAAGTACACAAAGGACTTGATACACCAATATGGTATGGGTACAAGTGGCACACCAGACACACCAATGTGTGCAAGAGTTATTCTTAGGGAAGATGAACATGGAAAAGAAGTTGATCAAAAGTTATATAGAGGAATTATTGGATCTCTACTCTATTTAACTGCAAGCAGACCTCATATAGAATTTGCACTAGGAGTTTATGCAAGATTCCAAGCTCAACTTAAGGAATCTCACTTACTAGCAGCCAAGAGGATCATCAAATATTTGAAGCAAACAATCAATGTAGGAATTTGGTATCTAAACGATGGAGGATTAAAATTGATATCCTATTCAAATTTAGACTATGCTGGATGCAAGATTGATAGAAAAAAGCACAATAGGAACTTGTCAGATTCTAGGCAGCAGACTACTATCATGGTTTAGCAAAAAGCAAAATTCTATATCCACATCAATAGCTGAAGCAGAATATATAGCACCAGGCAGCTGTTCTGCACAAGTATTATGGATCAGACAACAACTAAGAGACTATTGAATAGAGGATAAGACAATTCCAATTATGTGTGATAACACAACTGCAATATCTATTACTGAGAATCTAGTATTACACTCAAGAACAAAGAATATTGATGTGAGACATCATTATATCAGAGATCATGTGGAAAAATAAGATGTTATCTTAAGATACATATCAACTGAAGATCGATTGGCTGACATTTACATAAAACCACTGAGTCATGAAAGATTTTGTAAATTGAGAACTGAGTTGGGAATGATTGAAATCGATTAAGTTATAAGGAGCAGCTAACTAGAGTAATCATTTGAGTGACTTCACCAGCTGACTGAACCTTTGTCATTTTGGGTGCGCTCACTTGGCAGGTAAAACACTGGTAACCAGTGAAGTCCACTTCACTGATCGTTAGTAAAAATTTTATACAGCAGCTCGGTAAAGAAGTCACTACACCGGATTAGTGACCAACCAAGTTACTTCACCGCTAAATACCTTGGAGAAAACAGCCAACTTAAGTGTGAACAAAATCAACTTTACACATGTGGTAAATCAGAAGATTTATGGAGAATTATTTTATGGAATATTACATATGTGGATTCTATATTACAATCGTGGAGGTTATTTTTGAATAAAAGGAATGACAACAATGCCTTGATTCCTGGAATTTCTCATTACATACCTTAATCCACTCCCCAACTAGAATAAAAAACCGGGATTTATATACACAAAATCACGCCATTACTTCACCAAATCCTTCCATATTCAACCGCATTCACACTCTCAAACTTCTCCTATATAACCAACAAATAGAGGTTTTTCAGAATTCTTTACTCTATCTTGCATTCTCAAAACCGTAATTGCTCAGAAAAATCAAAGCTTTTCTCCTTTCAAACTCCCAAAAAAATGGCTTCATCTTCTTCAAACACTCAAACTGAAAAACACTATGAAAAATCGATCATCACTGGACCGTTTTTCTGATCTGAGCAGTACCTACCTTTCTGTGGCAATGATTCACAAGCTCAAAGGTTAGTTGATGGTTGCACAATTCCGGGGTTGATGACATTCCTAAATCCCCCAATCTCAGGAATATTCTAAGAGACCTTAATTACATTGTGGAAAAAAGCAAAATCCATGCCCAGTATGAAGAAGAGCACCCTAGACTGCATTGTGAGTACAATTTTTGGACGAGAATTGGTTATCATCCCAGGTCTCCTCAACAGATGCCTAAATCTCTCCAGCACCGGTCCGGTAGACGTGAGGAATATGCAAATCAACATCAATGCATTCTAGACTAAAATAGTCAAGAACCCAAGGAAGACCGACAAGGAACATTCAAGGGAAGAAGGGATCCATAGAAAACATGACAGAACTCAGAGTCAAACTGATGGCTATTATCTATTAAGGTCTGTCATTCAACTGGTCACAGTTCATCTTCAACAGGTTGAAGGATCAAATCCAATAGGAAATTGATCTAGGAGGTCTAGCAGCAAATAGAGGCAAACAAAAGAAAGGTGATTTCTGGGAAAGGAAATCATAGATTCCTCTTCAACATATGTTTGACAAATCGAAAGTGAAACGCATCTAACTGCATCCACTGCATAAGGCCAAGGTGATTTTTACCTATGTCAAGGCTTCCCAGAAACTAAAACCCACAACTAGAAGAAAAAGAAAGCAACCTGAAAGCAACAAGTCAAGGACTGAGAGAAGAACCATATCCCAAACAGTACAAGTTCCATAAAGGAGTCTACCTAGTAATGTGGATAGCCCCGTATAGATAAGTGATGATGAAGAGAACCAGGAAGAAGAACTTTATCTGAGAGAAGGTGAGAAAGGATACTACTTTACTCTATCAGACAAAGAAGAGATTGAGGAGAGCAAGAGGCTACTGAGGATGACGAAGAAGAAGAACAAAAGAAAGGTGATCATCTTGAAGATGAGAAAGAGATTTTTGATGTATCTGATGATGACTTGACTCTCCAGGAAGTGATTCTCAGGAGCACCAGCAAAGTTACACAACAGCTGAGTGAGCCGGCTGATGAAACTCACTCCGCTGATCCTGAAAAGTCCCTCAGCTTTGACCAAAGGGGAACACCATCTGAAGCAGTCAAGACTCCGGCACATGGAGAAGAAAGACAGTATCTGTGAAGGCAAAAACTCAAAACTTCACTAAGGAGTAGTGAAACCTCTATGCATCACAAGTTTGAGGCTCTAATCAGTCATATCAAAGTTCAAGTGAAGTGATAGAGAGGCAAAGAGACTTACTTTGTAATCTGCAGCATCTAATTCCCCACCATGTCAAAAAAAATTGGAATTTTTGGTAGAAAAACTTGATGGAAAACTCAACCCCATGATGGACACACTGAGTGAGCACACTCAGCAAATTCAAACCATGGATGAGATCTTGGATCACTCAACACACTCATCCAAGTATCCGAGGCAACAAATAAGATTCTAGAATAACGGTTTGATGCTACCAAAAAAGGGGAACGTGGCAGTAAGTCTGAAAGCTCCAAAGGAAATGGAAGCTCAATGGGCATGGGCAAGGGCATCAGGTTTGAAGAGAAGAAGTAGCCAAAGTAGCCCATTTGATAATAACTTATTGCCTTTGAATAATTTTGAATGACCTTCTTATTTCCCTTGATGGATGAATAAAATTTCTAAATTTTATTTTGTTTTTATTATGAAAATTCATTTACTTATGTTCAGGATTATGAGGGTTTTGGCATCATCAAAAGGGGGAAATTGTTAGGAACATTTTATTATGTTTTGATGATGGCCATACTAGTTGTTATAGCAAGCCTGAAATAAGTCAGAAATCTTTGTATAAGTCCTTACATAGAGTCTGACATGTTGTTTAAGATGAGTCAGACAAGTATTCAACTAGTTGGCAGGATGCCTAAGTAAAACAAAAATCGTGCGGAGCGAAGACAACCAAGTACCAGCAGAGAAGCATGAAGACATATGGATTGACTTATAACCAAGGAAGTCTGTGATGACCTTGGATAAGTCTAAGTTATATTACTAGTGATGAAAATCATTATTTAAATATGGTGTACACTGATCTCACACCAATCAAGATTCAGTGAAGTGCAAGAAATTCTTGAAAGATTAAAGAAACCAAAGAAGGCAAAGTAAACTGTCTATCGGCTGAGTAAGCAATACCTCAGTGAAGAAAGAAGCACATCAGCTAAGTCAGCAGATCTACTCAACTGATGACACAACAGCCAAGTGAAGGAATAGGTGAGTACGGTATATCATCTATACTTATTAAGGACGTGTGAATAATTAGAAGATCAAGCATTAAATGCAGAATCAATCAAAAACGGATTTTATGGTGGACGTTTGAAGAAAATCCGGATCACTGAAATCAAGGAGAATTAAATTAGGAGGAATCAAGAATTAAATCAATTATTATTCTCTACATTAAATAGCCAATGGACGGATTTTTAAATCAAGGATTATCAAGGCTATATATAGAAGGCATTGACAGACAGATAGATAACCATAACAACACACAAGAACAAGCAGAAACTCTGTCAAAATCCAATGCCTTCTATCTGAATCTAAAAAGAACACATCTAGATATCAACGCAGAACTCAGAGCTACAATTCCACATCAAGCATTGAGATTGATCAACAAATCTATGAATCTAATTCACACTAGTTTGCAGAAATTGAATCAGAGAAATCTGAGAAGGAGTTGCAACCCTTTGTGATAGCTGCTGAAGGACAAGTTCCCAATGAGCAGTGTGTTGAAGACTGAGTCACTGAATCTTTTAAAGCCAATGAGTGATAGTCTTGTAGATTGTGAAGTTTGTGTATTCAAAGACAATCTTACTATTGTATTGGAGAAAAGGAATAGTGAAGTACTCTAATCATCACTGGAAAAGAGTGGATTATGGGATTACACCATCCTGAACCATTATAAACCCTTGTGTTCATTTACTTACTGCACTTTACCTTATAGCACATACTTATTGCACATTATTCATGCTCTGTGTCTGCATAATCTACTATGAAACAATTTTTAAGGGACTTATCCGCGGCCCAAAAGCTTTTAATTATAAGAAAAGTTTTTGAAACTCCAATATAGTCATTCACCCTCCCTCTAACTATTCTTATACGCTTCTCTGGGACCAACACTTCTTCTAAACTCTCTTCACCCCCTGGGCTCTGAATTCTAAGATCGGTCGATGACCTCTTCGAGTTTTCCTTCCGTAACAGCTGCATCTATATCTCTTTGCAAATCTCAGCAGTGCCCCGAGTCATGTCCGATATCCTTGTGGTATTTCCAATACTTAGTGTGATCCCTTTTCTCACGAGGGCCCCTCATATGAGGTGGAACTTGGGCTATACCTTTCCTTTCCATTATTGCGAGGACCTACTCACGAGACCTGTTTAAAGGGATAAAGCCCTTTTCTGAAGAGCACCTTTCTTTCCTAACCGATCTGATTCGGGTACAGCTACTTGATCCCATACTGACTTGCGTTTCCTGTAAGATCTGTTGCCTGCTTTATCTTTTTGGGAGCTCTCTGAGTCTCTTTTCAACCAGTTAGCCTCTTCTCCCAGATAATGCTTGTAAGCTTGTTCCATGCATTCCTCCATAGATCTTGGAAGCCTGCTATTTAGCTTGTCATATTGCTGACCTTCTCGTAGACCTGCCATGAAAGAGGTGGTCGGGAGATGCCCCTCCATACCTACCTTGACTCTTTATTAAACCTTTTCAGATACTGCAATATAGACTCCTCCATCTTCTGCTTGATAGTGAAGAGATATGTGGCATTCATTTGGAATGGCTTGGCTGTGACAAATGCTTGCAGGAACTTTTTAGCCAATGTTTCAAAGCTAGAGATTGAGTTTGGGGGTAATTTCCTGAACCATTCATGAGCCCTGCCCATAAGTAGGGCTGGAAAGGCTTTTCCACTTCATCTCTTCCAGCACACAGTCCAGGTTCATATGTGTTAAATACTGGAAGAGATGATCTTGAGGGTCCTTAGTTCCATCGTAAGAGTGTTCTAACTTATTTCAGGCTTGCTATAACAGCTAGTATGGCTATCATCAAAACATAATAAAATGTTCCTAACATTCTTGGTATTTGATCCTTGGTTCAAAGATCTCTATTTATAGTGTGAGGTTCAACGTTCATTTCATTTGAATTCGAATTGTATCAACATCTATCTTGTAACGGCTATATTTAGTGACCGTTCTGTCTTGTCAGTGTTTCATCCGAAAGAGTTGCTTCCCTTACAACGTTCGAATGTACTTTCAGTTTTTTGGATGACTGACTTATAAAACTGAGTTTCCTGATCTGTTTTATACTGAGTATGTCAGTTTTCAGTTTACTTAACTGACTTAGAGCATTAACTGAGTTTTTACTTTTATTCAAAAACTTCATTACTCTATTTATTTGATTATATATGACTGAATCAGCTTACACCATTCCTTATAAAGATCTTCTAAGATATCATTGGGCTTATGATACTTAGGCCTTCTTTCAAGATCCATAAAGTCAGTTCAGGGCATCACAAACTTACCTGAAATCTAACTTTATGGTCTTGGTTTAAAATCTTCATAACTGAGTTTGAACCCTCAGTTCTTCAATCTTCTTTAATTGAGTCTGTGTCCCTTGGTTCTTCAAAAACTGAGTTTGTTCCCTCAGCCTTCAGTTCTAGATAAGCCAACAGAGTATGTGTCCCTCAGCAAACTTACCTTCTTCAGTTCTGAGTGAACTTCAGTTCTTCTGTTTAGTTCCAGTTATCTAAGTGTTTTCCAGTTTCTTAGATGATTTCCAGTTTTAGTTTTACGACACTTCTATCTATTACAGTGCTTGTCTGATATAACCTATACAATTATCAAACTCTAGTAAAACCTATACATTCAGTTCTAGACATCTTTTTGCTTTCCACTATAACAGTTAGTTTCAGCACTTCATCAATGGGGTGTTATCAAATATATTCTTGAATACGATGAATCATCATCAAAACCAAATTTTATTCCCAACACATCAAGTAAAGACCACCAAAGTAGCTGAAGGCGTATTTTGAGAAGATACTTCTCAAAAGATCTTATACCAACTAATGGTGATGAATGAGAAGATAGATGGCATGCAAGAGCGCATTGCCAAGGTCGAGAAATTTCAAGATATTGAAGCAACCTACACTGAGGACGTGAACTATATAGGGAGGCAAGGAAATCCTTATGGGGCTGATAACGCCCGGGTTCGCATGACCACCCTGGTTTTATACTGAGTGACCCTACTAGGGGGGGTTCAACAAAGTGATTCTAATGGTGGAGAGAGACCGAGACAAACTAGAGGATTCATGCCTCAATTCAACAAGTCTGGTGGTTGGGAAGCAGCCATGTATAAAATGAGCTCAACTGTGACCGACACGATCAATCAACTTACGAAATCCATGACTGAGCTGAATACAAACATCACCACATACTATCAGAAGAATGATACAAGACTGACCAAGCAATAAGCCTTAGTGTAGAATCTATCGCACCAAGTAGGACAGATTGAAAAACAAGTGTCAGCCCGTTCTCCGGGTGGATTGCCAAGTAATACTGAGAAGAACCCGAAGGACGTGAATGTAATTATGACTAGAAGCTGAAAGGAACTACCTGGACTAGTTATACCAACTGCCCAGGAAGGATCAGAAAGTGGTCAGCAGCAGAACACAGCAAAATTTAGAAAAAAAGATGGGCCGGTAAACCGGGAGTCTACTCCGGAAAACCGGGAGTCTGAACATTCAGCAGACAAGTAGGCAGAGCAGTAGCAGTCAGCAGGTAAGTCTTCACGGACTATAACTATTAATCCTGCTACTTTACACTATCCCCCTAGGAAATATAGGCCGAAAAATGATGATGTGCATTACAAAAAGTTTATAGAAATTGTTAAGAAGTTGCAAGTAAACATACCTATGGTAGAAGATCTGGCCGGAATGCCAGAGTATGTGAAATTCTTGAAGGAAGCAATCTCTACCAAAAGTAAGTTGTTAGACCTTGAGACTATATGCCATAATGAGGAATGCAAACTGCCTCCTAAGTGTAAAGATCCTAGGAGCTTCCTCATACCTTGCACAATTGGAGGAGTATGCCTAAATAAAGCATTGTGTGATCTCGGAGCTAGTGTAAATCTAATGCTACTCTTCATCTTTCCTAAGTTAGGCATGAAAGAGTTGAATGAAACATCTATAACCCTTCAATTAGCGGTATGTCTATGAAGCAACCGTGTGGAGTGGTGGTGGATGTTCTGGTGAATGTTTATAAGTTTGTATTCCCTGTAGACTTTGTGGTTCTAGACATGGAGGCTAACCATGATGTTCCATTGATCTTAGGAACACCCTTCCTTGCTATAAGCAAGACATCGATAGATGTTCATAAGGGTGCATTGATTCTGAGAATGAATGAGGACAAAGTAGTGTTCAACGTGATGAATTCAATAAGATATGCGCAGGATGAATGTGAATCATGACACATGCTAGATGGCAAAGACGAGCTTGTTTTGGAACTATATCAGCAAGTGGCACTAGATCATGAAGTAGCGGAGACTTTACTCCTTAAGGAAGAAGAAAGTTCTGAGGAAACCTGGCCTGGTTGTAGCGAAGGTCAAGTGCGAGAAATAGAGCCTATATCTTGTATGGATTTAAGAGGAACCATTCATAGACCTTCGTGGCACAAGTTCTTTGACTTACAATTGACTGGTAAGCTGTTGAGATCATAATTAGAGGAGCCACCAAGGAACTTAACGTTGAAACCTTTGCCATCTCACCTGAGGTATGTGTACTTACAAGATGATACTCTTCCCATCATAATTTCATCGGTATTATCACCTTTATAGGAAGAGAAACTTTTAAGAGTACTGAGAGAGCATAAGGGAGTGTTTGGGTGGACAATTAGAGGAATAAGCCCATCGGTATGCATGCATATGATTTCTATAGACCCTGGGAAGAAAGCAGTAGCACAACCACAAAGAAGGTTAACGCCACAACAGAAGGATGTTGTAAAGGAAGAAATTACAAAAATGTTGGAAATGGGAATCATTTTCCCAATTATAGACAATGAATGGGTAAACGCGATTCATGTGGTACCCAAGAAAAGAGGATTCACTGTACAACCTAATGAGTTTGATGAATTACTCCCTGTGAGACTGATTACTGGACATCGACTTTGCATTGACATCAGGAAACTGAATGATGCAACTCGTAAAGATCATTTTCCCCTACCCTTCATTGATCAGATGTTAGAAAAATTAAGCGGTCATGCATTTTATTGTTTCTTACATAGATATTCTGGTTACTATTAGATCTATATTTCCTCTGAGGACCGAGATAAAACAACTTTCACATGTCCCTATGGAACCTTTGCGTACAATCGCATGCCTTTTGGACTATGTATTGCACCAGCAACATTCCAATGGTGCATGATGTTGTTATTTGCGGACATGGTGGAAGATTTTCAATAGATTTTTATGGATGATTTCTCTATATTTAGAGATAGCTTTGATCATGGACAACTTGAGTAGAGTGCTAAAGAGATGTGAAGGGACCAACCTTGTACTTAACTGGGAGAAATGCCACTTCATGGTTACAGAAGGAATAGTGTTGGGTCACAGGATTTCAAAGAAAGGAATGGAGGTTGATCGGGCAAAGATAGAAGTAATAGAAAAGTTACCCCCTCCAACGAACTTAAAGACGTTGCGAGCCTTTCTTGGGCCTGCAGGATTTTATAGGAGGTTTATGAAGGACTTCTCTACAGTCTCTAGACCTTTGACAGAATTGCTTGCAAAGGATGTACCTTTTGTGTTTGGAGAAGAAAGTAAGAAAGCATTCAACACACTGAAGCAAATGCTTATAACCGCCCCAATTCTGGTAGCCCCAAATTGGAACAAACCTTTTGAGCTTATGTGTGACGCAAGCGACACGGTAGTTGGAGCAGCCCTGGGACAAAGGGAGGATAAAATATTTAAGCCTATTTATTACGCCAGTCGTACTCTTAATAGTGCCTAGAGGAATTATGTGACAACAAAGAAGGAACTCTTTGTTGTCATCTTTGCATTTGACAGGTTTCGACCTTATCTGATAGGATCGAAAGTCACTGTATTCACTGACAATGCAGCTTTGAAATACCTTCTAACCAAGCAAGAATCCAAGCCGAGATTGTTGAGATGGATTCTACTCTTACAAGAGTTTGATGTTGAGATTAAAGATAAAAAGGGATCTGAGAACCAGGTGGCTGATCACCTGTCAAGATTAACCTAGTTGGAAGAAGGGCAACCGACTGAGATTAGGGAGAGCTTTCCTGATGAAATTTTTTTTTCCGTCTGAGTGGTAGCTTGAGTTGAATCTCAGCCCCGAAAAAGTACACCAAGAGTGGGCAAGGTATACCCTTGGTTTGCTGACATTTTGAATTATCTAGCAGGAAGGAACCTACCACCAGAAATCACGAATACGGATAAGAAGAAGTTTTTCACGTATATGAAGCGTTATCATTGGGATGATCCCTAACTTTATAAGCTATGGCCTGATGCCATTCTAAGGAGATGCATCCAGATGATGAAATTCCGAGTATTTTGCACATGTGTCATTCTAGAGAAGCTGGAGGTCACTATGAGCCAGATAAGACAGCGGCAAAGATACTGCAGTGTGGATTCTATTGGCCAACAATTCATAAATATTTTTACAAGTTTACAAGAGCCTGTCATTCCTATTAAATGACTAGTAATATTTCTAAACGGAATTAGATGCCACTGTAGAGTATCTAATAAGTGGAGTTATTCGATGTATGGGGAATTGATTTTGTTGGGCCTTTCACATCGTCAGAATCAAATCGTTACATCATGGTAACAGTTGATTATGTTTCCAAATAGGTGAAGGCAATGGCCTTACCTACTAATGATGCCAGGGTTGTCCTGAGGTTTTTTTATTGGTTTAAGTTATTTTGAGTCAATAAAGTAGCATGACAATCACAAGGTTTTTTTCATCACATATATCTTCGGTCATCTGGCTAGAGATATATGTGGTTTTTTCCTTCACGATTCTCATGTGACACCCTCGTAAACGTTTTCGCGTCTTGCTTAGGCCAATAAAAGAATAAAGTGGCTTAAACTATTTTTGCGCATTCCTCTGTTATGCACATTTACCGCACCCTTATTTTCTTATTGCCCTTCGCATGTTACTCATAGTTTTTGGAAGTATTTTTCGGAGACATGTAACAACTTGGAAGAGGAATGACCTAGGAGCTCATGATTCTACTCCGGAATTCGCTTAGACTAAGCCACAGTTCTAGAGCTAAGTACCTATTCTTTTTTTTCATTATTAGTCATTGGGGACAATGTCTATATTAAGTGGGGGTAGGTGGTCTTAGCTGGATAATCAAAAAAGGGAATAATTTTGAAAATTTAACACTGTTTTTAGCTTGCTTATTGCACGTTTTCGAGTAAGTCGGTACAAAATGAGCCCAAGTTCTATTTGAAGTTGGCTATAGCATATTCAATTTAGTATGGAAGCAAGAGCATATGTTATGTTGTGTGAAGTAGTAACGTATTAATTATTATTCTATCATTGCAATCAATATTTGAGCAAATAATCTGACTGAGAAGTGCTTATGATCATATGATGAGTTGTTTTAACTGGGAATCATTATTTGTCTGTCTATGTACTTTAACAAATTGTTGTAAGACAAGGGAAGCAACTTGAATGCCAAAATAGGTGACCAGGACAAAACGGACTTGTGAGAGAAAGAGAAAAAAGTGAGGAAATCTGCCAGAATTTTTTTTTTGTAAAAACATAAAAATTACAATAAAAAAAGATAATTGAAAAAAATGCAATAAAGGCAGTGAGGGAAGCGAACTCGTGTAAGAAGGGCACAACCATCGCATAAAAGGAAACAAACGAGGACTTAAGAGCGATGTTCAGTCCCTGAGTCCGCCCGACCCGATTAAGGTACCATGTTGTGTATCCAAGTTTGAAGGCAAGAAGAGCGAGTGTATGCGCAGGTAACTTAAGATTGTGGGGTTAATACAAATTGATTCTTCACACGAACTCACTATCACGACTGATTCATAACACGACACATTGATCCATGGTAAGTAGTGATTAATAGGGAACTTATGGATTGTGGCTTAATGTATGTTTCTGCCGGAAATATTTAATGAATATGTGGTAGTTAATGGGGATTGTTCTTGGAGTTACATTCCGTCTTGATACTCTGCTCGCGGATGAGCAGAAGGCTAGTGGGGGGTAGTTGATGACTGTTAAAATAGTCTATCCTATGGCATCAACATTTTATTCATTATAAGCTAAAAATAGTTGTTTCGACCTATAAATATGAACCATTTGAGTTGAATAGCATATGTAGGGTTCACGGGTCGAAAAATCGGCACTTAGCGTTTATTTTCCTTGTTTCAATATTATTTCATGCATTATTTGATGATTTTCAGGATACGAAATATTAGGCTGAGCATAGTGGACGAATCTGGAGTGGACCTACCGAAATGAATGGACCTAGGGTATTCAAGCTATGTAGACGGAAGAAAAAGGACAAAAAAACCCTGGTTTACCGAGAGGTTGTGCTGACTTACCAAGGCTCCAGATCCTTCCGAAACACGTTTTCTTGAAGGAGGGGTAGAACTAGGTGTTTCTAAGTCGGTTTAGATAGCTATAAATTATAGGCTTCACCTGAAAACACAAGTGTACAATTTTCAAGACAAGTATTATGCAATAAAAGTTCTTTGTTCTTTATTTTATTATTTTATGAGTTCTGGTCGGAAAGACGACGGAGTCGCTGCCTAGGGAGAGATCCGAGGGAGATCTACGCTCATCTTTGAGGGTATGATTTTCTCTCTTTTCCAAGATGTAGATCTATCGTTGTTCTATTCGACTAGTATGTTTTAATTGCCTATTTAGTTTAATTATGTAGTAGTTAGTTTATTTTACACCATGTGTTATAGATCTGATTCATTGGAGAAGAAATCATGAAATAGTGGTTGTGTTTTTCAGATCTGCGACGGTCTATATCGCTAGATCTGAATACAAAGTAAATTACTAATTCATGATAATCGGGGCCGGCTACGTTGATCGATATATTTAATTTACATGTTATTATCTTGATCAACTATTTGCATGTCATCGTAAACTAGCATGAAATATGAATAGTGAAGTGCTATGTTTGGACATTATCTTGAATGGACCCTAGGAACGGGCTGATCAGTGTCGACAGCTGTCTAGGCGGGTTTGCGGTATGAGTTAGTGCGCAATATTGACAGCTCTAGTTCTTTATGCGTATGGGCTACTACGGACCAATTAAGGAGGGTAGCTTTCGTATAGATTTTCTATTACAATTGTTGGAGTAGATAGGGTTAGGAGTTGTACCTGCAGCTGAACAAAGAATAAATTCATCAATGGGGAGGACTGTTGCATGTGTGGGGGGGAGTAACTAATTACTCATAATTGAACTAATACATTAGAAACTCTTGTTGCTCCGTTGAACTTGCATAATCTTGCTAGTTGATTGTTACCAATTTCACTACTATCTATATTATAGTTGGTCATAGACCATATTAGTGACAAACTCAATCTTGAAAATTAGACATTCTTACGAGTCTCTATGGGATCGACCATGACTCGCCAGTACTCTGCTACGATAGACTTAGTCATATTGCTAGTAAGTGCTTTGCACGCGATAATGTTTTCATCAACTTTTTCTTCAATGAGGTTCTATTATGTGTGAAGCATGTTGTATTGATTGCTTCAGCCTAGTACCTCTCAGGTAACATTGCTTCACAGATCATAGTCCTCCCTGCTTCCTTCAAAGTCTTATTCCTTCTCTCAACAACCCTATTTTGCTGAGGTGTTCCAGCATCGGCTAGTTGATGCAGCACACCATTTTGCTCACAGTATTCTCGTATGACTTTGTTTAGGAATTCAGTACCCTTTTCTGATCTGATCTTTACTACTATGACACTTTTCTCATTTTGTAGCCTCTTCAAAAGTTCAGGCATCTTTTGAATTATTTCACTTTTCTTGTTCACGAAGATTACCCAAGTGTATCTTGAATAATCATCCATAACTACTAGAGTGTATTCCATGTTATGCTTGTTGGTATTACTGGTCCAAGTAGATCCGTATGCATCAGTTCCGAAACTCTTTTGGTTGATTGTTTAGTCTTTGACTTGAAACTTGACTTTGTCTGTTTACATTGCTGACAAGCATCACAAATTCCATCTTCCGTGTATGTATTTCAGGTAAACCAATCACCAACTTCTTCTTTACCAACTGATTGATATCATCAAAGTTTAGATGATTCAACTTCTTGTGCCATAAAAAATTCAATTCTGACTTTGTATGCACAATAAGACATGTTTCAGGAACAGCAGTAGTCCAATCTACCACATACATGTTTTGTTGTCTTCTTCCAGCTAGTACAACTTGTTCTCTTATTTCACTCATGACAATGCAGTAGGCTTTGTCAAAAGTGACTTTGTATATTCTGATCAAAAGCTTGTTGAAAGATGAATAACTTTCTTGATTCAACTCCGTTTTTTAAGAAGAACCTGAAGACAGTGAAGCACTGCTTAAGTGTCAAGGACTGTTTTGTTTTGTGGTGGAGCTGGTGAAGAGGAAATACTACCCTTCAAGGACCTGTGGAATACTTAGGAGCAGCAATCCTACCTGTTTCTTGTGTTCAGTTTGTGAAGTCATAGTCATTGGTCAAGGACAAACAATTTAGGGATTTTGTAACAGCTATCTCAAAGTATCTAGTGGATTTCCACCAACATCACATGAGAAGAGTGGATTGAGAGGATTACACCACCTGGAACCACTATAAAACTTGCTACTTTACTTTACTGCATTTACTTTCTGCAATTTACTTTATCCGCATACTTATCAACTAAATCTACTGAGTATCTAGTACTTAGTATCATCTTTAAAACAAGTAACAAGGATTAATTTAATATATTCCGATGCAACAAATTCAATAACCTCAATAGTCAGCAGACTGCTGAAGGTTAGCAGACTATTGAACCCTACTGAGTTTGTAAAACTCCAAAAACTTTTTAAGTGTTAAGTTTATTCACCCCCCTCTAAACTTAACCAAAGCCTTTTCAAGGGACCAACAATTGGTATCGGAGCAGAGCTTCTGTTCTGAAGTAAAACCTACTTGTTGTGCTTGTGAAAAATCTTTGAAAACTTTTGAAGTTTCTGTTTTCAAGTTTTTGCATCATGGATAACAACGAGTATGCTAGGACATTGTTGATGTGTTATCTAGATCGTTTTGATGAGTATAAATGTTTGATGTAGGCTTATCTAGCTGCAACTCATGATGAGATGATGGATGTGCTGATTGATGGACCATTAGAGATCACCAAAGTCATAATTGTGGATGGTCTAAATCCAACTGTTCCAAAGCCAAAGAATGAGTGGGGTGCTAAAGATAGAAAAAGGGCAAACCAAAACAATATTGCTATTGATATTATCTACAGAAATTTAGATAGCAATATGTACATGAAGGTGAAAGACTGCAAAACGGCCAAAGAACTCTGGGAAAGAGTGCAACTTATCTGTGAAGGCACTGATGCAATAAAAAAGAATAAGATTAGTGTGTCCAAGCAAAAGTTTCAAGAGTTCAAGATGAAATCAAATGAAACCATTGAACAGATGGAATCTAGATTCAATGCAATTCTGGGAGAACTCACGCTGCTAAATTTTGTTTCTACAAAAGAAGAGATCAACACCATGATTCTCAAAGCTTTACCTACAAAAGATGTTTGGGAAATGAAGGTTACTGTAATGGAGGAGTCTAGGAGACTATATGAAGAAGATACCTTTAAATTGTTCTCTGATAATAAAGCCTATGAATTCTGCAAGGACCTTGTTGCAAGTGCTGAAAAGGAAGTTACATAAACAACAGCATCGGCTGCTGCACATCAGGAAGAATCATCTAATCTTCAAGATGATGTGCTAGATGAAATGCAAGAGCAAATATCCCTACTGACTAAAAGGATAAGAATGATGAAATCTAGAAAAGCATCTACAAAGAATTCTGGCAAGAAAACAACTGAGAAAAATGATGAATCAAAGAAGGATCATGACTTTCTATGCTTCAACTGCAAGAGACCAGGACATTTCAAACCTGACTGTCATGAGTTAAAACAAAAGAAGGATCCTGACTACCTATGCTTTACCAGGAAAAAGCCTAGACATTTTAGACCTGACTGTCCAGACCTGCTGAAGAACATAGGTTAGCAGAGGAGATCTGGTAGCAAAGCTTTGGTTGCTGATGATGAATTTGGCTATGAAGTAGAATTTGAAAAAGGAAATGAATCAGATAACACTGCTCTCATAGCTCATATGGATGATTATGCTTTCATGGATCATATGGATGAAATCGAGGAGGTATACAATTCTTTACTATGAACACTCCTGCTGAAAGTGATTGTGAGTCTACTGGTGGTTCCAATCCAAAAATTATTGACAATGAAGAACCTCTAGATGCCCTCCTTAATCAACGGATGATAATACAATCTGGTTATGAGATTGTGAAGGTTGAAAGAAAAGCACTTCAAGCAAAAATCCAAAGATTGAATGCTGAATTAAGAATTCTCAAAGGCAAAGAAAAGGATTATGAACATAATCAAAATAAGTGTACTGCACCAGCAGTGGCAACTGAATCTGCCGCACAATCAAGTTCCACAATTTCTTTCAAATCAGGAAAGCCTTATGGTGATAAAATAAGCCTTGGATTTGAAACTCAACAATCATCTAAGGGTGGTTCAAGTAAGGCTGCTGAACATAGTACCAGAATTTGTCCTAACTTTGTACCAGCATAAGAACCAACTTCTCAAAAGGTTGCTGAAGCAGTAAAGCCTGCTAAGAATGCTTTAGAGAAGCAAAATCAGAAGTCCAAAGAGACAACAGTACCTAAAAAAAGGGTACATCTAATGGTAGGACTGCTGGACCCTCTAGACCTGGTGATACCAGACCTGCTGCAAAGTCTGCTGGACCACAAAAGGGCAAAAACCAGAAATATTCCAAGGATAAGCATGTTAAACCCAAGAATGGTAATCATTCAAGAGATACTTATCTCAGGGGGAGAGGTAGATTGTTCCAGACTGATGAAGATTGGAATATTCCTACCCCTGCTGCAAGAAATAATAGATTTAACCATAATGCTAAAGCTAGACCACAACAGTGGAATCAGTAGAGGACTCAGCAGAGGCCTCACCAGAGACCTCATCAGGGACCTTAGCAGAGACTACAATACATGGTTGTTCCTAATAGACAGCAATCATATGGTTATGCTAATGCTTCTAACAATAGAAATCACTTCAAAAAGCATTATGTACCAAAAGGCCAGAAACCATAGTGAATGCTACACAATAAAATGTTTGTTTCTATGAAATGTAGTATACATATATGAACAAAAGTGCAATACTTTCCAAAGGAGACCTTACGGAAATTTGCCAAGGGTTGTGCTTACCACTGACCACTATGGACCCAAATGGGTTTGGGTAAAACACATTAAATTTGTTTTGTAGGGTGTCTGGTACTTTGACAGTTGATGTTCCAGACATATGACCAGAAGTAAGCACTGTTTGATGGATTATGTGGCAAAGGATGGACCAAAAGTCATTTTTGGAAATAAAAATACAACAGGATAAACAAGAGGGTATGGAAAACTGGTGAGGAATGGATTGACAATCAAATGTTTCTTATGTAAAAGGACTGGACTACAATTGCTGAGCACTGGACCATTTTGTGATACACTGATGCAATAAAGAAGAATAAAATCAGTGTGGTCAAAAAGAGGTTTCAAAAATTCAAGATGCTACCAAATGAAACCATTGAGCAAATGGAATCAATATTTAATGCAATCCTGGATGAACTTACCCTGCTGAGTGTAAGTTATTCAAAAGAAGAAATAAACACCAAAATCTTGGAGGCTCTACCTGCAAAAGATGTTTGGAAAATGAAGGTGACTGCAATAGTAGAAATGAGAAAGTTGCATGAAGAAGACACCTTCAAGTTGTTTTCAGATCTCAAGGCTTATGAATTTAGCAAAAAGCTTGTACCTGACACTGAAAAAGAAGAGCCAAAAACCACTGCATTGGCTGCTTCACATCAAGAAGAAACATCTAGAGGACAAGATGATCTGCTGGATGAGATGCAAGAATAGATTGCCCTCCTGAGCAAGAAAATCAGGATGATGAAGACAGGAAAGGCCCCTGCAAGAAACTTCACAAAAAGGCCTACTGAAAGAAAGAAAGAAGAATCAAAGAAAGATAATGACTATCTGTGCTTTCATTGCAAGAAACCAGGACACTTCAAACTCCGATCGTCCCGAGTTAAAACAAAGTAATGAACCTGATTATCTTTGCTTCAACTGCAAGAAGCCTGGACACTTTAGACCTGATTGTCCAGACCTACTAAAGACCAAGAGTCAACAAAGAGACATGGCAAGAAGGCTATGGTTGCTGAAGATGAATCAGGGTATGAAGTGGAATCTGAAAATGCAAAAGAATCAGATGACACAGCACTGGTTGCTGATATGGAAGATTATGCTTTGATGGCCAATATGGATGAAACTGAGGAGGTATACAATACTGTATCCATCAATACTCCTGCTGGAAGTGATTGTGAATCAACTTGTGGTTCAAATCCTAGAAATTCTGACAATAATAAGACTTTGGATGCCATCCTTAATCAACTGAGGATAATACAATCTGGTTATGAGATTGTGAAGGCCGAAAAAGAAGCTCTTGAATTAGAAGTTGGAAGATTGAAAGCTGAATTAAGAGTTCTCAAAGGTAAGGAAAAAGATGTTGGACAGAATCAGTATAAGCCTGCTGAACAACCACCAGCCCCTGAATCTGCTGAACCATCTTGCTCCACTACTGCATACAAGTCTGGAAAGCCTTATGGTGATAAAACAGGGCTTGGATTTGGAACTCAACAATCCAAAAAGAGTGGATCCAGTAAGGTTACTGAACCTAGCACCAGAATTGGTCCTAAGTTTGTACCAGCACAAGATCCAACTCCAAGTAAAGTTGCTGAGGCAGTGAAACCTACTGAGAATACTTCAAGGAAGCAAAATCAGAAGTCAAAGAAGTCAACAGCTCCTAATAAAAAGAACAAATCTAAAAATAGGACTGCTGGACCTTCTAGACCTACTGATAGAAGACCTGCTACCAAGTCTACTGGACCACAAAAAGGTAAAGGTCAGAAGTATTCCAAAGATAAGAATCCCAAATCTAAAAATGTTAATCATTCAAGAGATACTTATCTCAGGGGGAAAGGTAGATTGTTCCCTGCTGATGATGATTGGAATATTCCTGTACCTGCTGATAGAAACAACCAGTATAACCATGCTGCTAGGGTAAAACCTAAGCAATGGATTCAGCAAAGGACTCAGCAAAGGACTTATAAAAGGCCTCATCAGGGACCTCAGCAGACTCCATACTACAGGGCTGTTCCTAACAAACAGCAAACAAATGGTTATACTAATGCTTCTAACACCAAAAATCACTTCAAACAGCATTATAAACCAAAAGGCCAGAAAACATATGTGAATCCTACACAACATACTGTTAGAACTTATGGATGTGTGGAATACATGTGTGAACCAAAGTATGACACTTTTAGGAGAAGACCTTATGGAAACTTACCAAAAGTCATGCTTACTACTGACCACTATGGACCCAAACAGGTTTGGGTACCTAAAATGTATTAACTTTGTTTTGTAGGGTGTCTGGTACTTTGACAGTGGATGTTCCAGACATATGACAAAGAATAAGCACTGTTTATTAAACTTTATGGCAAAAGATGGTCCAAGGGTGAATTTTGGCAATAAGAATACACCTGGACACACAAGAGGATATGGCATACTTGTGAGAAATGGACTTACAATCAAGAATGTTGCATATGTGGAAGGACTGGACTACAACTTGTTGAGCACTGGACAATTCTGTGACATGGGATACAAGGTCACTTTTGACAAAAACAACTGTATTGTCATTAGTGAAAGAGGTGATCAAGTTGTACTTGCTGGTAGAAGACAACAAAACATGTATATTGTGGATTGGTCTACTTGAAGTTCCGAAACTCGCTTTCGATTGTGCATACCAAGTCCGAACTCAATTGGTTATGGCACAAGAAGTTGAATCATTTGAACTTTGATGATATCAATCGGTTGGTGAAGAAGAAGGCTGGTGATTGGTTTACCCGAGATCACATTCAAGAAGGATGCTATATGTGATGCATGTCGGCGGGGTAAACGATAAAGTCAAGCTTCAAGTCAAAAACTAAACAATCAACTAATAGAGTGTTGGAGCCGATGCATATGGATCTATTTGGACCAATAACTCCAACAAGTGTAACAGAAAGAAATACACCTTAGTGGTTGTGGATGATTATTCAAGGTACACTTGGGTGATATTTATGAACAAGAAAAGTGAAACACTCAAAAGCATGCCTAATCTTATAAAGAGATTACAAAATGAGAAAAGTTTAACAAGAATAAAAATAAGATCGATCGTGTACCGAATTTCTCAACAAAGTTATAAGAGAATACGTGAACGTAATGGTGTACTACATCAACTTGTCGTTGTTTGGTACACCTCAAAAAATGGGGTTGCTTTGAAAGAAGAAACGAACTTTAAATGAAGCGGGAAGGACAATGATATGTGAAGCATTGCTACCCGAAAGATATTGGGTCAAGCAGCTTAATACGGATGCTATACACAAAACGCAGAACATCAGTGAACAAGAAGCTGCTGAAAACACCTTATGAGATTTGGAATGGAAGGAAACCAAACATATCCTATTTCCATCCATTTGGAAGCAAGTGTTTTATCCTAAATCACAAGGTTCATCTGAAAACATTCCAACCAAAGTCAGATGAAGGGATTTTCTTGGGATATTCTTCAGTCAGCAAGGCATTCAGGGTACTGAACAAGAGGTCACTGAAACATGAAGAAACAATCCATGTTGTGTTTGATGAACCTAAGTTCACTGGTATGGAAGATGAAGATTGTGAACCTGCTGAGAATCAACAAGTCACTGATCCAGATTGTGTTGATGTTTTGGAAAGATTCAATGATTTAAAAGTTTCTGATACTGCCCCTGCTGAACACCCTGCTGGTAACATTACTGATGCAACAACTGAAGCAATTCAAGGATCTGCTGAACCCCCTGTTGTTGAAGAAGTTACAGCAGACCCTACTGAAGATGAGGTTCCTGATAATCAAACTAACCAGAATCCACAATGGTTAAGGAATCACCCTTGCTGAACAAGTTATTGGCAATGTACAGCAAGGTGTAAGGACTAGAAGACAACTGGAAGCTATGTTTACTTGTTTTCTATCTCAAATGGAACCAAAAGTTGTTGAAGAAGCAATTTCAGATCTAGATTGGATAATTGCTATGCAAGAAGAATTGAATGAATTTGAAAGAAATCAAGTTTGGACACTAGTTGAAAGGCCAAGTCATGCAAATATCATTGGTACTAAGTGGGTATACAGGAATAAACTTGATGAATCTGGTACCATTGTAAGGAATAAGGCCAGACTAGTTGCAAAAGGCTATTCTCAAGCAGAAGGAATAGATTTTGATGAAACCTATGCACCTGTTGCAAGATTGGAAGCTATCAGATTATTCTTGGCACATGCTGCATATAAGAACTTTAAAGTATATCAAATGGATGTCAAGAGTGCATTTTTGAATGGCATTCTAGAGGAGGAAGTGTATGTACATCAACCTCCTGGATTTGAAGTTAAAGATCAAGAAGATAAAGTGTACAGACTCAACAAAGCACTTTATGGGCTGAAACAAGCACCAAGAGCATGGTATGAGACTTTATCTCAATTCTTGGTGGACAATGGTTTTACAAAAGGCAGCATTGACAAGACACTTTTCAGAATCAGTGAAGGGAACAGCACCCTGCTGGTACAAATTTATGTGGATGACATAATATTTGGTTCTGAAAATGATTTACTTTTTGAAAAGTTTGCAAATCTAATGAAGAATAAATTCCAAATGAGTATGATGGGAGAATTGAACTACTTCTTAGGATTGCAAGTCAAACAGTTGAAAGATGGAATCTTCATTCATCAAACCAAGTATACCAAGGAGTTGCTGAAGAAGTTTGGTATGGAAAATAGCACCAAGATATCAACTCCAATGAGTACAAACATCAGATTGGATGAAGATAAAGAAGGCAAAGATGTTGATCAGACTTTATACAGAAGGATGATAGGCGATCCGATGTACCTTCTTCGCCACGGACTCGATATATCCTTTGTTGTAGGTGTTTGTGCAAGATTTCAGTCTAAACCTAAAGAAAGTCATTTAGGTGCAGTCAAGAGAGTTCTCAAGTATCTAAAGGAGACTTTGGGAGTAGGGATATGGTATTCCAAGGATGGAAGCTTCAAAGTTATATCCTACTCAGATTCTGATTATGCTGGATGCAAAATTGATAGAAAAAGCACTATAGGAACTTGTCAGTTAATGGGAAGTAGACTGGTCTCCTGGTTCACCAAGAAACAGAATTCAATATCAACTTCCACTGATGAAGCTGAATATATAGCTGCTGGGAGTTGTTGTGCACAAGTACTATGGCTAAGACAACAATTAAGGGATTATGGAATTGAAGAAAAGGAAATTCCAATTATGTGTGACAACACAAGTGCAATTGCAATCACAGAAAATCCTGTTTTGCACTCAAGAACCAAGCACATTGATGTGAGACATCATTTTATAAGAGATCATATTGAAAAGAAAGATGTGGTGGTTCTATATATCCCTACTGAAAATCAACTTGCTGATATTTTCTCTAAACCACTTGATAGTGAAAGATTTGCCAAATTAAGGACTGAACTTGGAATTATAAAAGTTGACTGATAATCAGTAGTGTACTTGAATTCACCAAGGGGATTAGTCTTTTCTATGTTGGGTGAGCTCACTTAGCAGATTAGTCATTGGTATCAACAATTCCATGTATTTATGTTTGGACAATTGAGCAAATGAGGTTGCCAAGGGGATTGGTCTTTGTCATGTTGGGTGAGCTCACTTGACAGATCAGTCATTGGTATTAAACTTCATCTTGTATTATCAATTGAACAAAACAAGAAGAAATCAAGGATCAGCAGAGTCACTTTTTCAGCAGGCTGCTAAAGCACCTTTATCAGCAGACTGCTGAGCCAACCCTGCTGAGGACAATCCTGCTAAATGGAACGTTATTCAGCCAAACTTTACTAAAGTCAAAAAGCAGTTTGGCGGGATATTTATCCTACCCTTTATTACCATAGTTAACATGATCCAACGGTTACAAACGTTATGGAGGAGTTATGGGCCACGTGTCAAGACCACATTTACTCAGATTAATCGTGGTTAACATGGATGTACGTGCACTGACAGTTACAACTACCGTCTGTCTATTTATACAGACCTACACGCAGCAGATTCTCTCTACTTGCAAAATCTGCTATATCTCTGTTTTTACACTGTGTGAACACAGATTTACAATCCATCTTCTTCATCTCATTTTTTCTCATAACAATGGCGGAAAAGATTGATGTCCAGATTGAATCAAGCCAAAGTGTTAGAGGTTTTGTTGTTGATGCAAACAAACCAGAATTGGCCATCAATATTGGTAGAAGAATAAGGAGGTTTGCAGGGTTGGAAAATATACTCAATATAAGATTGGAAACAATTTCATACACAAATGTTATTGATTTCTGGAAAAACATGGTTGTGGAAGAAGGAAGTGAAGCATTCAAGACAACTGTGAATGCTGAGGACATTGAAGTTTCCCCTAGTCTATTGAGGGAAGTTTTTGGATTTGAAGAAGTAGTAGATGCACCATTAAATCTTGAAGCAATGGGATTATCCAAGATGAATTTTGTTGACAAAATCAAAACAAATGCAGCCACCAAATCCATTCCAGGCATCAATTGCAGACATATTGGGAATGAGTACAGTCTGCTGAGCAAACTCATTGCAAAGAACATACTTGGACTGGTTGGAAGTATGGACACTCTATCAGGACCCAAGATAGAGCTGATGATGATCATTTGCAGAAGCATGAAGTTTGATTGGGCTGGTTACTTCATTCATTACATGAAGAAGGTAGCCAAGGAAGAAAAAGATGGAAAAAGGAAATCCAAGGCCTTGACCTTAGGATTAATGGTTCAGACCCTGCTGAATCACTTGAAGGTTCCTGATATTGAACCTGAGAAGATTAATCAGTCTAGATACAAGAAGGAAATTGATTATGCTATTCCTGGTCTAGATGATGATGAAGATGTTGCTGACCCTGCTGCTGATGATGATAGTGATGGAGATAATGGTGATGCTGGTGGTGAGCGGGTCAAGCAAACTAAGAAGAAATCTACTAAACCTGCTGCACCAAAGAAGACCTCTGAGAAAAGAAAGGCTGTAGATACAAGGAAGATCATTGAGATCTTAAAGCCTAAGAAGACAAGGAAGAAAACAGCAGGGACTGCTGAGTCTGCTGAGGGTCCAGCTGAACTTGAAGGTACTGACCCTGCTGTTGCTGCAAGAAGAACTGTTGTTGAGATTTTAAAGGAACAACAGATGGAAGCCAGTAGAAAGAGGAAGTCTATTGTGGTTGAAAAAGATGATGAGGCACTTTCCAAGAGAAGAAAAGAAATTATCCACAAAAAGAAACATGGAAAGGGGAAAGAATTAAAAAACTTGGAGGCACAAAGGGTCCAAAAAGAAGAATCAGTAGAAGAGGAAGAAGAGGCTATTGAGGCTGAGCCCTTAACTATCATCAAGCCTGTGGAAATTTGGTCGGTAAAAACTAGTTTTAAATTTATTAACCGAAACACCCCAAGTATAAGGCTTGTAGTAAAGGTGTTACCGGGTCGTCCTAAAGGAATCGAACGTTTATCGGATTAAGTACAGTTAACGTATGGTGAATTGTCACGAAAATCTAAATAAAACTACTAAAGTCTATGAATTCTATAATCCTAAATAGGTTTGTCTAAACTGACAAAACAGAAAATATCAAAATAACAATGAAGGAAATAAAAGTTGAAACAATCAAATTAAATTCAATTAAACTAAAAAATCTAAACCGATATGCAAAAAGTACGAACTTTCTTATGAATATAAAGGAACAGTAGGGCAACACGGATCCACCAAACAACCACCACCCAACCAAGTTATGAGTTAAATTAAATTCCTTGGTATGATCTAACCTAAATTCGATCTAATTTCTTTAATCAAATTTATTTAGGGTTCGTTTTCTTTCTCAAGTAAAACAAACATAACAATGAAGAACATGATCATGAGTTCGTCTCCGAATCTCCTACCCAATCAATAATAAACAATCTCTTGAATTATTATTAATCGTATCAAAAGAACGGTTTTATATATGAATCTAATTCTCATTAAAATTCAAAACAGATAAACGTTTCATTGATTTCTCAATCTAATAAAACGAACATTCAAAACTATTCAATTGATAAGGAAAATAAAACTCAAACTCACTAACAATCGCTACTTGAAAATCCCTTGGTTGTGATGGTGTTGTGTTGGCTTCATCCCGTTGTCCTACTGCGAACTGTTTAGCCCTCAATCATCCTTGATCTCCAAGAAAGAATTGAAAGAAGAAGACTCATCTTTTTATGTGTTTTGTGCGGCTGCTGCTAGGGTGCGGCTGCTGTGTGTAAAAAAATTCTGATTTTAGGGTTTAGAATGCGCTGCTATTTATAGATTTTTAAGGCGGCTAGGGTTAAGTCGGCCGTGGACGCCCGTCCGGTTCTTTGGACGCCCGTCCACTCTGCTTGAAATCTTCGAATTGGGCTGAGTCATGATCAAACGCCCGTCCTTCTTTAAATCAGACGCTCGTCCGCTGAAAATCTGTCAATCCTGAATCAACTTCTCCTCATGGACGCCCGTCCACTTTTTATGGACGCCAGTCCACTGGACGGGACCTCAAACGCTCGTCCAGCTGTCTAAATCTTCATTCCAATCTCCAACTTGCATCTTCCTCCTTCCATCAAATCACCAATTATGCATCTTTTCAGCTCCTTCAACAACATGCAAGCATACCTACAAGGCGATAGAAACGAGCAAAGTGTAAAATCATACAAAAACACATAAAAACTACGTAAACAACTCGATTCTTCACTTTTAAACGTTTCAAACTCCATTCTCTCAATTTATCCTTTTAGCAAGTGATTTTCTATAAAAATTACTAAAACACGGAAGATATTGTTACAAAGTAACTCGATATAAACCACAAAATTAGTCGTAAACAACTCCCCCACACTTAAAACTAGCTCACTTTATATGCAATCCAAATAGATCCCTAACTCACGTAACAAAAGATACAACAACTATAGCAAGTGATACCAACATAGAGATAGATTCTGTGTGTGTGTCAAGCCCTTTTCAATCTTCACAATCCTCTCAAATAAATATCCTCTCAAATAATTTTAATGACTATCCTAGGTATAGGCAGCAGTCGTTCCACACAAAGTCTTCCCACGCACTCAGTAGGATAATCCCTACAGCATATCATTCGGTTTATACTGGGTATAAATTCAACGATAACAAAGTCTTTAACTTTTTTCACTTCCTTTTTTTCTTCTTTGACGCACATCAGAATGAGCTCTTACCCGTCATAGTAGAATAGGATGTTTCGGGATAACACCCTACCTTACTCAAATCATAGGGTAGCTTTTCCTGACTGTCGTGAGCTTTTGGTCATCATAGTGGAATAGGACATTTCGGGATAATGCCCTACCACACTCCAATCATTAACCAGCTTTCGACACACCCATTTATTTATTATTAACTCAACTTTTTTCAAAAACATTAGTTACGTTTCACTTATCACATTCAAACCTTCAGATATTCACAGTGCACGTTCTGAACTTAGGTGTTACTTCACTGTTACTATTAAGACCAAATCTCTCTAAGATAAATCACTAAAATAATGAAAGGATAAAGTTCAAAATTATTGCTTCAATATCAAAGGCTTTCGTGAGTGTAAAAATGAATACTATCTCAAATCAGTAAAAACATGCTATAATTATCTCACGAAGTCACATAAAATCATTGTCAGGAAACTACAACCAGCAAGCCTTTGGTTCAATTACATGCTCAAGATTTACAAATATCCAAGTGTAAATTTAAAATTTCACTATTTATCAAAGATCACAAATATTTACTCATACTGTCGAAAATAAAGCATGAATTGCACCCCCCCCCCCACACTTAAATCACATTATGTCCTCAGAATGTGCAAATAAGAGAAAAGAATACTTAGCTGGTTCCAAAGATGGTTGTCGGCCAGTAGATTGGCAGTGGTCAGGCCGGAGCATGAATAAACCGATGCACTCGTATCCGGAACAGACAACATTGAAAGTAATAACTTGCAAACCTGCTCAAACGTATCTGCAACACTCGACATAACAGATAATCTCGGGGTATACGGGGTATATGAGTAAACATGTATACACATACAACAACCACAAATAGGCCAAGGATAACCAACACACAACTCACCAAGGTTTTATTCCTAATAACCTAAAAACATAACTAAAAAGAAATACCTAAAAGACTAGGTTGCCTCCTAGTAGCGCTTCTTTTATGTCATTAGCTTGACACAGATTTCAAAGTCAACCCGGATCGGGCCACTTTGGCTTACTGCTGGCCACTTCTTCCTCGGTATCAGAATGAAGGACAGGGGTGTGACCACAACAGCTGCAAGTCAAGTGCTCTACTAAGTGTTTGAACTTAACTCTCCAGATAGCACTGACTCTCTTCTTCTTCTCGTTCTTGCGCAGCGCAAGCTTCGGTATACTGACATGTTCAGAAGGCTCGGAAGAAGGATCCTCACGGGTAGATATCAAAATGTCATCATCCGAACTAAAGAAGTTGGATGGAATCTCATCGCAAATCAGAATATCAGGCGTCGCAACCCTCTTTTGAAAGTACAAGGTCTCAGGCTTTTCTTTTGGCTGCCCAAAATACTTCTTGAGTCTTTGACCATTGACCTTAAAAGGTTGATTACCATACCCGTTCAACGTGATCGCTCCACTTGGATTGACATCGATAACTTCAAAGGGGTCAGACCATCTAGATTTTAGCTTACCGGCAAACAAATAGAGCCGGGTATTATAAAGTAAAGCCATATCACCCACTTTGAATTCTCGATCCTTGATCTTGGCATCGTGGAGTATCTTAGTTCTTTCCTTACTGATTCTTGCATTCTCATATGCTCTGAGTCTAAATTCGTCGAGCTCATTTAATTATAATAACCTCTTTTCCCCACAGAGTTGGCTATCAAAATTCAAGAATTTAATAGCCCAGTAGGCTCTGTGCTCAAGCTCGACTGGTAAATGGCAAGCTTTGCCATAGACCATTTGGAAGGGTGACGTGCCCATCGGGGTCTTAAACGCGGTGCGATAGGCCCAAAGTGCGTCATCCAACTTTAGACTCCAGTTGGATCTATTTGAGTTCACGGTATTTTCTAAAATTCTTTTAAGGCTTTGGTTGCTTATCTCGACTTGTCCACTTGTTTGGGGATGATATGGTGTACCGATTTTATGTCTAACACCATATTTCTCAAGAACTTTATTAACCGGCGCGTTGCAAAAATGAGTACCTTCGTCACTAATGAGGGCTCTAGGACAGCCGAATCTGGTGAAGATATTCTTTTGCAAGAATTTCTTCACAACTTTGTGATCATTAGTTTGGGTGGCTTTTGCCTCCACCCACTTGGAGACGTAGTCTACACAGACGAGAATGTATTTATTTCCACACGACGATGGAAAGGGTCCCATGAAATCAATTCCCCACACGTCGAAGACTTCGCATTCCAGAATGGGTCTAAGTGGCATTTCCATCCTATTACTTTGCCTCCCAATTCTCTGGCACCTATCGCAACCTTTAAAAAAGGCTTCTGCGTCCTTAAAAAGAGTCGGCCAGTAGAATCCAGCTTGGAGGATTTTTGCAAGCTGTCTTGGGTGCTCCGGAGTGTCCTCCCGTGGGACCACTATGACATTGCTCCGAGATATCCCATTGCTCATGTTCCGGAACACACCTTCTAAGCAACCCGTCTTTACGGACCTTGAACGGATGAGGATCCTCCCACACGAGATATTTTAGATCGAAAAAGAACTTCTTCTTCTCCCGATACGTCATTTCCTCTAAATGTCCACTTGCTAAATAGTTGACGTAATCAGCGTACCACGGCCTAACAGTATCAAGCTTCATCAATTGCTCAGTAGGGAAATCGATGCCTATTTCCTTGTGATTTACGCCACCCTCATTTACTAGGCGAGACAGATGATCAGCCACAACATTATCACTCCCCTTCTTATCTTTGATCTCAAGGTCAAACTCTTGCAAAATTAGAATCCATCTGAGTAACCTTGGTTTTGCATCTGCTTTGTCCATAAGGTAGCGTAGGGCTGCATGGTCGGTCCAAACTACAACTTGAGACCCTAGAAGATAACTTCTAAACTTGTCAATAGCAAAAACGACGGCTAAGAATTCCTTCTCAGTCGTGGTGTAATTGCATTCAGCCGGGTTCAAGGTGCGGCTCGCATAGTAAATGGGCCTGAACTTTTTATCAATTCTTTGACCTAAAACTGCGCCGACTGCGTAGTTAGAGGCATCACATAATAATTCAAAAGGCTTAGTCCAATCAGGTGCGATTAAGATAGGGGCACTTATGAGCTTTTCCTTTAGGAAATTGAAAGCTTCGTTGCATTTCTCATCAAACAAGAACATAACATCATTTTTAAGAAGGCTAGATAAGGGCTTGGTGATGGTAGAAAAGTCCTGAATAAATCGCCTGTAGAAGCCAACATGACCTAGAAAACCTCGTACCTCTTTCACTATTTTCGGGTACGTCATCTTTTCAATGGCCTCTACTTTAGCCTTATCTACCTGAATACCAGTACTGGACACCTTGTGTCCCAGAACAATCCCTTCATCTACTAGAAAATGGCATTTCTCCCAGTTAAGCACTAAATTCTTTTCAACACAGCGTTGGAGCACCATATCTAGATTCTTTAAGATTTCATCAAAGTTGTCGCCATAGACTGAGAAGTCATCCATGAAGACCTCCATACATTTCTCCACAAGTCCATCGAAAATGGCCAACATGCACCGTTGAAATGTTGCTGGTGCATTGCATAACCCGAAAGGCATTCTGCGAAAAGCAAAAGTGCCTGATGGACACGTAAACGTAGTCTTCTCCTGGTCATTAGGGTCGATGGCTATCTGGAAGTAACCAGAATATCCATCGAGGAAACAATAATTCTTATGACCACTCAGTCTTTCAAGAAGCTGGTCAATGAAAGGTAAGGGGAAATGGTCTTTGGCGGTGACTTCATTCAATCTGCGATAATCAATGCAGACCCTGTAGCCAGTCACAAGGCGTAAAGCTACTTCTTCCCCCTTTTCATTCTTTTCCACGGTAATACCTCCCTTCTTTGGCACAACTTGGGTGGGGCTAACCCACTCACTGTCGGCGATTGCATAGATGATTCCCATATCTAACCATTTTATAACTTCTTTCTTGACAACCTCCTGCATGTGCGGATTCAGCCTTCGCTGAGGTTGTCTGACTTTCTTAGCTCCTTCCTCCGTTCGGATTTTATGCATGCACACATCGGGGCTGATTCCTCGGATATCACCCACTTGCCATCCGAACGCGAGGATGTTCTTTTCAAGCACTTTTATCAGCAGTGCTTCTTGCTCGGGCTCGAGTTTTGAAGAGATGATCAAGGGTAACTTATCACCATCCTTAAGGAAAATGTACTTAAGGTGTTGCGGAAGCGGTTTAAGCTCCAAGTCAGTAGGTGGTTGCTCAATACTGGATTTTAAGGGGCCACCTTTTTCCTTATGGGCTTGAAGTGGTTGACTGAAGAATACCTCATCTTCCCGAGGTTTAACCCCAGAAAGGTACTGGATCACATCATCCATAGGGATCCTTCTGTCAGCACCCGCCTTCTCCTTCTTATGCTTGATCATCTTTCTCAACTCTTCTTCTTCTAGCTCCTCTGCTAGCTGTTCCCAATCATCAACCTCCCAATGAGTAGTCTCTCTCCAGAAATCCACTTCATCCCAACTACCCATCAGGGCTTCCTCATCTACAGGGTTAAAGTCTTCCTGATGCAGCTCTTTGAAATCATCGTTCATTGCTGGGAATCTCCATGTGTCTTGTTCATTGACAGGCTCATTGTGAGAAAGTTGTGAAGACGACTCGTCAGTGACTATAGCCTGTAATGAAACAGAAGATGGTCCACAGTCAGCTTGATCTTTAATGTTTATAGCTTCGAAAACACCTATCTCTGTTAGCTCTCTTCGCTTCTTCGAGTTGGCATCTTCTTCGTCCTCATAAATTGCTTCAACGAACGAGATTTCTTCAATCAAGGTTTCCTCAGGACTTTTCCCTCGTGTGAAGGTAACAGATGTATCATCGACTCTAAGCGTAATCTGACCCTTACAGAAATCGATGAGGGCGGCAGAGGTGTCCAAAAAGGTCCGGCCTAGAATTAGGGGCATCTCTTTGTCAGGTGGGTAGTCTAAGATAACCCAGTCAGTAGGGAAAACCAAATGTTCAACACGGAGAAGAACATTAGCAACACAACCGGCTGCTGAGCGGCTAGATCGGTCTACCATCTGAAGAGAAATAGGGCGTTCCCGCATTCTTTTATCTAAACCGAGCTTTTTGCAGACGTTCAATGGCATCACATTTATGGAGGCCCTGAGTCGAATAAGACGTTTTGGAACATGTGGCCTTCAATCTCACAAGAGATTGAAGGTCTTCCGGGGTCACCTCGCTTAGTAGCAACTTTTTGGGAAACCATAGAGCAATCTTCTCTTAAAACTTCTTCTGCCATCCCTTGAAGGTTCTTCTTGCTTCCACAAACTTCCTTAAGATACTTAGAGCACTTGGGCATTTCAGTCAATACCTCAGCTAGGGGTATACTCACTTTGGTATCTCTAAGCATCCTCCTCACACCGTCATATTGTCTGTCATGATTGAGGGTATTCTCTTTCTTCTTCGGTGGATAAGGAAAGGCTTTGTCATTGCTCATGGCTTGATTTTTTATGGCTTCGTCTTCCTTATCCTTCCATCTGACAAACTTTTCCTCCCTCTTCTTTGTCAGGGGTACAGCCACCTGACTTTTCCTCATTTCTCTATCAGAATCATTTTCATCACCCGAAGAGTCATCATTAAGCTCCTCCTCACTGTTGCTTTCTTCGGTATTTAACTTCTGATTGCCCCCTCCTGAACTTATGGCGTCAGGAGGGGCTACTCGTTTCCCGACATCTTTCCGGGTCCCACCTGCTTACCACTTCTTAAAGTAACCTCATTCAGCTCTTCGCCTCCATACTCCCATTGAGGTGTGATGGCAGTGCAAACATTGACATCTGCTTTAGGATTTCTTTCGGTATAACTTGGAAGTTTACCGTGGGGTCTGTTTGCTTGTTGTTCTGCCATCAGGCCAACCTGTCTCTCTATTGTTTTGACACTAGTAGCCGGGTCTTCACCATGTCTACTAGCTCATCAAACTTATGTTGGGGAACACAAGAGGTGGTTTGGTTATGATGTTGGGTTTGATTCCAACCACCTTGAGGTCTTTGGGAGTTAGGATTGTGAGATTGATTAACCATCCCAGGTGGTGGTCTTTGATAACTTGAGTTGAAAGAAGGTTTTGAATTGGATGGGCCAGGTGGTGCATTGGCTTGATTAAGATTGGGACGTTGAAATCCGGAATAATTCTGATTCTGATTGAAATTTCTGAAGGTTTGGTTATGATTATCCATTAAATTCACTTCCTCAGTCATCTCATTTCCCGCCTGCATTCCCAAGTAGTTCCCATCTGACGGCCCTTGTTGCTGCTGCATTTGTAAATTGGCTAGCTGCTTGCTAATTACTTCCATTTGAGCAACTAACACTTTAGTCTCAAAATTGCTCGCAGCAGATTCCTTCTTATTCGCACTAACATTGGTCTTCTTCGGAGTTGACCACATGTTATTCTTTGCTATAGTTTCGGCTACCAGCAAGCAACATCATCACCTCCCCTAGGAATGATCCATGAGCAGTTGAATCTAGGAAGTCTCTATTTGGTTGAGAGACACCTCTGTAGAATAACTCTAGTAGCTCATGTCTATTGTATCCATGGTTGGGGCACTTCCTCATCAACAGATTTAATCTCTCCCATGCTTTCCCCACACTCTCACCATCAAGTTGTTCAAATGTGGCTATCTCTCCCTTTTCATGTCCATGATTGTCCCAGGTGAGACAAATTTCAGAGCAAAGGCTCTTTTGACATCATTCTAGGTACGGAGAGAATGATGGGCTAAAGATTTGAACCAACGGTTTGCTTCACCCTTTAGAGCGAATAGGAAGAGTTTTAACTTGACAATCTCGGAATCAACACCAGGATAGTGGCCTGCTTCACAGATTTGAACGAAGGTGGACAAGAAGTCATGGGGATCTTCGTCAGCAGTGCCATGAAAAGAACTATTTTGGACCAGTCCTACCACTCCATTTTTCAGATCGAAGTTCACTTGCCCCATGTCTGGAGGGCGAATAGGCCTATGCCCTTCCAGGAAGTCTTGGTCAAGATAGGGAGCATAGGGGTCTTGATTTAACTGGTTTAGCTGGTTTTGACGGAATTGTTGAAACTGATTATTTATTCCAGCTTGTTGATTCTGTTGTTGCTGTATTGCCTGCATCTGTTGAAGGATCAGATTCATTTGGGCTTGAGGATCTGGATTTTGAACTTCGTTAGCCATAATGTCTGGATCAAGGAAGAGCTTTCTCCTGAGAATAGATCGCTCAGGCTCGGGATTAAAGATAAGAGGTCCCTTCTTACTCCTGGTTTGCATAAACCAGAAGAGCAGAATGGAAAGAAATCAACCTTAGGGTTGATGAGAACGAATGTAGAGAAGATTAGAGGGTTTAGAGGTTTAGAAAGAGAGAAGAGAGAATGAGATTCTGGAGGTGAACGCTCGTTCAGGTCACTGAACTAGTGTTCAGAAGACAAATTGGGGGCAGACGGGCGTTCAGTATGAGTGAACGCTCGTTCAAAAAGTTTTTATATATTTTTTTATTTTTTTAATTTAGAAAAGATATAGAAACAGAAACAGGAAAAGAAACCTACCTACGAAAAACTTAAAACAGGAAAAACACTAAGACGGTGAAAAAAAAAACGCGTTGAAATCTTCTAGGGCTAAAATGGAAGGGAAAACAGTGGATTTTGACCTCGAAAACGGTGTCAAACGGCCTAAGGCCATTCACAATGTCGTCGGCGTCGGAACGAGCTTTCCGAATTGGGGTGCTGCGCGCCAAACGGACACTCGAGCCGAAAGTTACGGCCAAAATACTGCCGACTAGGAAAACTGCACTACGAAGAATCCGACAACCGTTACCGAATCCCCGGCAACGGCGCCAAAAACTTGTTTGGTAAAAACTAGTTTTAAATTTATTAACCGAAACACCCCAAGTATAAGGCTTGTAGTAAAGGTGTTACCGGGTCGTCCTAAGGGAATCGAACGTTTATCGGATTAAGTACAGTTAACGTATGGTGAATTGTCACGAAAATCTAATTAAAACTACTAAAGTCTATGAATTCTATAATCCTAAATAGGTTTGTCTAAACTGACAAAACAGAAAATATCAAAATAACAATAAAGGAAATAAAAGTTGAAACAATCAAATTAAATTCAATTAAACTAAAAAATCTAAACCGATATGCAAAAAGTACGAACTTTCTTATGAATATAAAGGAACAGTAGGGCAACACGGATCCACCAAAAAACCACCACCCAACCAAGTTATGAGTTAAATTAAATTCCTTGGTATGATCTAACCTAAATTTGATCTAATTTCTTTAATCAAATTTATTTAGGGTTCGTTTTCTTTCTCAAGTAAAACAAACATAACAATGAAGAACATGATCATGAGTTCGTCTCCGAATCTCCTACCCAATCAATAATAAACAATCTCTTGAATTATTATTAATCGTATCAAAAGAACGGTTCTATATATGAATCTAATTCTCATTAAAATTCAAAACAGATAAACGTTTCATTGATTTCTCAATCTAATAAAACGAACATTCAAAACTATTCAATTGATAAGGAAAATAAAACTCAAACTCACTAACAATCGCTACTTGAAAATCCCTTGGTTGTGATGGTGTTGTGTTGGCTTCATCCCGTTGTCCTACTGCGAACTGTTTAGCCCTCAATCATCCTTGATCTCCAAGAAAGAATTGAAAGAAGAAGACTCATCTTTTTATGTGTTTTGTGCGGCTGCTGCTAGGGTGCGGCTGCTGTGTGTAAAAAAATTCTGATTTTAGGGTTTAGAATGCGCTGCTATTTATAGATTTTTAAGGCGGCTAGGGTTAAGTCGGCCGTGGACGCCCGTCCGGTTCTTTGGACGCCCGTCTACTCTGCTTGAAATCTTCGAATCGGGCCGAGTCATGATCAAACGCCCGTCCTTCTTTAAATCAGACGCTCGTCCGCTGAAAATCTGTCAATCCTGAATCAACTTCTCCTCATGGATGCCCGTCCACTTTTTATGGACGCCAGTCCACTGGAAGGGACCTCAAACGCTCGTCCAGCAGTCTAAATCTTCATTCCAATCTCCAACTTGCATCTTCCTCCTTCCATCAAATCTCCAATTATGCATCTTTTCAGCTCCTTCAACAACATGCAAGCATACCTACAAGGCGATATAAACGAGCAAAGTGTAAAATCGTACAAAAACACATAAAAACTACGTAAACAACTCGATTCTTCACTTTTAAACGTTTCAAACTCCATTCTCTCAATTTATCCTTTTAGCAAGTGATTTTCTATAAAATTTACTAAAACAAGGAAGATATTGTTACGAAGTAACTCGATATAAACCACAAAATTAGTCGTAAACAAAATTACTGACTCCTCACCAGAAGAGGTTGTTAAGTCTACTGAAGCTGCACAGGTTGTTATTGAGCAATCTGTTGGAGATATACGACGAGCCTACGACCCCGAGCCTCGCCGTAGTATCTATCGAAGACCCACGACAAACCACCGAACCCGAACTCCGCTTGTGGTAGTTGAAGAATTGGTTGAAGACCACAAGTGTTGCAAGAACTCAGGGGGAAGAACAGTCTGCTGCTAACCCTGCTGATGAGCATGTAAGTCAGGGGGAACCAAGTGTTGTACAGATGGAAGTAGTAGGTACAAATATACCACCTCAGCAACCTACTGACTTTGAAGTATCTGTTGAAGAAACAATGAATTTACTTGTGGGAGCTTTTGGAGGTCAGCAAGCTACTAAACCTGCCACTAGAAAGCCATCTATGCCATATGAGAAGGCATCTAAGAAGGACAAAGTAGATCCTAACTTCAAAAAGGTGCAAAACTACTTTCAGTGGAAGTTTGGATTTTACAAGAAACAGAAACCAGCTGCTGATCCAATGAGTGGATTTGAAGAATGGGCATTTGAGCAGCTGGGTGTGGACAGCCTGTTGGATTTGTTAGACACTAGCATGCTGCAATCCAGAGAAAAGTGGAGGAATTATGTTCAGAGATCCAAAGTACACACCAGACAGTGATTCATCAGATTCTGATGATGATTCCCCCATGTTTCCTGGGGAGACCAGTGGAGTGGCTAGAGAAACAACAATTGAAGCTACTGGTCACGGAGCCATTGATGGCATAGAAGCTGAACCCACTGAGATTGATAAGTCTGCTGAGGGCCAGCAGACTGGAGAAATGGATGAGGATCTGCAGGATCTCACCATGGATGATCTGGAAGCATTAATCAATGATGGAGTCAACTTAAGTGCTGGTAGGCTAGCCGATGAATCTTTTACATTCCATGTTGTAGAGCCTACTGCACAAACTGAAGCTGAACAGAGTGAGGATTTGGATGAAGAGAAGGTTATTGATTATAGTGAACCTAGTGCCAGCTCAGAAGAATCTATTGAATATCAAGATGGACTTGACTTTGAGGGCATTCTTACTAAAACTGCCATTATCCTGAATAAGATTGGTCATGCTGAAGGATTCCAAGTGGATAATGAGGCTATTTTCAATCCACAAAGAGTTGAAGAGGAGGTACAGGTTGCTGGGCTACAAACAGCACCTGCACAAAGGTTGGAACAGGAGGTACAGGCTGCCGAGTTACAAACAAGACCTGGACAAAGGTTGGAACCAAGTTTTGGGTTTGGAGGAAACCCCTGTTGTTGATGAGGCTGCTGTAGTGGAGCCTACGGAGTCGAGACCACTAAAGGGAAAGATGGTCAGCAGGCTGCTGTTAATGTGGATGAGCAGTTGCTTTGGACTATGACTTTAGTGATGAGGAGTTTCAAATGCCTGAAGAAGAGAATGTTAATGTTGATCCCCCACATGCATTTGTACTTATTTTTTAAGAACCAGCCATTGATCCTATCTTAGAAGAATATCAAGGACCTAACCCTGCTGGATTAGATAGGAGTTGGGCAATGGTTGTGAGCAATCAGAGGCCACAATACAATGTTGAGGAGCCTGCTGATGAGGCTACTGGTGGATGAATGACCAGTGATGTGCCAGTTGAGGTTTTGAATGAGTTAAGGATTGTGAGGCATGATATGCAACAGTTAAGAACTCAACTGGATAGACAAGAAGAGAGATTTGAAGAACTGATGAAACTGGTGAATGAAAACAGACAATCTACTGATACAATTGCTTCAAACTTCACATCTACTCAAAATGCTGTGAATAATCTGATACTAGATGTGAAGGGAATCAAGGTAGGAAACACAGCAAAAGAGAAGTTTCTGAAAGACCAATTTATATCCATTCATCAGAAACTAGACAAGCTTGCTGAAACACCTAAGCCTGCTGAGGCTGTTGGAACATCCCAACTTGCTGGATTGGATCCTAAAGTTACTGAAAGGATCAATCTACTTGAAGAGACCCTACAATCAAGGATTACTGCAATTGATACCAGAACTGAGATTATGGAAGGACAACTAAATAATCTGGTAATCTCTCAGGAGGGTGTTCATGGCCTAATGTCCCGGTTTGTTGATGATGTCACTAAGGGGGAAGAGGGCCAAACAGCAGTAGCAAAAGAGGCTGCAAGAATCTTTGCAAAGAAAAGATGGGAAGATGAGACTAATGCTTACAGACAACCTGCACTTGGCAGAGTTCAACTTACTGATGATCTCCTCAGACAATACAAGAAAGAATACTACAACAGAAGGAAACCTTATCATGACAAGGCATATCATGAAGGTCTAACTTCTTTCTTGGGATTAAAATTTTGGGAAGCAAGAGTCAAATCCTTAAGGGCAACTTATAGAGGTGGAAGAGGTGGAAGAGGTGGAAGAGGTGGAAGAAGTGGCAGAGGTGATAGGACTTTGCCTATCACAAAAGCAAAGGACTCACTTGATGAATTCAAGGAACTATACATGAAATTTGGATTCAGAGTGAATCAAATTAATCTTCTCCTGCCTGAAGCATGAAAGTGGTGGAAAGAAGTAAATCCCTACATTGATTTTACACTGATTGAAAATGATTGGATGAGGGACATGATAGAAGAAATCAGGGCCTACCAAGAACAAGTGGAGAAGGCCAGACAGGAAAGAGAAAGAAGACAGTAGATCAGCATACTTTAACTGCATTATTTTTTGCTGATTCTAGACTGTAATATCTTTGAACAAATGATTATAATGAAAGATGACTATATTTGTTCTGTTCTTGTTTTTATCTTTTTGCTTTGCTGTTAGGTGAGGGTAGTGGCATCATCACCAAAAAGGGGGAAATTGTTGGACTTATTTCTATGTTTTGATGATGAGTGCCAGACTAGCTGTTATAGTGCAAAGGCAAAAAGATGTCTAGATCAAATGTATAGGTTTATTAGAGTTTGATTTATGAATAGGTTTGATCAAACAAGCACTGTAATGGTCACCGATTTATATCGACGAGACCGGTCCATATCAGTAGGGTAGTTAGGTCAGTAGACTAGTCTGGAACCTGCTGAAGACTGAAGGCTGAGGGCTCAAACTCAGTTACAGAAGACTAAGGGATCAAACTTAGTAATTTAAGTCAAGGATATGGAATCAGAATTTAGGCAAGTCTGTGATGACCTAAACTGATTACATATACCTTGTGTAGAAGGTCTAAGTTCCATAGGTTGGATGATGTTTGGAACTTGGTTATAATTAAAAAGGTGTAATCTAACTTCACAAATAAAGGTTAGATAAAAGAAGTCAGCTGCATTGTATTTTATACACAGCAAATTGCAGTTCAGCAGACTGATAGGTATCTCAGCAGACTGATGAACCTGCTGATAATATACCTTGGTTAATTCAAGATTATATTGGAAGATTACATGGATAAGGACAGCCAACTACCTCTGACTTATCAAGAAAATCAAAGGCTGAGATTAAAAGAACGTTGGGATGATTCAGATTTCTATCCAATGGTTATAAGTCAAAGGGTGGACGATCGCACCTTTGTCAAAAAGGAATTTCGACGATCGAGTCCTATGAATAGTGACAGAAAGCAAATCAGATGGGACAAAAACAAGGAATGGTTACATTTGAATTTCAAATACAAGTCACATGCATTCTTGCCTATAAATAGAGGACTTTCAACTCAGAAACAAGAAGATGAAAAACTGATAAAATTTGAAGAGATATTTTAATGAGCTGAAAAACACCCTGCTGAACTTACTGAACTTAAAGTTACTAATCCTGAGAAATTCTTCAAGTGTATTTTGCATTCAAGCCACATCAAGTATACACATTTGAAGATTGCAAGCTGCTGGTTATATCATCCTAATCAAGCTGCTGCAACTGAATCATTTTTTTGATTCAATCTTTATTTTATAAAGAACTTGTTGAAGACAGTGAAGCACAGTTGTGTGAAAGACTGTTGTTTGTGGTGGAGCTGGTGAAGAGGCAATCCTACCCTTCAAGGACCAGTGGAAGACTCAGGAGTAGCAATCCTACATGTTCCCAGTTTTCAGTTTGTGAAGCCATAGCTATTGGTGAAGGACAAGCAACATAGGAATCTTTGTAACAGCTGCATCAAAGATCTCTAGTGAATTTTCCTCCAACATCACAGGAGAAGAGTGGACTGACAGGATAACACCACCTGGAACCACTATAAAATCTACCTACTTACTTTCAGCATTTACATTCTGCACTTAGCTTATTTTACACATCAACCTATTGAATCTAGCAACGGAAATCACACACTTACACTACTGAGTATCCAATACTTAATATCATATTTAACAACAAGTATTAAGGCTTAATTTTGATATAATTCCGCTGCACAAATTTAGCAAACTCAACTTTCAGTAGACTACTGAGGTATCAGCAGACTACTGAAGTATCAGCAGACTACTGAAGTTGCAGAATTTGTTAACTCCAATGTTTTAAGTGTTAAGTTTATTCACCCCCCCCCCCTAAACTTAACCAAAGCCTTTTCAAGGGACCAACAGATCCCTTGATGCAACCCCGGTACATCAATAGATGAGAGATCACTTAGAGGAATAAGTGATTGGTGACACTCAAGCTGGTGTTCGAACAAGACATCAACTAGATGCAATGATTGCATGTTTCCTATCTCAATCTGAACCCAAAGTGATAGAAGAAGCTTTAAAAGATCCAGATTGGATTTTAGCGATGCAAGAAGAACTGAATGAGTTCGAAAGAAATCAAGTATGGGAGTTGGTAGACAAACCAGATCATGTAAACATCATTGGCACTAAATGGGTTTACAGAAACAAACTTGATGAAGATGGGAATATCATCAGAAACAAAGCTAGACTTGTAGCTAAAGGATATTCTCAAGCGGAAGGCATAGATTTTGATGAAACTTATGCACCTGTTGCAAGACTAGAAGCAATCAGACTATTTCTTGCTTTTGCAGCTCACAAGAAATTCAAAGTGTACCAAATGGATGTCAAAAGTGCATTTTTGAATGGAATTCTTGAAGAAGAAGTCTACGTGCAACAACCACCTGGATTTGAAATTAAAGATCAAGCTAATAAAGTCTTTAGACTGAGAAAAGCTCTATATTGACTGAAGTAAGCACCAAGATCAGTTTTTGGTAGATAATGGATTTATCAAAGGAACCATTGACAAGACTTTATTCAGGATGAAAGTTGAAGAAAGCACTCTCCTTGTTCAGATCTATGTTGATGATATTATCTTTGGATCTAAAAATGAGCAACTCTATGATAAATTTGCAAGTTTAATTAAGGGCAAATTTCAAATGAGTATGATGGGAGAACTTAATTATTTTCTCGGTTTCCGAGTTAAATGACTAGATAATGAGATTTTCATTCACCAAACTAAATATACAAGAGAATTGATCAAGATGTTTGGAATGGAGAAATCAGCTGGCATTTCAACACCAACTAAAACTAACATCAGATTAGATAAAGACAAAGATGGCAAAGATGTGGTTCAAACACTCTACAGAAGAATGATTGGAAGTCTACTTTATCTCACAGCTGGTAGACCAGACATATCCTTTGTTGTTGGTGTTTGTGCTAGATTTCAAACAATACCTAAAAAAAGCCATCTCACAGTTGTAAAAAGAACCTTGAAGTATTTGAAAGATACAGAAGGAGTTGGGATATGGTATTCAAGAGAAGGAGAATTCAAACTGATATCCTACTCAGACTCTGACTATGCAGGATGCAAAGTGGATAGAAAAATTACTTCGGCACATGTCAGTTATTGGGAAATAGACTTGTGTTATGGTTCAGCAAGAAGCAAAACTCAATCTCTACTTCAACAGCTGAAGCTGAATATATTGCAGCTGGAAGTTGTTGTGCTCAAGTTTTATGGATCAGACAACAACTGAGAGATTATGGGATAGAAGAAGGAATGATTCCTATAATGTGTGATAATACAAGTGCAATTGCAATAACTGACAATCCAGTTTTGCACTCAAGGACGAAACACATTGATGTGAGACATCACTTTATAAGGGATCATGTGGAAAAGAAGGACATAACAATTCTCTATGTTCCAACTGAAGATCAGTTAGCAGACATATTTACCAAACCACTGGACAAATAAAGGTTTGCTAAACTGAGAACGGAATTGGTGATTATCAAAGTCAGTTAAGTCAGTTCAAGCTTAGAGATTCGTCAAGGGGATTGATCTTTGTCATGCTGGGTGTGATCACTTGACAGATCAGTCATTGACATCAACAATCTAAAACTGACTAACTGAAATTGAAGAATTGACGGAGCTCAAATTTTGTAAAACTGATTTCAGCTTCAGTTTTATTCAGTCAAACAAGTCAATGGAAAAATGGATAAAACCGACAACAGTTATATCGCATTTAATTACCGCCGTTTTTCTGTCATAATTTGTAGCGTGTGTACCCCCATTATGTTATTAGATATTACACATCGGTTACACAAACCATGATGGAATTTCAAAAGATTGTAGAAATCTAACAGAAGATCGTGGACCCTTTAAACTACCCACCCCTTTATATACAACCATTCTTTCACTCTCTGTTTACCAAAAAGAAAGAAAAATCTAACTTTCTCATTTCTAAATCAGCCAAAAAATATTCTTAAAAATGGCCGATTCAAAGAAAACACAAGAAGAACGGTAAATCACCGCACCCGATACTTTCAAACTTCAAGAATTCAAAAAAATGTGTGGTAATACCCTTCTCTCCAATCATATATCTAAAAATTTTGGAAGATTACTAGGCCTACGAAATCTTTTGGAAGCAAAATTGCAACAAGACATGGACTTTGAAGGTCTATTGCAATTTTGGGAGAATATGAAGATGCTAAAGAACTCTCTACTTACAAGAGTTCATGGACAGAAGATTTTTGTCAATGAAGATATCATCAGACAGCTTTTTGGCTTTAAAGATCCTCTGGTGAAATCTATTGTTCTAGGCTGCTTACCAATTTAGCACAGCGCTTTTCTTAGACAAATTTTAGCTTTAAAGGAACCAGCAGTAGTCGATACACACATTCAGTATCTCAAAACTGAATTTGCTCTCCTCAGTAGATGGATCAGCAGACATGCCATTGGAGAGTACAAAGGGCTAAGTAAGTTAACTGAAGATGGATTTGAGTTCAACTGGGCTGGATATATCTTCAATCAGATCAAGCAACAACACTTGCTGAACTAGCACGTGTCTGAAGAGCCCAAGCTGAAGGAAGACAAACTGATGGAAGATTTCGACTTAAGAAATCACTTAGCTTAGTGATTCAATATTATTCGGAAAGAATCAGTCGTGGGAATAAGAATGCACAAGCTGCTACTAAAAAAGCTGCAGCAGTTGCAAGTTCAACAAAAGGAACTTCCCAACCTGAAGCAAAAAGGCAAACTGTGTCCCAACAAATTGCTCAGCAAAAATGAATTAAAAGGAAAGCTGAGACACAAGGAGAAAAATCAGATGTACGTTGTTTATACCCAGGTACTTCAAGTTAGTTATCATTAACGAGGGGGAACAACCACTGACAACTGACAGCAGCAAGCTGAAAGATTTAGTTCCTGGAATTGTTTCTCAACTTCAACAGAGAATATCTGAGAAACAAGTTTCCATTATGAATATTGAGCAACAGAAACAGGAATCTCAGCAACCAAAGGAGTATCTCTTTGATGCTGAGAGGATCATCAAACTGATAATGATGAAGCTCAAATCTGAATATTCTCAAGAAGCTACTCTACCTAATGAAGAAAAACTATTGTTGGAGAAACTGGAAATACCAAGTCTATACGCATTATTTCCTATGGAAGCATTTCTCAACTACTGCTATAATAGATTTCAAGAGATAGTCAAGAGAACTGAATCAACCATATCATCCACACCTAAGGGAATTTCGAAGAAAGATGATGATAAATATGATGATTCACAGAAAGTAGTTCAAATGAGTACAGTTTTGCTATCAAGCACTCATCTTGAACAACCAGCGCAAACTGATACTAAGGAAGAAGAATTTCCAGTTGAAACTCAGACAACTAATAATAAAGAAAAAGGAGCTAGAGATGATGTTAATCAACAACTGATGTTAATTGAAGATGCCAATCAGTCTCGAATCCAAGAAACAGAAGAAGAAGAAGAAGAAGACCCATCTGAGAAGCTTACTACAGAAGAATTGAGCAAAGTACAAGAAGGCTTGAAGATTATGCTCAACCAAAAGGATGATATAAGTGGTCTTCTATCACATGTTTCCAGTTACCTAGATTACAGGAAGAAAACTGATGTCTCAAATCATACTAAGTTGGACATTATCACGAAATCCACATCAGATTCAGTTTCGGAGATTCTCAGTCTAAGTGAAAAACTTGAACAAGAAGCTTTGGTAGCTCGAGAAACTCATGCTCTAGCTGAATGGCACCTCAACCAACGGATTTATGTGCTAGAAACTCAACTCAGAGATGTCCTCACCTCTCAGAAAGAGATGTCAACAAATCAGAAGGCAACACATCAACTAATCAATGAGTTGTATGATGCCAAAAAGGTGGGAAGTGGAGGAAGAAAAGCTGAAGTTATGTGAAGAAAACCTAAAGCTTGAAACTGAGTTGATAGAACTGAAGAAAGCAAAATCAGCTACAGAATCCAACATCAGACAAGTTGAATAACTAACTGATGAGCAGCTCATACTCAAATACAGTCAACCTGGTGATAGAAGAGCTACTCTCATTGAAGATCTTTGGATGAAGTTTATTGAAGACCACAGTCATGTCAAAGCCAAGTACAAATACAAGATTTATGAAAAATCACTCAACTACTTTTTGTGTCATCTTTATAGTAAACAAAAAATGGCAAACCACAAGAAGATCAACAGGATTGAAGAAAAACTGAATATCAAAGACAAAACTGAACAGATGAAAGCATATGTCAATGAGTTTGAAACTTATTACAAAGATGAAAGTCATTTGCCAAAGTTAGCTATGTGGAGAAAATGGAAGCTAGCAAGCCAAGTGGACTACCTCAAGACTTTCAGTAATGAAGACCCAAATATTGAAGGAGAATATCGCCTTCATGACAAAATAAGGAAGTATGTCTTATCTAAACAGAAAGCGGTTTAAGTTTTATTTCAGTTTATATAAATTGTGTAACTCGATCCAGTTTTTGCAAAATCTTAATGAAATCCAGTTTCCTGTTTTACTTTGTTTTGTATTGTTTTTATCTTTAAGATTTTCTTTTAAGGAGATTTTTGGCATCATAAAAAAGGGTGAAATTGTTGGGAATAAAATTTAAGTTTTGATGATGATTCATCTTATTCAAGAACATGTTAGTTTACACCCCATTGATGAAGTGCTGAAACTAGCTGTTATAGTGAAAGGCTAAAAGATGTCTAGAACTGAATGTATAAGGTTTACTAGAGTCTGATAATTGTATATGTTATATCAGGCAAGCAGTGTATTACATAGAAGTTTCGTAAAACTGAAAACTTGAAATCATCTAAGAAACTGGAAAGACAAGTTATCTGAAACTGACTCAGACTACACCAAGAACTGACGTTTGCTCATAACTGAAGAAAGTAAGTTCGCTGAGGGACACTGACTCAGTTGACTTATCTAAGAGATAGAAGAATTGGGGTTCAAACTCAGTTATTGAAGATCAAAGAATTGAGGGTTCAAACTCAGTTTATGAAGACCAAGTCGAGACTATAATGTTAGACTTCAGGCAAGCTTGCGGTGACCTGAACTAAATTTCTGGATCTTGTATGAAGACCTAAGAATCATAAGGGCAATGAATTCTTAGATGATATTTGCTTATGGTGTACTCTAATTAAGTCAATAATAATCAGATGAAAAACTGGAGTACTGATATTTGAAGAAGAGTAAAATCTCAGTTAATGCTCCAAGTCAGTCAAGAAACTGACAACTGACCAACTCATTATAAAACTGATTATCAAACTTAGTTTTATAAGACAGCCATCCAATGAACTGATAGTACAGTCGAACGTTGTAAAGAAAGCAATTCTATTGGATGAAATACTGACAAGTCAGAACGGTCACAAAATATAACCGTTACAAGATAGACGTTGATACAATTCAAATTCAAGTGAAATGAATGTTGGACCTCACACTATAAATAGAGGACTTTTTACCAAGGAACAATACCAAGAATTAACAAGATTACAAGCATTTTTGTGCAAGAGTCTAGTTCATTCGATTTATCGTCTACATCTGCGCTAACAAGATCAATCAAGAATTTCTTCAAGTGTTCAAGCTACACAGAATTTATTCAGAATCTGACAATTTGAAGGACCACAAACAAGAATCATTTTATTGATTCTCAACCTAACTTTGATTCTTAATCAAAGGTTCAGACTGTGAAGCAATCCGATGAAGGATTTGCCAAGGACAATTGTATCAGCAGTCGGGTAGACTGTGTTTGTGGTGGTAGCTGGTGAAGAGGCATACGTAACCCATCAACCACCAATGGGTCAAGCATTTTAAGAGCAGCAATTCAACCTGTTCTTTGACTGTTTATATAGTGAAGCTAGGATTAGCCAAGTACTATTGTTTAGGACTTTTTGTAACAGCTCACCTCAAGAAGTTTTAGTAGAATTTTCCTCCTACACCACAGGGAAAGAGAGGACTGACAGGATTACACCACCTGGAACGTCTATAACTCTTGTTTTATTTACTTTAAGCACTTACATTATTTTACAGCATTTAATTTTGTTCATACGATACTGAAAAACTGATTGTTACACTGAATCACAGCTCACAAACTGAAATTCATCATAATTCAGTTTAGCACACTCAGCGTTCATAGAGAATAACAAGATCAAGAAAAAGGCTATAAATTATATCCGTTGCCGGTTGTCTCAGCTTGTTTTAAGTCAGTTTTGACTTAGACTCAGCTCAGTCAGCTTAACTCCGCACAAGTTTTAACTGAACCTAATTCGCCTAAAATCTAGTTTTTTGTGGCAAGTTTATTCACCCCCCCCCCCTCTACACTTGTGTCAGCCTCTTCAAGGGACCAACAGTTAGTTTAGCGTTGAGTCAGTAGTCAGAGTCGGTATTTTTTAGTCTGCCAGGTGTGTGTAACAGCCGCCCGAGTGAGTCACTAGCCTTTTTATTTTCATTTTGTGTCTTGTAGTACGCTACATGAAGTTCAGTAGCCTAACTCGAGATATTCATACCTGAGATTGAAAAGTTTTCTAGGCAAAAGAGAAAGGAAACTCGAGAGAAATTTGTTAGGCTGGCGGACAACGTAATTTCGCACGAAAGAGATCACAGTGAGAGGGAAGAAGAAATTCCACCTTTGGAGGATACAGAAATCCACATGGCACAAAACGGACAGAATGGACAAAATGGAGCAGGAGTTGTGGTACAAGCATATAGGAGAACTCTACAGAGTTATGCAATGCTGACGATCGAGCAATTCATGCCAGCAATTGTTCAGCCAGAGAATGCGGCTGGTATTTCACCCGAAACCAAATATGATACAGATGGTGTCTAATTACACTACCTTTCATGGAGTACCAATTGGAGATCCTAGTGTACACGTCGCCAATTTTTGGAGATAGTCAGCTCGGTCAAGCCAGCAGGAGTACATGAAGATAACATCAAGCTGAAGTTATTTCCATTTACTCTTAAGGACAAAGCAAAGATATGGTTATTGTCTCTAGCACCTGGATAGATCCAAACTTGGACCGATTTGTGGCAGAAGTTTATGAACAAGTACTGCCCACCTGGGAAGTCAATACCGATGAGGCAAGACAGTATGAATTTCAAGCAGATACCCACTGAAACCTTTGAAGAATCTTGGTAAATATTTAAGGAAGCACAAAGGAGATGCCATCACCATGATATCACTTTGCTCGTACGAATGCATAGCTTCTATCATGGATTACGGAAAAGTGAGCAAATGAGAGTCGATGCATCAAGGAACGGATGTTTTGTGTTGCTGTCACCTGAAGAAGCTGAAGAAAAGTTGGATCAAATAGCACAGACCAGTCAATGGGGGAACACATCAAATTGAAACAGCCAAAGTAGCTAAAGGCATATTTGGAGAAGATACTTTTCAAAAGATCTTATATCAGCTAATGGCGATGAATGAGAAGATAGATGGCATGAAAGAACACATTGCCAAGGTCAAGAAAGTACAAGATATGGAAGCAACCAACACTGAGGACATGAACCATATTGGGAGGCAAGAAAATCCTTATGGGGGCGGATATCGCCCAGGTTCTCATGACCACCCTGGTTTTAGACTGAGCGACCAACTGGGATTTTTTGACAAAGTGATTCAAACGGTGGAGAGAGACCGGGACAAGCTGGTGGATTCATGCCTCAATTCAACATGCCCGGCGGTTGGGAAGCAGCAATGCATAAAATAGGCTCAACTGCGACCGACACGGTCAATCAACTTACGAAATCCATGACTGAGCTGAATACAAACTTCACCCCATTTTTTCATAAGAATGAAACAAGGCTGACCAATCAGGAAGCATTGGTGCAGAATCTGTCACCCCAAGTGCGGCAGATTGCAGAACACGTGTCAGCCCGTCCTCCGGGAGGATTTCCAAGTAATACTAAGAAGAATCCGAAGGACATGAACGCAATCATGACTAGAAGCAGAAAGGAACTACCTGGACCAGTTATACCAACTATCCAGGTGGAATCGAAAGCAGTCAGCAGCAGAACGCAGCAGAATCTGGAATAAAATCGGGGCCGGCAACCCGGGACACTACTCCGGTAAACCGGGAGTCTGAAAATTCAGCAGACAATGAGGTAGAGCAGTAGCAGTCAGGTAAGTCTTCACAAACTGTAATTATTAATCTTGCTACTTTACCCATACCCCCTAGGAAATACAAGCCGAATAATGATGATGTGCATTATAAAAAGTTTATAGAGATGTTTAAAAAGTTGCAAGTGAATATACTTTTGGTAGAAGCTCTAGCCGGAATGCCAGAGTATGCAAAGTTCTTGAAAGAAGCAATCTCTACCAAAAGGAAATTGCTAGACCTGGAGACTATATTCCTTAACAAGGAATGCTCGGCAGTTTTGCAACACAAACTGCCTCTCAAGTGTAAAGAGCCTGGGAGCTTCCTCATACCATGCACAAATGGAGGAGTATGCCTAAATAAAGCATTGTGTGATCTTGGAGCCAATTTTAATCTAATTCCACTCTCCATCTTTCATAAGTTAGGCATGAAACAGTTGAATGATACATCTATAACCCTTCAATTAGAAGATAGGTCAATGAAGCAACCGTGTGGAGTGGTGGAGGATGTATTGGTAAAAGTTGATAAGTTTGTATTCCCTGTGGACTTTGTGGTGCTAGACAAGGAAGCTAACCACAATGTTCCATTGATCTTAGGATGATATTTCCTAGCTATGAGTATGACATTGATAGATGTTCGTAAGGGTGAGCTGATTTTGAGAGTAAATGAGGACGAAGTAGTGTTCAATGTGATGAATTCAATGAGATATGCTCATGATGAATGAGAAGCATGCTACATGCTAGATGCCATAGACGAGCTTGTTTTGGAATTATATCAGCAAGTGGCACTAGACCCTGAAGTAGCAGAGACTTTTCTCCTGATGGAAGAAGAAAGTTATGAGGAAACCTGGCCTGGGTGTAGCGAAAGTCAAGTGCGAGAAATAGAGCCTATATCTTCTATGGATTTATGAGGAACCATTCATAAACTTTCGTGGCACAAGTTCTTTGACATACAATTGACTGGTAAGCTGTTAAGATCATCATTAGAGGAGCCACCAAGGAACTTAACGTTAAAACATTTGCCTTCTCACCTAAAGTACGTGTACTTACAAGATGATACTCTCGCCCTTATAATTCCATCGTCATTATCACCATTGGTGGAGGAGAAGCTTTTAAGAGTACTGAGAGAGCACAAGGGAGCGTTTGGATGGATGATTGCAGATATTATAGGAATAAGCCCATCGGTGTGCATGCATAAGATCTCTGTGGACCGTGAAAAGAAAGCGGTAGCTCAACCTCAAAGGAGGTTGACCCCACAACTAAAGGATGTTGTTGAGTAAGAGATCATAAAAATGTTGGAGACGGGAATCATTTTCCCAATTTCAGACGATGAGTGGGTAAGCCCGATTCATGTGGTGCCCAAGAAAGTAGGATTCACTGTCCAACCTAATGAGTTTGATGCGTTAATCCCTGTGAGACTAATTACGGGACATCAATTTTGCATTGACTTCAGGAAACTGAATGATGCAACTCGTAAGATCATTTTCCCCTACCATTCATTGATCAGATGTTAGAAAGATTAAGCGGTCATGCATTTTATTGTTTCTTATTTGGATATTCAGGTTATTATCAGATCCATATTGCACCTGAGGACCGAGAAAATACAACTTTCACATGTCCCTATGGAAATTTTGCGTACAATCGCATGCCTTTTGGGTTATGTAATGTACCTGCAACTTTCCAAAGGTGCATGATGTCGTTATTTGCGGACATGGTGGAGGATTTTCTAGAGATTTTCATGGATGACTTCTCTGTATTTGGAGATAGCTTTGATAAATTCTTGGACAATTTGAATAAAGTGCTAAAAAGATGTGAAGAGACCAACCTTGTACTTAACTGGGAAAAATGCCATTTCATTGTTACAGAAGGAATAGTGTTGATTTTAAAGAAAGGAATGGAAGTTGATAGGGCAAAGATAGAGGTAATAGAGAAGTTACCCCCTCCAATGAACTTAAAGACGTTGCGAGCCTTTCTTGGCCATGAAGGATGCTATAGGAGGTTTATTAAGGACTTCTCTAAAGTTTTTAGACCTTTGACTGAATTTCTTGCAAAGGATGCACCTTTCATATTTGAAGAAGAGTGCAAGAAAGAATGCAACACATTAAAGCAAACGCTTATAACCGCCCCAATTCTGGTAGCCCCAGATTGGCATAAACCTTTTCAGCTTATGTGTGGTAGCAAGCGACACGACAGTTGGAGCAGCCCTGGGACAAAGAGAGGATAAAATCTTTAAGCCTATCTATTAGGCCAGTCGTACCCTTAATAGTGCCCAGAGGAATTATGCGACTACAGAGAAGGAACTCTTAGCTGTCATCTTTGCATTTGACAAGTTTTGACCGTATCTAGTAGGATCGAAAGTCACTGTATTCACTAACCATGCAGCTTTGAAATACCCACTAACCAAGCAAGACTCCAAGCCGAGATTGTTAAGATGGATTCTACTCTTACAAGAGTTTGATGTTGAGATTAAAGATAAAAATGGATCTGAGAACCAGGTAGCCGATCACCTGTTGATATTAACTTTGCTGGAAGATGAGCAACTGACTGAGATCAGGGAGAGCTTTCCTTATGAACAACTTTTTGCCATCTCAGTGGTAGCTCGAGTTGAATCTCATTCCCGACAACATACATCAAGAGTGGCCAAGGTATACCCTTGGTTTTCCAATATTGTGAATTATCTAGCAGGAAGATACATGTCCCTTAGAAAGGCTAACACAAGTTTAGAGGGGATGTGAATAAACTTGTCACCAAAAACCTAACTGGAAAACGAGTCTAGTGCAGATTGATTAACAATTAAGGTTCAGTTTTAACTTGTGTGGAGTTGAGCTGACAAAGCTGAGTTTAAGTCAAACTTACTTATACAAAACTGAGTCAACCGGCAGCGGATATAAATTTTAGCCTTTATCTGGATCTTTTTATTCTATAAGAAAAAGTTGTATTCAAAACTGAATTCATGTGAATGTCAGTTTGTGAATTGTGTATGCTTATAACAGTCAATTTTCAGTATGCTGTGTAAAGTAAATATAAATGTTGTAAAGTAAATAACATAATGTAAATACTTAAAGTAAGTAGAGCAAGAATTATAGTGGTTACAGGTGGTGTAATCATGTCAGTCAACTCTTCCCCTGTGATGTAGGAGGCAAATTCCACTAGAACTCCTTGAGATACGATGTTACAAAAAGTCCTAAATGATAGTCCTTGACTAATCCCTAGTGTCACTATCTAAACAACTAAAGAACAGGTTGTATGGCTGCTCTTCAACTGCTTGAACCACTGGTCCTTAGAGAGTTGTTTTGCCTCTTCATCAGCTACAACCACAAACACAGTCTACCCGACTGCAAATGTCACAATTGTCCTTGGCAACTCCTTGATCGGATTGCTTCATAGTCTAACCCTTTGATTAGAATAAAAGTTGGGCGAAGAGTCGATAAATTGATTCTTGCTTGTGGTTCTTCAAAGTGTATAAATTTGGATAAGATCGATGTAGTTTGAAAACTTGAAAAATACTAGATAAGATCTTGTTGAGCGCAAATAACAATTTGAATGAACGAGACTCATGTACAATAATGCTTGTAATCTTGTTAATTCTTGGTTTTTGATCCTTGGTGCAAAGTCATATATTTATAGTGTGATGTCCAACATTCATTTCGTTTGAATTCGAATTGTATCAACATCTATCTTGTAACGGCTATATTTAGTGACCGTTCAGACCTGTTAGTATTTCATTCAATAGAGTTGCTTCCTTTACAAAGTTCAAATTACTTTCAGTTTGTTGGATGACTGACTTATAAATTTGAGTTTCCTGATCAGTTTTATACTGAGTATGTTAGTTTTCAGTTTACTTAACTGACTTAGAGCGTTAACTGAGTTTTTAGTCTTCTTCAAAAAGTTCAGTACTTAGTTTATCTGATTATATGTGACTGAATCAGATTACACAATTCCTCATAAAGATCTTCTAATATATCATTGTCCTTATGATACTTAGGTCTTCTTTCAAGATCCATAAAGTCAGTTCAGGCGAGCACAGACTTACCTGAATTCTAACATTACAGTCTCGGATTAAAATCTTCATAACTTAGTTTGAACCCTCAGTTCTTAAATCTTCCTTAACTGAGTCTGTGTCCCTCGGTTCTTCAAATACTGAGTTTGTTCCATCAGCCTTCAGTTCTAGATAAACCAACCGAGTCTATGTTGCTTTTGCTCCTTTTCAGCATGCATAACGGAAACTTGTTTCTTTTTGATAGACTGTTGTAACTGAGAAACAATTTAGTTGCTATACTGACATCTCTTGTGACTTTGGTTGTCAGTTGATGTTCCCCCTATGTTGGTGCTGGACTTGAGGTGCCTGGGAACAAGCATTTTTCAATTGACTTAACATTCTCTGAGTTAGCTTTTAGTTTGATTCCTTTGTATTCAGCTGTTTGCGGAGACACAGTTTTCTGCTTGGATTCAGGTTGGGATGTCTTGGAGTTTTCTTTCCTAGAATGATCTAGTGTTACATCTCCGGTGGATGTATCCATTCTTTTTGTAGATGCTCCGGTATGTTCTGCTGTGTTCCCTTCCTTGAGTATTTCCAGATAATGTTGAATAACGTCACTGAGTGTCTTTTTCAGTCGAAGACTGTCAACAGATGCTCTTCCTTCAGCTTGTGCTTTTCGAACACTTTCCAATTCAGCTAAGTGATGTTGTTTTAACTGATTGAACACATAACCAGCCCAATTGAACTCAAGTTCATCTCAGATTATGTTCATCAGATAAATGCTTTCTCCAGATAATATGGCAATGCCTTTGTATCGACCAATAACATGCCTGCAGAGCCATTTGCTGAGGAGTCCAAGCTCTGGTTTGAGGTTGTTGACATGAGAACCAATAGCTGTTGGTTCCTTTGTTAATGAAATTTGTCTGAGAAAGACATCTCTTTTGAGTGTTAAACAACTCAAATATCTTTATTTCACAAGTGGTTCCCTGAAAACAAATAGCATCTTGATGACTGCTTCATTGAGAATAATCCTTTCACCTCGAACTTTTGTGATTAGAGATTGCCAAACTAATCTCATGTTTTCCCAGAACTGTAAATTCACTTCCACATCATGATCATCATTGAATTTTACTTCCAGGATGTCTCTTAATCCTTGTTCACGCTTAATCTTCTCACAAATATGACTTGCTAAAAGATTATTGTTGCAGAGTTCTTTATATTGTTCGAAAGATAAAGTATCCAATTCAGTAATGAGCCTTTCTTCTTGTGATTCCTTGGAGGCTGCCATTATGATTTTTTCTGAAAATGAGCTGATTTTGAGAAAGAGGGATCTTTGAATTTTTTTTTGTTTTGTGAGAGACAAAGTTCGAATTTTTCTTTTGAGAGAGGATGAATTATGCAAGGGGCGGATATATAGAGAATAAAAGGGGGGTACTGATGGTTCGTGGATTTTCTGAAGATTTTGTACTGACTATTCAAATTCCATGATGGTTTGTGTAACCGATGCATGTATTGTTCTGACAATAGTGGGGGTGTACAAGCAATAGGGTCTGACATAAACGGTCCTAATTAAATGCGATATAACCACTGTCGGTTTTATCCTTTCCACCATTTGACTTTCTTTGACTGTGTAAACTATTGTTTGAAGTCAGTTTTTAGAAAGTTCAGTTCCATCAATTCTTCAGTTTCAGTTAGTCAGTTTGAGATTGTTGATGTCAATGACTGATCTGCTAAGTGAGCGCACCCAGCAGAACAAGGATCAATCCCCATGACGAATATCTTGGCTTAAACTGACTTAACTGACTTTGATTAAACCCAATTCAGTTCTCAGTTTGGCAAATCTTTCTTTGTCCAAAGGTTTAGTGAAAATGTCAACCAACTGATCTTCAGTCGGGACATAGAGAACTGTGATATCCTTCTTTTCCGCATGATCCCTTATGAAGTGATGTCTCACATCAATGTGTTTCGTCCTTGAGTGCAAAACTGGATTGTCAGTTATAGCAATTGCACTTGTATTCCCTCTTCTATTCCATAATCTCTTAATTGCTGTCTGATCCACAAAACTTGAGCACAACAGCTTTCAGCTGCTATATACTCAGCTTCAGTTGTTGATGTGGAAATTGAGTTTTGTTTCTTGCTGAACCATGACACAAGTCTATTTCCCAATAACTGACATGTGCCTGAAGTATTTTTTATGTCCACTTTGCATCCTGCATAGTCTGAGTCTGAGTAGGATATCAGTTTGAATTCACCGTCTTTTGAATACCATATCCCAACTCCTTCTGTATCGTTTAAATACTTCAATGTTCTTTTGACGACAGTAAGATGGCTTTCTTTAGGTCTAGTTTGAAATCTGGCATATACACCAATAGTAAAGGATATATCTGATCTTGGTTCCAACTGGTGTTGCAATGCCAGCTGATTTTTCCAATCCAAACTTCTTGATCAATTCCCTTGTATACTTGCTTTGGTGAAGGAAAATTCCACTGTCCATCTGTCTTACTCGCAATCCGAAAAAATAACTTAATTCTCCTATCATACACATCTGAAATTATCTCATTATTAAACTTGCAAATTTCTCACAAAGTTGCTCATTTTCTGATCCAAAAATGATGTCATCCACATAGATTTGAACTAGGAGAGTACTTTCTTCAATTTTCATTCTGAATAAGGTCTTATCAATAGTTTTTTTTATAAAACCATTATCCACCAGAAACTGTGATAGAGTTTCATACCAAGCTCTTGGTGCCTGTTTGATTCCATAAAGAGCTTTTCTTAGTTTGAAAACTTTATCAGCTTGATCTTTAATTTCAAATCCTGGTGGTTGCTGAACATAGAATTCTTCTTCAAGTATCCCATTCAAAAATGCACTTTTAACATCCATCTGGTACACTTTGAATTTCTTGTGAGCTGCAAAGGAAAGAAATAGTCTGATTGCCTCCAACCTTGCAACTAGGGCATAAGTTTCATCAAAGTCTATCCCTTCAGCTTGTGAGTAACCTTTTGCTACAAGTCTGGCTTTGTTTCGGATAATATTCCCATCTTCATCAAGCTTGTTTCTGAAAACCGATTTAGTTCTAATTATGATGACATGATATGGCTTGTCAACTAAATCCCAAACTTGATTTCTCTCAAAATCATTGAGTTCTTCTTGCATGGCCAAAATCCATTATGGATCCTTTAAGGCTTCTTCAATCTCTTTGGGTTTGGATTGAGATAAAAAGCATGCTATCATAGCATCTAGTTGGTGTCTGGTACAAACTCCAGCTTGAAAATCACCTATCACTTGTTCTTCAGGGTGATTTCCCATCCATTGATGTACTGGTGGTTGCATGAACGAGTCTTCATTCTATTGAGCTGGTTCTTCTTGAGCTAGATCAATTTCAACTGGATCAGTTTCTTCTTGTTGCTGTTAAGTTGCTGGTTCAGTTACTGGTAACTGAGGTTGATGTTGGTCTGAAGAATCTGAGAGGTTTAATCTTTCAATATCAATGAAAACTGGTTTTGGAGTCTTGTATGACTGAGGCTGACAAAATGGTTCATCCTTGTCTTCAATTGTGTCTCCATTAAACTTTGGTTCATAAAAAACTACATGTATCGATTCTTCATGCTTGAGTTTTCGCTTGTTTAACACTCTAAAAGCTTTATTGACACTTGAGTAGCCCAAAAAAATTCCTTCATCAGCTTTGGGCTGAAAAACTTTGAGCTGATCTTTGCCATTATTGTGAACAAAACATTTACTTCCAAAGTCATGAAAGTATGAGACATTTGGCTTTCTTACATTCCAAATCTCATAAGGTGTCTTTTCATGTCTTTTGTTCATGAGAGCTCGATTTTGAGTATAACAAGCTGTATTTACAGCTTCTGCCCAATATATTTCTGGCAATTTAGATTCACAGATCATTGTTCTTCCAGCTTTTTTGAGTGTTCTATTCCTCCTTTCAGCTACTCAATTCTGTTGAGGTGTTGCTGTAGCTGCAAGCTGTGTAGAACTCCGTTTTCTCCACAATATTCGATGATTATGTTGTTGAGAAATTCTGTTCCTTTGTCTGATCTAATCTTGATTACTGTAACACTCTTCTGATTTTGGAGTCTCTTGAGAAGTTCGGTCAGTTGTTGCTTAGTCTCACTTTTCTTGGTCATGAAAATAACCCAAGAGTATCTAGAAAAATCATTAACTACCATCAAAGTGTATTTCTTTCCACTTACATTGATTGGGGTAATTAGTCCAAACAAGTCCATATGTACCAATTCTAAAACTTTGTTTATTGAATGCTGAGACTTAGTCTTGAAACATGATTTTGTTTGTTTTCCATGTTGACATGCATCACACAGGCTGAATTTCTTTTATGTCATCTCTGGTAGTCCAATCACCAAATTCTTTTTGACTAACAGGTTGATATCAACAAAGTTTAGGTGATTCAGTTTCTTATGCCATAGCCAACTGAGTTCTGACTTGATGTGCACGATCAAACATGTTTCTGACACTGCAGTAGACCAATCTACAACATACATATTCTCTTCTCTTCTTCCAGCAAGAACTACTCGGAACGATGTTTCGCTGACGACAATGCAGTACTCCTTATCAAAGGTGACTTTGTATCCCATATCGTAGAATTGACTTGTGCTAAGTAGATTGTAATGTAGTCCTTCCACATAGGATACATTCTTGATTGTGAGTCCATTTCTGATTAAGTTTCCATAACCTTTTATGTAACCAGGTTTGTCTTTACTTCCAAAATTGACTATTGGTCCATCTTTCACTACCAAATCAGTGAGACAGTCCTTGCTCATTGTCATGTGTCTAGAGCATCCACTGTCAAAGTTCCAATTATCCTGCAAAACAATTTAAAATGCTTTAGGTACCCAACTCTATTTGGGTCCATAGTGGTCAGTTGTCAGTACAACTCAAGGTATATTTCCATAAGGTCTTCTCTGGAAATTGTTGCACTTGGTTTCATATATATAAGCCACACTTCCATAATATCTTTTCTAGGATTGTGTCTCATTAATATGATTTCTCAGGTCTTCTGGTTTAGACTGATTTAAAAAATGTTTTCTATTATTAAAAGTTGCATAATAACCATCATTCCTTTTGTACTGAGGTCTGGACTGACCTTTGTACTGGGACTTTTGTTGAGAACTGGGATTAGCTCTCTGCTGAGTCTTGGATTGAAACTTGTGATAAGTTTTCTATCTGGAATGATTGTTCTTATCAGTTTTAATAATAGGTTCAATAAAATTCCAATCATCATCAGTGGGGTACAGTCTGCCTTTCCTCCTGCATGTGTGAATCTTTGATTAATTGACATTCTTAGATTTACTCTGATTATAATTTTTCTGGTTCTTGACTTGATCAGTTTTTGTAGATCTAGCAGTTGATCTATCATTTCATTTTCCTTGAGGTACAGCTGATGTGCCATTTGGTTTACCTTTTGTCGGTAGGTACAGTTGTCTTTTTATAAAACTAAGATGTCTTATGTGAGGCTGACTTTACTGGTTCAGCAATTTTCTCAGTCTGTGGAAGTTGTTTGGCTACAAACATAATACCAATTTTGATACTAGGTTCAGCAGTTTTGCTAGTTCCTTTCTTAGAAGATTGATGTGTATAAAATCCTAAGCCAGTTCTGTCTCCATATGGCTTTCCTGATTTGAATCCAGTGGTTGAGCTTGATTGAGCAAAAGATTTTTTTTGCGGCTGCTGATGCAGAAGGCTGATACTGATTCTTCCCTTTATCAGTTTTAGTCAGTTTAATCATATTCAATTCGGACTTCAATCCTTCAACTTCAAGAATTAGAACTTCTTTCTCAACTTTTATTTATTCATAACCAGCCGGAATAGTTACTAGCTGATTCATCAAGTCGCCAAGTGTTTCTTCTAATTCTAGATTTTTTGGATTGGAGTCAGCTGTCGAAGAACATGATTTTGTATGGAAATCTGAGCTGAGGAATATTTAGAGTTGGATTCAAATACCTCATTGGATTCTCCATATGAGCCATTAGAGCTGTGTCATCTGATAATCATTCAGTGCCAGCTTCATAATCTGACTCATCTCCTGCTAAGAGTGCTCTTCTGCCAGTTCTTCATTGCTGAGTCTTCTTGGTCAACTCTAGCCTTCAGCTTTGAAGCGTCCCGGCTTCTTACAGTTGATGCAAAGATATTCATCGTCTTTCTTCTTTTCAGGAGTCTTCTTGATGAACTTCTGAGTGACTAGGTGTCCACTCTTCTTTCTTCGAATTCGGTTCATCATTAGAGCCATCTGCTCCTCCATATCATCCAATTGCTGAAGATTGCTAGATGAGGTTTCTTGGTTATCATTTGATGTTGCTGCTGCAAGACCTATTGTTTTGGGTTCCTCTATTGCAAAACTGCTGCTGCTGCAAAACTGAATTTTCTTTGAGATCCAAGAAGATTTTGAAGGAATATTCTATGTCAAGTCTTCTTGATTCTTCCATTGCTGTGACCTTCATCTTCCAGCACATTGGTAAGGCCTTTAAGAATATAGTGTTCATTTCTTTCTTGGTGTACTCAATCTTGAGTAGAGCCCGTTCATTCGTGATAGCACTGAATCTTGTTTCCATCTGATCAATATTCTCGCCTGACTTCATCTTGAAATTCTCAAACTTCTGTTAAGCTACAGAGATCTTGTTTTCTTTAATATAATCAGTTCGTTCGCAAACTAACTGAAGTTTCGCCCACATCTCTTTTGCAGTAGTGCAATCCTTGACTTTCAGGTACATGTTGCTGTCAAGAGTTCTGAGTATGATGTCCATGGCGACATTGTTCAGGTTAATTCTCTTTCGATCAATACTGGTCCATTCAGCTTTAGGCTTGGGAACTCTAACTTGATTTTCACCAACAGTTTGCATGTGGGTGATCTGAATAGGTCCATCAGTGAGTACATCAATCATCTCATCATGAGAAGCTGCTAGAAAAGCCTGCAAATGACGTTTATATTCATCAAATCTGTCCATGTTCCACATTAGCATCTGTCTCGCATACTTATTGTTATCCATTGTGTGAGTGAGTGAGAACTGTATTATGCAAAGACTGGAATCTGAAACACTGAGCTATTTCAGGAGAACTACTAGAGGAGATAATTAGAGCAAATGAGTTTTTAACAATGACTTGTTAAAGAAACACTGCTCTGATACCAGTTGTTGGTCCCTTAGAATGGCTAACACAAGTTTAGAGGGGGGTGAATGAACTTGTCACCAAAAACCTAACTGGAAACTGAGTCTAGTGCAGATTGATTAACTTTTAAGGTTCGGTTTTCACTTGTGTGGAGTTGAGCTAACAAAGCTGAATTTAAGACAAACTAATTTATACAAAACTGAGTCAACCGGCAGCAGATATAAATTTTAGCGTATATCTGGATCTTGTTATTCTATAAGAAAAAGCTGTATGCAAAACTGAATTCTGGTGAATGTCAGTTTGTGAACTGTGTGTACTTATAACAATCAATTTTCAGTATGCTGTGTAAAGTAAATATAAATGCTGTAAAGTAAATAACAGAATGTAAATGCTTAAAGTAAGTAGAGCAAGAATTATAGTGGATCCAGGTGGTGTTGTCCTGTCAGTCCACTCTTCGCCTGTGATGTAGGAGGAAAATTCCACTAGAACTCCTTGAGATACGCTGTTACAAAAAGTCTTAAATGATAGTCCTTGACTAATCCCTAGTGTCACTATCTAAACAACTAAAGAACAGGTTGTATTGCTGCTCTTCAACTGCTTGAACCACTGGTCCTTAGAGGGTTGTATTGTCTCTTCACTAGCTACCACCACAAATACAATCTACCCGACTGCAAATGTCAGAACTGTCCTTGGCAACTCCTTGACCGGATTGTTTCACAGTCTAAGCCTTTGATTAGAATCAAATTTGGGCTGAGAATCAATAAATTGATTCTTGCTTGTTGTTCTTCAAAGTGTAGAAATCTGGATAAGATCGATGTAGTTTGAACACTTGAAGAATACTAGATAAGATATTGTTGAGCGCAAATAACAATTTGAATGAACAAGACTCTTGCACAAAAACTTGTAATCTTGTTAATTCTTGGTTTTTGATCCTTGGTGCAAAGTCATCTATTTATAGTGTGAGGTCCAATGTTCATTTCATTTGAATTCAAATTGTATCAACGTCTATCTTGTAACGGCTATATTTATTGACCGTTCTGACCTTTCAGTATTTCATTCAATAGAGTTGCTTCCTTTACAACGTTCAAATTTACTTTCAGTTTGTTGGATGACTGACTTATAAAACTGAGTTTCCTGATCAGTTTTATACTGAGTATATCAGTTTTCAGTTTACTTAACTGACTTAGAGCGTTAACTGAGTTTTTACTCTTCTTCAAAAACTTTAGTACTCTGTTTATCTGATTATATGTGACTGAATCAGATTACACCATTCCTCATAAAGATCTTCTAAGATATCATTGTCGTTATAATACTTAGGTCTTCTTTCAAGATCCATAAAGTCAGTTCAGGACATCACAGACTTACCTGAATTCTAACCTTATAGTCTCGGCTTAAAATCTTCATAACTGAGTTTGAACCCTCAGTTCTTCAATCTTCCTTAACTGAGTCTGTGTCCCTCAGGCTTCGGTTCTAAATAAGCCAACCGAGTCTGTGTCCCTCAGCGAACATACCTTCTTCACTTCTGAGAACTTCAGTTCCTGGTGTATATCTTCAGTTAAAGTTATCTAAGTGTTTTCCAGTTTCTTAGCTGATTTCTAGTTTCAGTTCTACGACACGTATATCTATTACAGAGCATGTCTGATATAACCTATACAATTATCAGACTCTAGTAAAACCTATACATTCAGTTCTAGACATTTTTTAGCTTTCCACTATAACAGTTAGTTTCAGCACTTCATCAATGGGGTGTTAACAAACATGTTCTTGAATAAGATGAATCATCAGCAAAACTAAATTTTATTCCCAACAATACCTACCACCAGAATTCAATAATGCAGATAGGATGAAGTTTTTCACGAATCTGAAGCATTATCATTGGGATGATCCCTACCTATACAAATTGTGCCCTGATGTCATCCTAAGGAGATGCGTCCATGATGATGAGATTCCAAGTATTTGCACATGTGTCGTGCTAGAGAAGCTGGAGGTCATTATGGGCCAGACAAGATAAAAGCAAAGGTACTGCAGTGTGGATTCTATTGGCCAACAATTTATAAATCTGCTTACGAGTTTACACGAGCCTGTCATTCCTGTCAAATGACCGGTAATATTTCTAAGCGGAATGAGATGCCACTTCAGAGTTTTTTAGAAGTGGAGTTATTCGATGTATGGGGAATTGATTTTGTTGGGCCTTTCACATCATCAGAATCGAATCGTTACATCCTGGTAGCAGTTAATTACGTTTCCAAATAGGTGGAAGCAGTAGCTTCACCTATTATTGATGCCAGGGTAGTCTTGAGGTTTCTTAAGAAAAACATTTTGACGAGGTTTGGAGTGCTCAGAGCCATAATTAGTGACGGAGGGACTCATTTCTGTAATAGGTTGTTTGAGAAATTAATGATGAGATATAGGGTTAGACATAATATTGCAGCAGCATATCACCCCCAGACGAGTGGACAAGTAGAAGTCACGAACAGAGAGATTAAAAGGATCTTAGAGAAGACTGTGAATCCGACGAGGAAGGATTGGTCTTTGAAATTAGCTGACGCTCTTTGGGCGTACAGAACATCTTATAGGACCACTATTGGGATGTCACCATATATGACAGTTTTTGGAAAAGCATGTCATTCACCGGTAGAACTTCAGCACCGAGCGATGTGGGCTACGAGGTTTCTAAACATGGCTAGAGTTGAATGGGTTGGAGGAGTTTAGACTTCAAGCGTATGAAAATGCAAAGATTTACAAGGAAAGAACGAAACGCATGCACGGTAAGAAGATTTTGAACCGCACAATTCAAGTAGGAGATAAAGTGTTGTTGTACAATTCGCGTCTTCGTCTTTTTCCACGGAAGTTGAAGTCTAGATGGTATGGACCACATGTAGTCACGAAAGTCTTCAATTCAGGTTCATGTGAAGTTAGACATGAATACTCTGGGCAGACTTTCACAGTTAACGGCCACTAGCTGAAACATTACCTAGAGCACAAGTATAACCCTGAGTTGGAAGTCTTTATGTTGACAGAGCTAGAATATGAATGAAGGAGCTCTATTAGTACAGTCGAGCTGGCGACAATAAATTCAGAACTATTTCTAAACCCTTATTTATTGCTTTTGTTTTTATTTTATTTTGAGTCAATAAAGTAGCATGACAATCATAAGGTTTTTTTCATCACATATATCTTCAGTCACTTGGCTAGAGATATATGTGGTTTTTTCCTTCACGATTCTCATGTGATACCCTCGTAAAAGTTTTCGCATCTTGATTAAGCCAATAAAAGAATAAAGTGGCTTAAACTGTTTTTGCGCATTCCTCCGGTATGCACGATTACCGCCACCTTATTTTCTTATTGCCCTTCGCATGTTACTCACCGTTTTTAGAAGTATTTTGGAACGTAGGTAACAACTTGGAAGAGGAATGAACTAAGAGCTAATGATTCTGCTCCCGGATTCTTTTTGACTCAGCTGATCAATTCCAGAGCTAAATACCTTTTCCTTTGATTATTATTAGTCATTGGGGACAATGTCTATAATAAGTGGGGGGTAGGCGTCTTAGCCGAATATTTTGTAGAGGGAATATTTTTGAAAAATAAAACACTGTTTTTAGCTTGCTTATTGCCCGTTTTCGAGTAAGGAATCAGTAGAAAAAGAGCCTAAGTTCGATTTGAAGTGAGCTATAGCATATTCAATTTAGTATGGAAGAATGAGCATATGTTATGTTGCGTGAAGTAGTAACTTATTTATTATAATATTATCATTGCAATCAATATTTGAGCACATAATCTGAGTGAGAAGTGTTTAAGATTAGATGATGAATTGTTTTAACCGGGAATCAATATTTGTCTATCTATATTCTTCAACAAATTGTTGTAAGACAAGGGAAGCAACTTGGATGACGAGAGGCTACCGGGACAAACGGACTTGTGAGAGAAAGAGAAAAAAGTGAGGAAATCTGCCAAAACAAAAGAAAAAAAAGAGAAGAAGAAAAAAGAAAATATATGCAATAAATGCAGTGAGGGAAGCGAACTCGTGCAAAAATGGCACGCCCCTCACATAAAAAGAAACAAATGAGGACTTAAGAGCGATGCTCAGTCCCCGAGTCTGCCCGACCCGATTAAGGAACCATGTTGTGTAACCAAGTATGAACGCAAGATGAGCGAGTGTATGCGCAGGTAAGTTAAGATTGTGTGGTTAATACAACTTGATTCTCCTCACGAACGCACTATCATGACTGATTAATAACACGACACATTGATGCGTGGTATGTAGTGATTAATGGGATGCTTACGGATTGTGGCTTAATGTATGTTTCTGCCGGAAATCTTGATTGAATATTTGGTAATTGATGAAGATTTCTCTTGAAGGTACATTCTGCCTTGATACTCTGCTCACGGATGAGCAAAAGTCTAGTGGGAGGTAGTTGATGACGGTTAAAATAGTCTATCCTACAGCATCAACATTCTTCCATTATGAGCTAAAAATAGTTGTTTTGACCTATAAATATGAACCATTTGAGTTGAATAGCATATGTCAGGTTCGTGAGTCAAGAAATATGCACTTAGCGTTTATTTTGCCTGTTTCGATATTATTTTGTGCATTATTTGGTTATTTTCAGGATACAAAATATTGGGCAGAGCGTCATGGACGAATCTGGAGTGGACTGAACAAAAAGAATGGGCCTAGGGTATTCTAGATCCTTCCAAGTTTTCGGCTGAAGAAAAAAGACAAAAATACCCCTGGTTTACCGAGGAGGGCCGCCAACTTACCGAGGCTCGAGATCCTTCCGAAATACGTTTTCATGGACGAGGGGTAGAACTAGGTGTTTCTAAGTCGGTTTAGATAGCTATAAATAAGAGGCTTCGACTCAGAACACAATGTACCCAAATTATTCAAGGCAAATTATGCAATAAAAAGTTCTTTGTTCTTTATTTTATTTTATGAGTTCTGGTCGGAGATGCGACGGAGTCGTCGCCTAAGGAGAGATCTGAGGGAGATCTACACTCGACTTTGAGGGTATGATTTTCTGTCCTTTCCAAGATGTAGATCTATCGTTGATCTATTCGACTAGTATGCTTTAATTGATTATTTAGTTGAATTATGTAGTAGTTAGTTTATTTTACCTCATGTGTTATAGATCTGATTCGTTGTTGAAGAAATCATGGAATACGACGGTCTATATCGCTAGATCTGAATACCTAGTAAATTACTAATTCATGATAATCGGCGCCAGCTACGTTGATCGATAGATTTAATTTACATGTTAGTAGCCTGATCAACTATTTGCATGTCATTGTAAACTAGCATGAAATACGAATAGTGAAGTGCTATGTTTGGACATTATCTTGAATGGACCAAGGAATGCGCTGATCAATGTCGACAGCTGTCTAGGCGGGTTTGTGGTATGAGTTAGCGCTCAGTATCGACAGCTCTAGTTCTTTATGCGTTGGGCTATTACGGACCAATTAAGGAGGGTAGCTTGCATATTGATTGTCTACTACCATTGTCGGAGTAGATAGGGTTAAAAGTTGTACCCGTAGCTGAACAATGAATAAATTCATCAATAGGGAGGACTGTTGCATGTGTGGGGGGAATAACAATTTACTCATAATTGAACTAATACATTAGAAACTCGTTTTTCTTTGTGTGAACTAGCGTAACCTTGTTAGTTTGAGGAACCAAATTTACTACTGTCTATATTATAGTTGGTCGTAGACCATAATCGGGACAAGCTCAATCTTGATAATTAGATGTTCTTACGAGTCTCTGTGGGATCGACCTTGACTCGCCAGTACTCTACTATGTTAGACCTAGCCCTATTGCTAGTAAGTACTTTGAACGCGATCAAAGACGATGAGGAGGAGCTGGAGACAGACCCATCTACTGAAGATGACCAACGAACAGTTGGCTAATGAAGAGATCATTACCATTGAATATGTAAGTAGCTTTAATAGCCGCTAATGGTTTTTCCCTTGAGCTTCAATTTTTCTTAAGCTTAACATATTCCTTTACAGGGGTCTCACGTTGGAGAGGAGACTTTTAAAAGTCTAGCAGCTGCCTCTTCCTGCATAGAGAACTTAAGAAAGAGGATTACCGACATGGAGAGGGGATCTTCTAAGCGCAATAAGATCAATCAGTGTTGGCAAGCCACTATCTAGAATAATGAGTGTGTTAAGCAACAACTTCAGTCTCTGGAAACTGAACTGCATAAATTAGGGTCTGCATATAGGGATTCTCTTGAATCCATGAAAGGAGAGAACTTAGCTGAGACGTATGAGATGGGGGATGTCATCACCAAGCTCCAGTCAAAGAAGAATGTTCTGGCGGTTGAGCTCGCCATAGCCCATGCCCGTATAGTCCAAGAGTATAAGGCCTCACCAAACTTTCTCCAGACCCTGAATCTACTGCATGCCTCTACATCATACGGGACATACACCATAGGGATAAACGATGCCCTGGTTCAGTTCCTTGATCTGGACATCGCTCATCTTTCCCACACTAATATTTATAAGTCAGGTATGGATGAGGTCTACAACGACCGCGTGGAAGACTTCAGGAAGGGGGTGGACATCGTGGCCAATCATCCAGCCCATTATACATCCCTTCAAAGGTATACAGACCAGTCTAGGTCAGATCTGGCTACGAGACCAGAGCAAATTTCAACTCCTAGGTATTAGATTTTTGCCTTGTACTTTTTTTTTTAGAAACATCTAAATTTACATGAATGTAAATGATTCACATCATATCCATAATATACGCAAATTTATTGCAATTTTTTCATATTTCGCAAGTGTCTTAATAATTATTTAAAAGCAATTACTTACTTGTGTGCACTTTGGAATGTCTTTCTTGATCTTCTGACCTAGCCCCCAGTGTGTCCTTCAATTGCCTGTGATTTTTGAATGACACACTTATTGTCTGCCTCTTGGATTTTTCTTGGAGTTGGACTTAGATTTCTTTTGACTCTGATGCATGAAATGCGAGGTTATAGCCTTTTATCAGACCAAATGATCTTTACAGGATCTGTCCTGCGGAGATCGTCCTATGAACTTTATGAGCTTGTACTTTTCAAACTTAATGGGACTGAGTCCGACCTGCGGAGCTCAGCATGTTCGTCCTGTGGACTTAGCAATTTTACGCTGAGTCCGACCTACAGATTTCAGCTTGTCCGTCCTACAGACTTAATAAAATTTCATTGAGTCCGACCTGTGGATCTTAGCTTGTCCATCCTGCGGACTTAATAAAATTACACTGAGTCCGACATGCGGATCTTATCTTGTCCATCCTAAAGACTTAATAAAATTACACTGAGTCCGACCAGAATATCTCAGCTTGTCCGTCCTGCGGTCTTAATAAAATTACACTGAGTCCGACCTATGGATCTCAGCATGTCCGTCCTGTGGACTTAATAAAAGTACACTGAGTCCGACCTACGGACCTCAGCTTGTCCGTCCTACGAACTTAATCAAATTACATTGAGTCCGACCTGTGGATCTCAGCTTGTCTGTCGTGTGGACATAATAGAGTTTGTCATTTGTAGACTTCACATATATATGGGTTCTACAACTAAACATGCATTATTCTCATTGCATAAAATAAATCATCAAAGATTATAACTTGTATAAAAAAGCACCCACCAAGTGCAAATTCCAATCATCCAACAATAAAATTAACAAAGTATTTAAACAGATAATCGTCATAATTGCATCAAAGAACGGAAATAAAACGGATCAGTAATGCTTGTAGCTCATCTCCGCTTGTGTCAGCTCAACTCTTTTTCTATTGACCATCGCCGTGTAGCAGCTTCTTTCCATTTCTACATCTCATTTGATTTCCACTGAACCCTCCATAGTAGGAAAATTCAGGCTGATGTGGGCCGACGAGATCACAGCTCGGAGCTCGATTAGCGATGGTCTTCCCTTGATGGTGTTATAAGCTGACGGACCTTTACCACTATATAGTTCACCATCAGTGTCCTGCTCCTCGGCTCTTTCCCAAATGTTGTAGCCAACTTTATCATTCCTAAGGAATGAACTGGAGGTCCCGTAAACCCGAATAGTGGCTCCGGGACAGATGCTAGATCTGAATCATTAAATTTCATTTACTGGTAGGCAGAATGATATAAGACGTTAATTGTGCTCCCAGTACTGACACATATGTGTTTCACCAGGTTTTCATGAACTACGGCTTCAATGACGAGACCCTCATTGTTGATTATCATGGGAGTGCGTCATTCGGACCATAAATCATAGATTTCCTAACTTGCATGTTTAAACCATCAAGATTAATGTTGGGGCCTCCTACTATGGTGTTGATAATGTTGAGAGGAAAGTTATCCATATGCTGATCAGCATCTGGAGTTCGGTCTTCACATTCACGGTTCTTCATGTTTCCCTCAATCTTGCCGGTATTCTATGTGCCTGAAATCCCTCCGACCTCAGGGATCAGGGTCTTTAGATCTGTGCACGACCTCATCCAACCTTTCTTCCACTATGGAAGAATCTATATCTCTGATCAGATCCTTACAATCCTTGGAATCATGCCCTGCATCCTTGTGGTAAGCACAAAATTTACTCTGATCTCTCTTTTCCGGGAGGGCTCTCAGGGGGGATGGTGTCCGAGCTATCTCTTTCTGTTCTATAATCGCTAAAACTTGTATCCGAGGTTGATTTAGGGGGTTAAAATCCCTTTCATGTAAAGCATCTTTCTTCCCACGCCGATCTGTGATGGGGGCAGTCATCCGGTCCCAGACCGCTTTCCTCTTCCTGTCCGGTTTATCCTCTGTCTTTTCACTTATAGATTCCCTTTTTCTAACTCTCGTTTCAACCTAATCGGCTCTTCTCCTAGTCAATACTTATAAGACACGTCCATGCATTCCTTCTTTGACCTAGGAAGTTTGTTGTTTAGCTTGGCAAGCGGTCTCCATTCCCACAGTCCGGATACGAATGAAGCGATCAACAATGGATCATCTTCGTCCTTTACTTGCACACGTTCCTCATTAAATATTTTTAAGTATCGCAGGACAGACTCCTCTTTCTTTTGTTCAATCTTGAGTAGATGGGTGGCATTCCTCTAGAACGGCTTAACGTGATAAAGGCGTTAAGTAACAGTCTACCCAGCTCGGTAAATTTAGAAATTGACCTGGGTAGGAGTTTCTGGAGCCATTCCCGAGCTCTTCATGTCAACAGCATCAGTAAGGATTTGCACTTCTTCTCTTCCAAATTGCTAAACAGACTCATCTTGGTGTTGTGCTAGAAAAGGTGATCTGAGGGATCCTTAGAACCATCGTATGGATCCAACTTGGGCACTTTGAACCCCACCGGCCGAACATACTTATCTATTTGCTCAGTAAAAGGTGAGGTGAAAGAAAATTCATCAGACATCTTACCCATCATAGCATTAATTTTTCCCCGAGCCGCCTCTCTGACTCAAGTATCCAATGGCTTCTTACCTTTATTTGAGACAGATGTCTCTTCATCTAGTTTACTCTTCTCTTGGTCGGAGGGCGTTTACCCCTCCGTACTTTCCTCTACATCGCTATCTCCTAGCTGCACTGCCTAAAGAATATCATGTCTGGTGACGGGTTTCAAGGCCACCAATTGGTTAACAACTGCTTGCTGCTTCGAATTTAAAGAAATTTCATCCGGTTGTTGTGTGGACTCCTCCGAATACGCATTATCCTCTTCCTCATTACAACTATTATGAGCATCCTGGGCTTTTTCAGTGGCTTTCTGCTTGCGTTTCTTCACCATGATGGAAATATGATGAATCTCGAACAATTACCAGTAGAAAGCCCTTCTTCCAGCGCTAATTGACGAAATGAATTTTTGTCAGGTAATTATCCAGGACGTTTAATCTAGTGGTATTTGAATCAAGGGAAACAAGTAGGAAGGTTATGAATAAGGAGAGGTTTTTTGTGGAGGAATTTAGACTGAGCCTGGGTTTTTCCAAGTTTCCTACGCATCCAAAACCTGTGTTGGAATCAAGTCTGCATAGTTCTTTTGAACGTTTATATAGTGAACTCTTATGCCCAAGGACTGCTTGGGCCGTGTCCAGTATCGACTCTATTTTTCATGTTTCAAAAGTATTATTATTATGTGCGTATCCCTGGATTTTAGGAGATAATCAAAGTATTTAAATGTTAGATTTAAATGATAAAGATCAGAGGTTTAATGGCTTTGGATTCTTTCCATAATTGTCCGGATAAACATGTATTTATCATTATACGCTCTAGCCGACCTGCGGCGAGCAGCCGAGGTCAAGGTGACCAAGCTATGTAGATTGGCCTTTATTCTGTCCTGACCGACTTGCGGTGGACTGAGGATCAACCTGGACAGCTTCCCTCTTAGGGGTGGAGATCGGCCCTTAGGCTTATACTAGGGCTCATGGCCCTTATACTTAGGATCTCGGGTTCATATTCATTGATATTTGGGTATTGCAAGAATGACACGTGGTGTGGTTAAATCCTCCTCACCATTGGTGCTTCCCTTGTCCTTGCTGACTTGTCAATTTAATAGGTGCAGGTGCCTGGTTGACAGGAGCATTTCCTTTACTTGAAACTCCAGCTATTGTTGATCCTGTGTCTGGCTGCTCTACTGACTCATTCAACAGATCATCAAAATTGTCCATGACTGGTAATGGGACTATAACATATAAGAAAGATATCTAGCCTTGCCAAGAACCTACTAAAATAAAGGAAAATAAATCTCATGAAGAATATTTCTGGAAACAAATACAGCCACATAGAATAGAACCCTTGTTGGTGATGTCCAAGAGAATAGAACCTTTGGAAGTGTTTCAGTTTCCAAGATAGACACACGTCTTACATCTTGAAACAAATGTTGTCATGTATTGCTGAAGTGTCCAAGAGATGACAAATCAACCAAAGACTTTGAACACAGAATAATCTGGTTTGGTGCAATAAAGCACCTCATGAGAAGTGCTTTCCTTCAGCAGTGGTGTAGGTGTTGCATTACTTATCTTTACAACATGGAAAAGACAAAAAAAAAACCCAATACTCAATGGGTAATTTACTCTGAAATCTTAGACCCCTGGAAACATTCAGCAGATGCTGATGTTTCCTTTCAACAATACCATTCTTCTTAGGTGTGCCGACACCGGATGTCTGATGTATAATGACATGTTGATCATGGAAGTCTGTGAGCTAAAACTCAGCTCCATTTTAACACCTAATAACTTTAATAATATTATTAAACAATGTTGAAACAAATTTAACAAAGGATTTAACAAGCTCAGAAGCATCAGATTTGTTTCTCATGAGAAAAAACCCAAGTAAATCTAGAAAACTCATCCACAATAGTCATAAAATATTGTTTTCCATTCAAAATGTGGTGCCTCAAAGGACCTCAAATATCCATATGAACAAGATCAAAAATATCACTTACATAGGTAGTGCACAAGGGAAAAAGGATTTAACTTTTGTTTTTCCATAGGGCAAAAATAGCAAAGATCATGTTCACAAAATTTTACATTAGCAGACTGAGAACTGATAACTTGCAGTCTTTTATCTGGTAGATGTCCCAGTCTATAATTCCATAAAGTGCATCAACTTGTCTATTAGATAAAGTAATATTCTCTACACATTAATGACAGAAAACTTGACGGGTTGGTCCAAGACATAGAGTCATCATTGTAACTCAGCTAAACCAATCACTCTCTTGCCCTTGTCCTACAAAACACACTTGTTAGCAGGAAAAATAGCTACACCCTTGGAATGGTTAATCAAGGAAGGTAAGAACAAAAAATTATATTTAAAACCAAGAATGCAAAACACGTCAGGTAATACTAGCTGAGAGTTCAGCCTCACTTGTCTTATATGTGTTACAGAAACATTCTTCCCAATAGTCAATCCTATTTTTATACCAGATGAATTTGTAAGATTGTTTAATAATTCTATGGAACCTAAAATGTGATCTGTGGCACTAGATTCCAAGAACTAATGTACAGGTCTTACTAAATTTATGTCGCATGTCCATGTAGTAGGTGAAAAATGGTTGGTGGCTGCATTAGGTTGTCCAACAGCAAACCCTGCATGACTGTGAGGATCAGAACAGGAAATCCTGGTCTAATAGACCAATTCTAGGGCAGATCTTCTTCTGTTGAAAGTTCTTATTCAACCAAGTTAGCCTTCTTTATTTGAAACCAGATTGATAACCATGCTTCTTGTATCAAGTCTCTTCACTATGGCCACTGAAACCATAGAAACTGCACTGAACATTCTTAGGATTCTTAGGCCTAGAGCTGGCACCAGGTTTAGATCATGCTCTGCTGACTGCCTAATGTTGCCCCTGTCCATTCTTTTGAGAAAGCAGAAACATAGAATCTTGATTCTTGGCCTTATTTGCCACATAGAGATTTTGTCTCTCAAACTTGATGGCCATTGTAAAGGCATCATGGATCTTTGGGAACGGCACCATCAACATTGCCTGGGAATCCATAGGCTCAAACTCATCTCTCGGGCCTCTAAGGAATTTCATAACATGCTGAGTTTCCATATGTTCTACCAAAGTGTTGATTGCATTACAATGACACTGAGGATCACAAGAACACACTAGCAGACTAATGGTCTTGATTTCTTCCCAGAGAACCAACAATCTTGTAAAATATTGATTGACGGGACCGGTACCATGTTTCAGCAGATGCATTTCTTCAAGAAGATCTGAGAGTCTTAATGAATCTACATTAAAAAATCTAGCATCAAGAATTTTCCAGACTACATGTGCACTTTTGAAGTACATTAAACTTTGTGCATTGGTGTTCTCAACAGAATTCAAATCAATGACCTCACAATCATATCACATTGCCTCTATGCATGAAAATCTACTGAATCTGCTTCTGGCCTCTTGATTGTGCCATCTACGAAGCCAATCTTGTTTTTAGTGATAATCACCATCTTCATGGACATCTTTCAAGGATTATAATTATCACCATTCATCAATGGTTGCATAAGCACCAATGATAGTTCTCATTTAGATGAACATAAAATGGACTGGATGGTCTCAGCTCTTTTCTTAGTTTCCTTGGCTATCAATCACTCAAGAAATACACCAATTAACTATGATAGAAGTGAAAATCGATCAAGAAAATATCATAACAGAAAGAATAATCGCAGTTTACTCTCAAGAAACTGTGGAAAACTCAAAAAAGAACAAAGAACGCTCTCAAGATCCTTTAGAAATCAGAGGAAGCACAGAAAAGCATTAGAAAATATCAAGTTTCTGCTCTGATACCATGTTGAAGTTGTGAAAATACAACGAAAATGAAAGAAACAATGTGGAAGAATATTATTCAAAGAATAATTCAAAAATTTAGGTTAAAAAGCCATTGATCATAGGGTATTTATAGCTTCATACACCTCATGAATCAGTTAAAAGTAAGTAACAAATAGTTATAATATAATCTGACAAAATAACTATTTTCTGCCTATAGATAATCTTCAGACTAACTCAGCAGGATGCGGAGTCTTCAAGTGATCTGGTGAGTCTTCAGAATTCAGCTGACTTCCACTTAGCACTACCTTCAGCACTGTAACATGTTCACACACTCCCTCACAAAATACATTTATAAAGTTCGTATGTAAATTCAATTAATGGTTAGCTACTCAACTAAAAAAATTAGGTTCATGTTCTAGAACACAAGCATTCAGAAGTTATGATTTTTACGCACTACTCATCCATGGATCATCACTCAAGCATCAATTTCGTAATTTCATCACATAATTTAGTTATTATAAATTTATCTACTCGTAATTAAATCAATAGTACAAGAATTCATAAATAAATTGATAAAAGACATGATACAAATGTTGAATAAAATAAACAAAAGAAACTGTAGTAAATCTCCACTCGAATTGTCAATCCGTTTAGAATCAATCGAAAAATAAAAGAGAAATTATGTCTAAGTTCTTGCACAAAATTAGAGGAAATAAAAGTAGATCTAAAAATAAAAATTGCTATAGAGAAAAACATTGTGTGTGAAAATTCGACCTATGTCGCTTTTAAATAGGCGTAAACTGACCTAGGTAGGGTAGAAAACACGTGTCCTGACGTCCGATAGCTTATTATGCTTGCCTCATGTACCTTGCTTGGGTGGCTTTATAGCTTATTCAGCTTGCCTCATGTACCAGTCCGCCTGCCCGGGCGTGCGCCCAGGGCTATCCTGGCGTGCCAGGGTGCTCTGTTCACCCGGTCCTACTTTGCTCCTTCCGTCGGGCATACGCTGGGCTTCACTGCATCAGCTTGCATTTTTTATTACTCTAACCGGCGTGTTCCGGGTGTGCTGCTTAGTGCCCTAATTTCACCTCGAACTTAATTCTTGCTTCATATTCACTTCCGAACTCCGTTTTAATCGATTTTTGTCACGTTGCACTCCATATCACACCCTCTATCACTCTATACCTATACTAAAAATAAAACACATACCGATCATGACAAATTCCAATAGCATGCACGCAAATCACCCAAAAGAAAGTTTTTCAGACGTAAACATCTTTTGTCTCATGATTCTTGTTATTGTGAAAAGTGTGCATAAAAATTACTAAAGTACCCCAAAACCATATCGAATAAGTTATAAATAGGGGCTAAATCACGTATAAAATGATATCTAAGTTGACTCTCATCAACATACACTTCTTAGTTGAGCTAATTTGGCTGTTTCATTTTCAACTGAGTTGACTTCCTCATTCGAGCTGAGTTGTTCTGTTGAGCACATCCTCTTGTATTGACATTCCTCTATCCATAAATTGTAACATATTGAGAAATCTTATTAAATCACAAGATGGTCATACAAGGATTAACCATAATCGTAAAGTGATTGCAGACTCCCGTTTGTTTCAAGATAGGGTTTGATGAGTTTGTTAAAGAAAACTAAATGGCACGGTCCAAATCACTTTAATAATGTCACTATCAGGAATACGTATGTAGGAAAAATGTGTTTCACAAATACAAAATCCATTCCTTCCTATAGGAAGTATAAAGACAATCTCTTTATTTGTTAATCCAAAAAACTGATCGATCGGCCGAGTTCGTATTGGTTATGAACGAATTGATCACTAGTGGGTTAATGGTAAATAAGGATAAGATGTAATGAAGAAGGTTTGTGGAAAATTTTCGGCTTCATTACGGATAGTTTATGAGGGTTAGTCAGTATTTAATGATTATAAAATTGGACACTGATGATGGTTAAATAGTATATCCTATGGCATCAACATTTCACCTATTATGAGCTCAAAATAGTTGTTTCAGCCATTAAATGTAAGCCATTTGTGTTGAATATGATATGTCGGGTTCATGAGTCGAGTATTTGGTATTTCCATTTATTATCTCCGGAATTGGTATAATTTCGTGTTTTTTACTGGACTATTTTCAGGTGACGAAATTTTGGCCTTAAGAAGGAATTATAGAGCATAATGGTTGAAGAATCAGACCTAGGGTTTCCAGATGCTTCCAAGTTAAGTCAAAACAGAACAAGGGCAGAAATTCCCTCGCTTGAGCGAAGCACAATGCCGCGTCAGTGAGCATTCTAAAAGCCGCGTAAACGCGTTTTCTTGGATGAGGGGCAGTTTTTAGGGTAAGCTAAGTCAGTTTTTCTACTATAAATAAGAGGCGTTAGACCTCATTTTCAATGTAAAATTTTCACAAGACAAATTCATTATGAAATAAAAGTTCTTTTGTTCTTCTATCTTCTATAAGTTCTAGCCACGGATCCGACGGATTGGCCATTTAGGGAGAGATCTGCGAAGGATTTATGCTCGGCTTTGAGAGTATAATTTTCCGGCTTTCTAGATGTAGATCTTTCATTATCTTGTGATGAGTATTATTTGATTGTTTATATTAGTTTTTCTATGCTGTAGTTAGTTTATTTTACCTCATTTATAAGTAGATCTTAATCGTTGGTAAGAAATCATGAAGTAGAGGTTGCGTTCTCTCGCTTGTGCGACGGCCTTTATCGCTTGAGAGAGATACCTAGTAAACCCTGTTTCATGACAATCAACGCCAGCCACGTCTGATCAACAGATTTAATATACATGTTTGTAGCCTGATCAACTATTTCCATGTCATCATAAATTAACATGAAGGACTTAGAGTGAAGTGTTGGTTTGGACATAATCTAGATCGATCTCTAGGAACGTGCTAGTGATTTTTGATAGCTGCGTGTGGAGGTGCTGGGTCCTGAATCGGCTATCCCAAGATCGTATTTCATGTGGAATAATACAGCCTAAGGTAGGTTAGCATCACATAAGCACCTTATGTCCTTGAAAATGGAAGTAGTGTAATACTAGGGGTTAGCACCCGTAGCTGTTAAAGAATTAAATTTTATCAACGGGGAAGATCGATGCTTAAATTGGGAGAAATAACTAATCACTCATAGTTACAACTAATCCTTAGAAACTCCTAGATGTTCATTTATGTGTTTGCTCTTGCGTATTATTGTCACCATTTTTTATTTGCTCCATAATTGGTCATTGACCGACCAAACTGTTCTCAATCTTGATTAATCGTATTTTATGAATCTTTATGGAATCGACCTGGATTCGCCTTCTCTATACTGTGATAGACCTAGTCTTATTGCTATTAGTTCATGAGTAGCACAGTAGATCAAGCTTTTTGGCTCCGTTTCCAGGGACTTTTGTCAAGAATACTTTTTAATTTGAGAATGAGAATTTGTATATATTTGTTTCTGTAGTTATCAAGTCTGTTTTGTAGTCTGTGAACAATTGGGTCGTAACAATATTTGTTCTGTTTTAGATTAAAAAAAATCCAACCTATTAAGCGAGTTGTGCATCCGCTTAAGCAAGTGCTCTGGAATCAATGGAATCGGTTCTGTTCGGTCAGAGTCAAGTCGGTAGTCAGAGTCTGTAATTTTGTGTTTGCTCAGGCGAGTGTACCAGCTTCCAAGGCAAGTATCTAATGGTTTTTTTTTTTTTTTTGATTGCAGTACTGTTGGAAATAAAATTTATGTTTTGATGATAATTCATCATATTTGTTTAAAGTATTATCTTAACCCCGTTGATGAAGTGCTGAAGCCAGCTGTTATAGTGAAAAGCTAAAAGATGTCTAGAACTGAATGTATAGGTCTTACTAGAGTCTGATATTTGTATAAGTTACATCAGACAAGCACTGTAATAATTAGTCTGTCGTAAAACTGAAAAACTGGAAGTCATCTAGAAAACTGGAAATCACTAAGACAGCAACTGAAGAAGATAAGTTCGCTGAGAGTTACAGACTCGGTTGGCTTATCTAAGAAGACTGAAGAACTGAGGGTCACAGACTCAGTTATTGAAGATTGAAGAACTGAGGGTTCAAACTCAGTTATGAAGACCAAGTCGAGACTGTAAAGTTAGACTTCAGGCAAGATTGTGGTGACCTGAACTGACTTTATGGATATTGTATGAAGACCTAAGAATCATAAGGACAATGAATTCTTAGATGATAATGAGTCATGGTGTACTCTGATTAAGTCAATTATAATCAGATGAAAACTGGAGTACTGATATTTGAAAAAGAGTAAAATCACAGTTAATGCTCCAAGTCAGTCAAGAAACTGACAAGTAATAAACTCAGTATAAAACTGATAAGAAAACTCAGTTTTATAAGTCAGCCATCCAACAAACTGATCGTACAGTCGAACGTTATAAAGGAAGCAATTTCATTGGATGAGTTACTGACACAGCAGAACGGTTAGAAAATATAGCCGTTACAAAAGAGACGTTGATACAATTCGAATTGAAGTCAGATGAACGTTGGACCTCACACTATAAATATAAGACTCTGCACCAAGGATAAAAACAACGAACTAACAAGTATTATCAAGCAAGTTTGTGCATTAGTCATCTTATTCGAATTACTATCATCTCAGCGCTATAACAAGATCATATCTAGAAATTCTTCAAGTGTTCAAGCTACACAGATTTTAACAAGAATCATACACTTTGAAGAACCACAAACAAGAATCAATTTATTGATTCTCAGCCCAACTTTGATTCTACATCAAAGGTTTTTAGATCGTGAAGCAAACCAGAAGGTTTTGCCAAGGACGATTGTGACAAGCGATCGGGTAGACTTGTGTTTGTGGTGGTAGGCGGTGAAGAGGCAATTCAACCCTCCAAGGATCAGGGTTCAAGCAATTGAAGAACGGCAACTCTACATGTTCTACAACTGTTTAGATAGTGACGCTAGGGATTAGCCAAGGACTATTGTTTAGGACTTTTTGTAATAGTTCACCTCAAGAAGTTCTAGTGGAATTTTCCTCCGCACCACAGGGGAAGAGAGGACGTACGGATTACACCACCTCGGAACCTCTATAACACTTGTCTTATTTACTTTACTCACTTACTTACTTATTCAAAGCATTTACTTACAAAGACTTTGATAGTTGATTGTTATACACCTCACAATTCACAAACTGACATTCATCGGAATTCAGTTTACTACACTCAGTTTTCACAGAGAATAACAAGATCAAGAAAAAGGCTAAAACTTATCCGCTGCCGGTTGACTCGGTTTCAAGCTTAAGTCAGTTTGACTTAACCTCAGTTTAGTCAGCTTAACTCCACACAAGTTTAACTAAACCTTAATTTGCTTTAAATCCAGTTTTAGGGTCAAGTTTATTCACCCCCCCCCTCTAAACTTGTGCTAGCCTTTCCAAGGGACCAACAAGTATGTTGCAAGATGTGCAGCCACCAAACTTGAGAGATTTATTCCTGGGATCGAGAAATTTGCTAAGGAAAAGATAAGATTACCGAAAGAGGCTAAAGAAGCAATTGAGTTGCTAGTTGAGAACATGGAAAATCGAGAAGAGGTACGAAGCAAGGGAAAGGACAAGGAGATTCCAAATCTATAAGATCCTGACAAAATGATGGCATCAAGAAATAGAGTCAATAGAGGAGATGGAGCACATGAAGTCGAGACGTACGATAAGCTGAAGGCGTATTCGGAGAGGACACCTTAAAGTATATCTTATACCAGCTATTTCTAATTAATAAAAAAAATGGATGGCATGCAAGAGCACAACTCCAAGGTAGAGAAATTTCAAGGGATTGAGATGACCAACACCGAGGACGTGAGCTATATAGGAAGACAGGGAAATCCTTATGGGTGCGGCTATCGCCCAGGTTCTGACGATCACCCAGGTTTCAGATATAATGATATAAATGGTGGTGAGAGAGCGAAGCAATATGGAGGTTTTATGCCTCAACAAAACAAACCCGGTGGTTGGGAAGCAATTGGACCTTCTAATCAAATTTGGTGAGGCCAACAACAAGATACTGGAAAGGAGGTATGGTCCTCTCCCTGATTCTGATACAGCACCAACAAATCTTGAAGCCTTTTTTAGTGCTGCCAAAAAGGGGGAAGGAAGTTCTAAGCCTGAAAGCTCCAGTGAAAAGCAGGCAAGCACAACAGAAAAGGGCAAGGGCAGCAAAGGCAATGGCATCAGGTTTGAAGATGTGAAGAAGTAGACCTTACACTCAATTTGAATTATTTCTAGATTGCTTCTATTTGCCTTTGTCTTTAAATAAAAAGATGCAATATCTTATTGCCCTATGATGGATGAATAAAATTGCTGATTTTTTGTTCTATGAAAAATTTGGATTACTTATGTTCAGGCTTATGAGGGTTTTGGCATCATCAAAAAGGGGGAAATTGTTAGGAACATTTATTATGTTTTGATGATGGGCATACTAGCTGTTATAGAAAGCCTGAAATAAGTTAGAATTCTCTGTATAAGTCTTTACTTAGAGTCTGACATGTTGTATAAGTTGAGTCAGACAAGTATTGTACTAGTTGGTAGGACGGCAAAGTAAAACAGACATTCGGCAGAGTGAAGCCAGCCAAGCACCAGCAGAGATACAATGAAGACATTATGGTCTGACTTATAACCAAGGAAGTCTGTGATGACCTTGGATAAGTCTAAGTTATATTTCAAGTGATGAAACTTAATATTCAAATATGGTGTACACTGATCTCACCCCAATCAAGGATCAGTGAAGTACAAAGATTCTCCTTAAACTGAAGCAAAGAAGAAAACAGTGAATCGGCTGAGTTAAGACAAAACGGTAAAGGAAGAGCCAAAACGGCTAAGTCTGAAGGATCACTCGACCGTTCAGAAAACAATGAAGTAATACCTGCCAGATCAGATTTAATATATGTTGAAGATTCAGAGGATCATGCATTAAATGCACAATCAATAGAGGATCAATCAAGGATGGATTTTCTGCTATACGTTTGAAGAAAGAATCCGATCACTGAAATCAAGGAGAATGCAATTAAGGGGGAATCAAGAATAAAATCAAGGATTATTCCCTCATTAATATAGCCAACGGACGGAATTTCAAAATCAAGGTTATTCAAGGCTATAAATAGAAGGCATTGACGAAAAAACAAAACAACGATCCGAAAAGAAAAAAATCAAGCGAAACTCGTCAATTCAAAAATCCTTCTCTCGAACCGACAAGGATACATCTAGTGATCAACTCGGACATCAGAGCTACAAAGTCATATTCAGCACTGAGATTGATCAAGCAAGGTTGTGGATCACATTCACATCAAACTGAAGCAACTGAATCACAGGCAATCTGAGAAGGAGTTGAGTCTGTGATAGCTGTTGAAGGATTTTGATCTCAAGGAGCAGCAAAGGAGACTGAATCATTGAAGTTGTTGCAGTCAAGGAGTGATAGTCTTGTAGATTGTGAAGCTTGGGAAGCCAAGGACAATCATACTATTGTATCTGGTGAAAACAATAGTGAATTCCTCCAATCATCACGGAGAAGAGTGGATTAAGGGATTACACCACCCTGAACCACTATAAGCCTTGTGTCAATTTACTTTCTACAATTTACTTTACAGTATTTATTTAAATTGCCTAGATCATAACTTATATCTGTGATTGCCTAAACTGATTTGAAACCAACATAGTAAGAATGGACTTATCCGTTGCCCAAAAGCTTTTAAACAAAAGAAAAGTTTTTGAAACTCCACTATAGTCATTCAACCATTCACCCCCCCCCCCCCCTCTGACTATAGTTTCACCCTTCTCTGAGACCAACAATTGGTATCGGAGCAGTGTTCCTAGTATCAGAACCTGTTCAGATCTAATTTCTGGTAACAAGGAGATCACACATTTTCAAAGTAGTTTTCAAATCTAAGTTTTCTATACGTTTACATTTATATCTTCACTTGCACTTATGGATTCCTCACTTTTTGTCAAAAGTACCTGTTTTTAATGTTAATAATTTTGATGAATATAAAATAAGAATGCTGTCTCATCTTGCAGCAACTCATGAAGAGATGCTGGATGTAATTAATGATGGACCAATCATAATCACTACTGTGGTAGGCACAGGAGCAGATCAAGGGAAGGAAATCGATAAACCTAAAAAGGATTGGACCAAGGATGACAGGAGAAGAGCAAATCTGGATTTTGTTGCAAAAGACATGATTTTGAAGACCCTAGATAGCAACATGTTCATGAGAATCAAAGACTGCAAAACAGCAAAGGAGATGTGGGATATGCTAGCATTGATAAATGAAGGATCTGAAGCAGTTAAAGAAAACAAATTATCTGTTGCAAAACAGAAATTTGAGAACTTCAAAATGAAGGCCGGTGAATCCATTGATCAAATGGACAACGCATTCTCAAGCATTATCGTGAACTGCAATGACTTGGACACACATATCCCCAGAAAGAAGTATGCTTGAAGATTTTGAGAGGCTTACCTGAAAGATGGAAGATCATAACATCAGTAATCAGAGGAACAACAAATCTTGCAAACACAGACACTCTAACCCTGATGTCCCAATTAAAAGCTCACGAATTCGAATTGAACGGTGAAGATGGTGCTCCAGCAGAGACACAAAAAATCACTGCACTGGTTGCACCCCAGCAAAGTAACTTTGCCGATTGTATCAGCAGAGAGACACAAGAACTCAAAGAACAGGTAGCTTTACTAGTCAAACGTTTTGACAGGTTTAGCAAAAAGAAGCCATTCAAGGGAAACTCATCATCAAACAAGAGGTCAAGCTCAAACAAAGACATGAATAAGAAAGATGATGAATACAGATGCTTCAACTGCAACAACAAAGGTCACTTCAAGGCTGATTGTCCTGAAGGAAATAACAAAGATGATGAAAAGAAGAAATACAAAGCATTTGAAAAGAGGAAAAGCAAGAAGGCACTGAAGGCTGAATCCAGTAGTGAAAAGAATGAAGAATCATCTGATAATGACTCAGATGACAGTGATGAAGAAGATAGCTCAGAAAATGAAAAAGCATGCTTATGTCTCATGACCAAAGAATTAAATGAAGATGAAGGTGACAGCTCAGACACTGATTTATATCTAATGACCAAAGAATCAAATAAAACTGAGGATGTCTGGTACATAGACAATGGATGTTCCAGACACATGACTGGAAACAAGAAATGGCTCACTGACTTCAAAGCTTTTGATGGACCCAAAGTCACATTTGGAGGCAAAGATAATCCTGGCAAGATTAAGGGGGAAGGCATAATACTCAAGAACAATCTGAAGATTCAAAATGTGGCATATGTCAAGGGACTTAATTTCAATTTGATGAGCATTAGTCAATTCTGTGACAAAGGCTAGAATGTGCACATCAACAAAGAAGGATGCAAAGTGATTCAGAGCCAAACCAACACAGTAGTTCTTGCAGGTAGAAGACAAGACAACATGTATGTGGTGTACTGGAGAACAGCCAAGGCAGAAACATATCTGTTTGTCAAAAATAAACAATCAACAAGCTGGATTTGGCACATAAGATTAAATCACTTGAATTTCAAGACCATCAACAAATTATCAAAGAACAAGTTAGTTGAAGGCCTGCCAGAGATCAGATTCAAAAAGGAAAGCCTATGTGAAGCATGTCAGAAAGGGAAACAAATCAAAAGTTCATTCAAGTCAAAGCCTTATCAATCTACAACAAGAGTTCTACATCTGTTACACATGGACCTGTTTGGACCAGTCACACCAGTAAGTGTAAGTGGTAAGAAATACACCCTAGTAGGGGTGGATGAATTTTCAAAATACACCTGGACCATTTTCATGAACAAGAAGAAAGAAACACTCAAAAACCTGCCTGATTTGCTGAGAAGACTCCAAAATGAAAAAGAACTGAAGATCATCAAGATTAGATCAGATAGAGGCACTGAATTTCTAAATGAAATTATCAGAACCTACTGTGAAGAAAATGGAGTGCTACATCAACTATCTGCAGCAGGAACTCCACAACAAAATGGTGTAGCAGAAAGAAGAAACAGAACTCTCAAAGAAGCAGTTAGAACAATGATTGCTGAAGCATGCTTGTCAAAGAGATTTTGGGCTGAAGCTGCAAACACAGCATGCCATACACAAAACAGATCAATCATCAACAAATATCATGGAAAGACTCCATATGAAATATGGAATGGTAGAAAACCTAATATCTCATATTTTCATATATTTGGATCAAAATGTTTTGTCTTGAACAGGAACCAGTTGCATACCTTTGATGAAAAGGCTGATGAAGCAATCTTCATGGGATACTCAAACACCAGCAAAGCATTCAGAGTACTTAAAAAAAGAACATTGGTGATTGAAGAATCAATACATGTAGTTTTTTATGAACCAAATACAAATGGTGAAGATCTTCAAGATCAAGAAAAGGAAGCAGCACAAAGGGAAATCTATACAAGTGCAACCATACCAGATTCTATCCTAAATCATCATTTTGAAAATCAAGAGGAGCCACATATATACACAACAGATCAAGCACCAGAACTTGAAGTTCATACCCATGATAAAGCTGTAGAAGCACCAAGTGAAGAACAACTTCAACCTGATCTAAATTGGCTAAGAGATCATCCTGAAGAACAAGTCATTGGAGATGTTCACACAGGAGTTAGAACCAAAAGACAACTGGAGCACATGCTAACATGCTTTCTATCACAAGTGGAACCTAAGACCATAGATGATGCAATCCAAGATGCAGATTGGATCACAGCCATGCAAGAAGAACTAAATGAATTTGAAAGAAATGAAGTCTGGGAACTTGTTGACAGACCAGATATGGCCAACATCATTGGAGCAAAATGGGTATTCATGAACAAGATGGATGAGCAAGGAACTGTTTTCAGAAACAAAGAAAGACTAGTTGCAAAAGGCTATTCTCAAGCAGAAGGAATAGATTATGATGAAATATTTGCACCAGTAGCAAGATTGGAGGCAATCAGACTCTTTCTAGCTTTTGCTGCATACAAAGATTTCAAAGTCTATCAAATGGATGTCAAGAGTGCATTTCTAAATGGACTTTTGGAAGAAGAAGTATATGTGGAACAACCTCCTGGATTTCAAATCAAAGGAAAAGAAGACAAAGTATACAAACTCAAGAAGGCCCTTTATGGACTCAAACAGCACCAAGAGCCCGGTATGAAACACTATCACAATTTCGATCAAGAATGGATTCAACAAAGGAACTATAGACAAGACTCTATTCAAACTAGAGGAAGGAACAAGTACATTGTTAGTACAAATCTATGTTGATGATATCATCTTTGGATCGTAGGATGAAAAGCTATGTGAGAAATTTGCAAACCCGATGAAGAGCAAATTTCGGATGAGCATGATGGGAGAATTAAATTATTTCCTTGGCCTTCAAGTAAAGCAAATGAAGGATGGTATTTTTTATCACTCAAGCCAAGTACACAAGAGATTTAATACACAAGTATGGGATGGATACAAGTGGCACAAATAGATACACCAATGTGTGCAAGAGTCATTCTTGGAAAAGATGAAACAGGAAAGGATGTTGATCAGAAAATGTATAGAGGAATCATTGGATCCTTACTATACTTGACTGCAAGTAGACCTGATATAGCATTTGCAGTAGGAGTATGTGCAAGATTTCAAGCTCAACCAAAAGAATCACATCTTCTAGCAGCCAAAAGGATAATCAAGTACTTGAAAAACACTATAAGTGTTGGAATTTGGTATCCAAAAGATGGAGGATTTAAATTGATATCATATTCAGACTCTAACTATGCTGGATGAAAAATAGATAGAAAAAGCACCTCTGGAACATGTCAAATGCTTGGCACCAGACTAGTCTCTTGGTTCAGTAAAAAGCAAAACTCCATATCTACATCAACAGCTGAAGCAAAATATATAGCAGCAGGTAGTTGTTGTGCTCAAGTACTTTGGATCAGACAACAGCTAAGGGATTATGGAGTGGAGGAGGAAACAATTCCAATCATGTGTGATAACACAAGTGCAATATCTATTACTGAAAATCCAGTGTTGCATTCAAGAACAAAGCACATTGATGTAAGACATCATTTTATCAGAGATCATGTTGAAAAGGAGATGTCATCCTAAAATACATACCCACCGAAGATCAATTGGCCGACATCTTCACTAAACCACTCAGTTATGAAAGATTTAGCATGTTGAGAACTGAGTTAGGAATGATTGAAATTGACTAAGTACCAAAGAGCGGCTAACTGGAGTAATAAGTGACTTCATCAACTGGTTCAACCTTTGCCGTTACAGGGGATGTAGCAGGTAAGGCACTGGTATCCAGCAAAGTTAACTTAACTGATTGTTAGGAACGGTTAAATAGAGCAGCTCAGTGAAGAATTCACTATATCGGCTAAGTGACCAGCCAAGGCACTTCACCGAATTAAATACTTGGACAAATTAAAGTGTGAACAAAATCAATTTTTACACATGGAGAATAAGGAAATTATGGAGAATTATTCTGTGGAATATTACACACGTGGAGATCAACTTACGATAATGGAGGTAACTATATTATTTTTCGAATTATAAACGCCTCGATTCCCGGGCTCTATAATTACTTACCTCAAACCACTCCCCCATTACGCTCGAATATCGCGATTTACATACACAAAATCACGCCATTATGTCATATAATTCTTCCACATTCAAACCACGTTCACACTACCCAAATCAACCTATATAAAGGTTACTTAGAGATTTTCAGAAATCTTTACACTCTCTTGCAAATTACAAACCCTACTTGTGATTTTCACTGAAAACTTGAAGAACTCCTTTCTAAACATCAACTAACTATCAATGGCTTCATCTTCCACAATCTCCCCCACTGAAAAATACTATGAAAAATCAATCATCATGGGTTCATTTTTCATACCAGAACACTATCTCTCGTTTTGTGATAATGATGCAAAAGCTCAACTCTTGGTTGACTGTTGTTCCAATTTGGGGCTGATGACCTTTCTAAACCCACCAATCACTGGAATTTGCTATGAAAATCTAATCACATTTTGGAAAAATGCCAAATTTGTGCCCAGCACAAAGAAGACTGACGTCGATTGCATCACGAGCTCAATCTTTGGAAGAGACATAGTCATCACGCCTGGTACACTAAATAGATACCTGCAACTTCCCATAATAGGTCCGGCTAATGTCAAGTTTGTGACGATTGACGTCCAGAAATTCTAGGCTGAAATAGCCAAGAACCCCAGAAGAAACAACAAAACATACAATCTACCCAGATCAATGCTCAAACTTCCGTTTGCCGAATTTGCACCGCCATCACCAAGAATATTGAAGGCGAGAAAAGGGTCTATGGAAAACCTAACTGAGGTTCGGATCAGACTGATGGCAATCATCTACGAAGGTACCAAATTCGACTGGGCAACATTTGTTTTCAATCGATTGAAGGATCAAATTCAAAAGGAAATTGATCTATCAATAACGGCACCAAGCAAGGGTTTACAGAAAAAGGGCGATTTCTGCGAGAGGAAATCATATAGGTTCCCTCTTCAACACCTATTCAACGAATTGAAAGTACAACCCACCAATTTGCAGTCTCCACACAAGTCAAAGACCATGTTTACTTACATCAAGGCTTCCATGAAGCCCAAACCCATTGCTGGGAGCAAAAGAAAACAACCTGAAGGCCGTAGATTAGGAGTGGGACGAAGAACCAGATCCCAGACAGCACATGAAAGCATCTCTCTCGCACTGGAACCAAAGAACTTGAATGAACCTGTGACAATAAGTGACGAAACAGCAACAGAAGAAAAAAAAGCAACAAGAGGAAATCACCTATCTGGAGGAAGGTGAGGAAGGATATAGAATCACTTCATTTGAAGAGGAATAGATAGATGAGGAAGAAGATGAGTCAGAGGATGAACACTTAGAAGGTGGAAATCTTGAAGCAAATCAAGAAGATTTGGGGATTTCTGATGATGAACTGACTCTTCAAGAAGTGCTTTTCAAAAGCATTGGTAAAGTTGACAAACAGCTCAATGAGCCAGCTAATAAAGCTCACTCAGCCGAAATTGTCAACTCCCCCACAATTGCACAAAGGGGAACAAGCAGATGAAGCAGTCCACACTCAACAGCGAACTCTAAATGACCCTATGTCTAATGAGGAAGAACACGAACAGATAGAAGAAGGAGAAGAAGATGCACAAGATGAAAAGGAAGAGGAAGAGGAGGAAAAGAAAGAAAGAGAAGTTGACCTGGAGAATGAGACAGAGCAAGATAGAGATGCTGCGGATGATGGAGATGAAGAGGATGTCCATGTGGCACCAGAGGAAATTGATCCAGAGAGAGTTTTCAATCTGGACATTCAACCCCTCATTGTGGACATAGAAAGGCAATATTTCAGCAGGCAAAACCTGAAGAATGCCTTAAGGAGTGAAGCAACCTCCTTCAACCACAAGATTGAGGCCCTCATCAATCATATCAAGATCCAAGATGAGGTCATGGAGAGACAAGGAAACCTGCTTTGCAATTTACAACAACTCATCCCTCACCATGACCAAACCAATCTTGAATTTCATGCCGAGACAATTGACAACAATCTTAAGCCTTGGTGGACACTCTCAATGCTCACACTCAACAAATTCAAAGATCCGGACGAGGTAATGGAGCAAATCGCGCAATTGGACCTTCTAATCAAAGTTGGTGAGGCCAACAACAAGATACCGGAAAGGAGGTATGGTCCTCTCCCCGATTCGATACAAAGACCAACAAATCTTGAAGCCTTTTTTAGTGCTGCCAAAAAGGGGGAAGGAAGTTCTAAGCCTGAAAGCTCCAGTGAAAAGGAGGCAAGCCCAACAGAAAAGGGCAAGGGCAGCAAAGGCAAAGGCATCAGGTTTGAAGATGTGAAGAAGTAGACCTTACACTCAATTTGAATTATTTCTAGATTGCTTCTATTTGCCTTTGTCTTTAAATAAAAAGATGTTGTATCTTATTGCCCTATGATGGATGAATAAAATTGCTGAATTTTTGTTCTATGAAAAATTTGGATTACTTATGTTCAGGCTTATGAGGGTTTTAGGATCATCAAAAAGGGGGAAATTGTTAAGAACATTTATTATGTTTTGATGATGGCCATACTAGCCGTTATAGCAAGCCCGAAATAAGTTTGAATTCCTCTGTATAAGTCTTTACTTAGAGTCTGACATGTTGTATAAGTTGAGTCAGACAAGTATTGTACTAGTTGGTAGGACGGCAAAGTAAAACAGACATTCGGCAGAGTGAAGCCAGCCAAGCACCAGCAGAGATACAATGAAGACATTATGGTCTGACTTATAACCAAGGAAGTCTGTGATGACCTTGGATAAGTCTAAGTTATATTTCAAGTGATGAAACTTAATATTCAAATATGGTGTACACTGATCTCACCATCAAGGATCAGTGAAGTACAAAGATTCTCCTTAAACTGAAGCAAAGAAGAAAACAGTGAATCGGCTGAGTGAAGACAAAACGGTAAAGGAAGAGCCAAAACGGCTAAGTCAGAAGGATCACTCGACCGTTCAGAAAACAATGAAGTAATACCTACCAGATCAGATTTAATATATGTTGAAGATTCAGAGGATCATGCATTAAATGCACAATCAATAGAGGATCAATCAAGGACGGATTTTCTGCTATACGTTTGAAGAAAGAATCCGATCACTGAATCAAGGAGAATGCAATTAAGGGGGAATGAAGAATAAAATCAAGTATTATTCCCTCATTAATATAGCCAACGGACGGAATTTCAAAATCAAGGTTATTCAAGGCTATAAATAGAAGGCATTGACAGAAAAACAAAACAACGATCTGAAAAGAAAAAAATCATGCAGAAACTCAGTCAATTCAAAAAGCCTTCTCTCGAACTTACAAGGATACATCTAGTGATCAACTCGGACATCGAGCTACAAAGTCATATTCAGCACTGAGATTGATCAAGCAAGGTTGTGGATCACATTCACATCAAACTGAAGCAACCGAATCAGAGGCAATCTGAGAAGGAGTTGAGTCTGTGATAGCTGTTGAAGGATTTTTATCTCAAGGAGCAAAGAAAGGAGACCGAATCACCGAAGTCATTGCGGTCAAGGAGTGATAGTCTTGTAGATTGTTAAGCTTGGGAAGCCAAGGACAATCATACTATTGTATCTGTGAAAACAATAGTGAATTCCTCCAATCATCACAGGAGAAGAGTGGATTAAGGGATTACACCACCCTGAACCACTATAAGCCTTGTGTCAATTTACTTTCTGCAATTTACTTTGCAGTATTTATTTAAATTGCCTAGATCATAACTTATATCTGTGATTGCCTAAACTGATTTGAAAACAACATAGTAAGAATGGACTTATCCGCTGCCCAAAAGCTTTTAAACAAAAGTAAAGTTTTTGAAACTCCACTATAGTCATTCACCCCCCCCCCCCTTCTGACTATAGTTTCGCCCTTCTCTGGGACCAACAATTGGTATCGGAGCAGTGTTCCTAGTATCAGAACATGTTCAGATCTAATTTCTGGTAACAAGGAGATCACACATTTTCAAAGTATTTTTCAAATCTAAGTTTTCTATACGTTTACATTTATATCTTCACTTGCACTTATGGATTCCTCAAACTTTTTGTCAAAAGTACATGTTTTTAATGTTAATAATTTTGATGAATATAAAATAAGAATGATGTCTCATCTTGCAAAGAACTCATGAAGAGATGCTTGGATGTAATTAATGATGGACCAATCATAATCACTACCGTGGTAGGCACAGAGCGATCAAGGGAAGGAAATCGATAAACCTAAAAAGGATTGGACCAAGGATGACAGGAGAAGAGCAAATCTAGATTTTGTTGCAAAAGACATGATTTTGAAGACCCTAGATAGCAACATGTTCATGAGAATCAAAGACTGCAAAATAGCAAAGGAGATGTGGGATAAGCTAGCATTGATAAATGAAGGATCTGAAGCAGTTAAAGAAAACAAATTATCTGTTGCAAAACAGAAATTTGAGAACTTCAAAATGAAGGCTGGTGAATCCATTGATCAAATGGACAACAGATTCTAAAGCATTATCAGTGAACTACAATAGCTTGGACACACATATCCCCAGAAAGAAGTATGCTTGAAGATTTTGAGAGGCTTACCTGAAAGATGGAAGATCATAACATCGGTAATCAGAGGAACAACAAATCTTGCAAACACAGACACTCTGACCCTGATGTCCCAATTAAAAGCTCATGAATTCGAATTGAACGGTGAAGATGGTGCTCCGACATAGACACAAAAAATCACCGCATCTTGGTTGCACCCCAAAGAAAGTAACTTTGCCGATTGTATCACGAGAGACACAAGAACTCAAAGAACAGGTAGCTTTATTAGTCAAACGCTTTGACAGGTTTAGCAAAAAGAAGCCATTCAAGGGAAACTCAACATCAAACAAGAGGTCAAGCTCAAACAAAGACATGAAGAAGAAAGATGATGAATACAGATGCTTCAACTGCAACAAGAAAGGTCACTTCAAGGCTGATTATCCTGAAGAAAATGACAAAGATGATGAAAAGAAGAAATACAAAGCATTTGAAAAGAGGAAAAGCAAGAAGGCATTGAAGGCTGAATCCAGTAGTGAAAAGAATGAAGAATCATCTGATAATGACTCAGATGACAGTGATGAAGAAGATAGCTCAGAAAATGAAAAAGCATGCTTATGTCTTATGACCAAAGAATTAAATGAAGATGAAAAAAGAGGTGACAGCTCAGACACTGATTTATGTCTAATGACCAAAGAATCAAATGAAACTGAGTATGTCTGGTACATAGACAGTGGATGTTCCAGACACATGACAGGAAACAAGAAATGGCTCACTGACTTCAAAGCTTTTGATGGACCCAAAGTCACATTTGGAGGCAAAGATAATCCTGGCAAGATTAAGGGGGAAGGCATAATACTCAAGAACAATCTGAAGATTCAAAATGTGGCATATGTCAAGGGACTTAATTTCAATTTGATGAGCATTAGTCAATTCTGTGACAAAGACTAGAATGTGCACTTCAACAAAGAAGGATGCAAAGTGATTCACAGCCAAACCAACACAGTAGTTCTTGCAGGTAGAAGACAAGACAACATGTATGTGGTGTACTGGAGAACAGCCAAGGCAGAAACATGTCTATTTGTCAAAAATAAACAATCAACAAGCTGGATTTGGCACAGAAGATTAAATCACTTAAATTTCAAGACCATCAACAAATTATCAAAGAACAAGTTAGTTGAAGGCCTGCCAGAGATCAGATTCAAAGCCTTATCAATCTACAACAAGAATTCTACATCTGTTACACATGGACCTGTTTGGACCAAATCACACCGAAGTGTAAGTGGTAAGAAATACACCCTAGTAGGGGTGGATGACTTTTCAAAATACACCTGGACCATTTTCATGAACAAGAAGAAAGAAACACTCAAAAACCTGCCTGATTTGCTGAAAAGACTCCAAAATGAAAAAGAATTGAAGATCATCAAGATTAGATCAGATAGAGGCACTGAATTTCTAAATGAAATTATCAGAACCTACTGTGAAGAAAATGGAGTGCTACATCAACTATCTGTAGTAGGAACTCCACAACAAAATGGTGTAGCAGAAAGAAGAAACAGAACTCTCAAAGAAGCAGTTAGAACAATGATTGCTGAAGCATGCTTGCCAAAGAGATTTTGGGCTGTAGCTGCAAACACAGCATGCCATACACAAAACAGATCAATCATCAACAAATATCATGGAAAGACTCCATATGAAAGATGGAATGGTAGAAAACCTAATATCTCATATTTTCATATGTTTGGATCGAAATGTTTTGTCTTGAACAGGAACCAGTTGCATACCTTTGATGAAAAGGCTTATGAAGCAATCTTCATAGGATACTCAAACACCAGCAAAGCATTCAGAGTACTTAACAAAATAATATTGGTGATTGAAGAATCAATACATGTAGTTTTTTATGAACCAAATACAAATGGTGAAGATCTTCAAGATCAAGAAAAGGAAGCATCACAAAGGGAAATCTATACAAGTGCAACCATACCAGCTTCTATCCTAAATCATCATTTTGAAAATCAAGAGGAGCCACATATATACACAACAGACCAAGCACCAGAAGTTGAAGTTCATACCCATGATGAAGCTGTAGAAGCACCAAGTGAAGAACAACTTCAACCCGATCTAAATTGGCTAAGAGATCATCCCGAAGAACAAGTCATTGGAGATGTTCACACAGAGTTAGAACCGAAGACAACCTGAGCACATGCTAACATGCTTTCTATCACAAGTGGAACCTAAGACCATAGATGATGCAATCCAAGATGCAGATTGGATCACAGCCATGCAAGAAGAACTAAATGAATTTGAAAGAAATGAAGTCTGGGAACTTGTTGACAGACCAGATATGGCCAACATCATTGGAGCAAAATGGGTATTCAGGAACAAGATGGATGAGCAAGGAACTGTTGTCAGAAACAAAGCAAGACTAGTTGCAAAAGTCTATTCTCAAGCAGAAGGAATAGATTATGATGAAACATTTGCACCAGTAGCAAGATTGGAGGCAATCAGACTCTTTCTAGCTTTTGCTGCATACAAAGATTTCAAAGTCTATCAAATGGATGTCAAGAGTGCATTTCTAAATGGACTTTTGGAAGAAGAAGTATATGTGGAACAACCTCCTGGATTTCAAATCAAAGGAAAAGAAGACAAAGTATACAAACTCAAGAAGGCCCTTTATGGACTCAAACAGCACCAAGAGCCTGGTATGAAACACTATCACAATTTCTGATCAAGAATGGATTCAACAAAGGAACTATAGACAAGACTCTATTCAAACTAGAGGAAGGAACAAGTACATTGTTAGTACAAATCTATGTTGATGATATCATCTTTGGGTCAGAGGATGAAAAGCTATGTGAGAAATTTGCAAACCTGATAAAGAGCAAATTTAAGATGAGCATGATGGGAGAATTAAATTATTTCCTTGGCCTTCAAGTAAAGCAAATGAAGGATGGTATTTTTATTAGTCAAGCCAAGTACACAAGAGATTTAATACACAAGTATGGGATGGATACAAGTGGCACAGCAGATACACCAATGTGTGCAAGAGTCATTCTTGGAAAAGATGAAACAGGAAAGGATGTTGATCAGAAAATGTATAGAGGAATCATTGGATCCTTACTATACTTGACTGCAAGTAGACCTGATATAGCAATTGCAGTAGGAGTATGTGCAAGATTTCAAGCTCAACCAAAAGAATCACATCTTCTAGCAGCCAAAAGGATAATCAAGTACTTGAAAAACACTATAAGTGTTGGAATTTGGTATCCAAAAGATGGAGGATTTAAATTGATATCATATTCAGACTCTGACTATGCTGGATGCAAAATAGATAGAAAAAGCACCTCTGGAACATGTCAAATGCTAGGCACCAGACTAGTCTCTTGGTTCAGTAAAAAGCAAAACTCCATATCTACATCAACAGCTGAAGCAGAATATATAGCAGCAGGTAGTTGTTGTGCTCAAGTACTTTGGATCAGACAACAGCTAAGGGATTATGGAGTGGAGGAGGAAACAATTCCAATCATGTGTGATAACACGAGTGCAATATCTATTACTGAAAATCCAGTGTTGCATTCAAGAACCTTAATTTGTTTTAAATCCAGTTTTAGGGTCAAGTTTATTCACCCCCCCCCCTCTAAACTTGTGCTAGCCTTTCCAATGGACCAACAATTGGTATCGGAGCGGTGTTTCTTTGATAAGACATCAATTGCTATGTATCTCCTCTAGTTGCTCTCTTTTGAAAACTCAGTTTTCAGTTGTTAAACAATCAATTTTCACTCACTCACTATGGATAACAATCAATATGCAAGACAGATGCTTATGTGCAACATGGACAGATTTGACGAATATAAACGTCGTATGCAGGCCTTTCTAGCAGCTACTCATGATGAAATGATGGATGTACTCACTGATGGACCAATTCATATTACTCACATGCAAACTGAAGGTGAGAGACAAATTCGAGTTCCAAAGCCCAAATCCGAGTGGACCAGTGATGATCGCAAGCGAAACAATCTCAACAATGTTGCTATGGACTTTATTCTTAGAACTCTTGACAGCAACATGTACTTGAAGGTGAAAGAATGCACAACTGCCAAGGAAATGTGGGATAAACTACAACTTGTTTGTGAAGGAACAGATTCAATTAAGGAAAACAAGATCTTTGTTGCAAAACAAAAGTTTGAAAATTTCAAGATGAAATCTAGTGAAACTATTGACCAAGTGGAAACAAGATTCAGTGCTATCATGGATGAATTAGATCTACTCAAGATTGAATACTCTAAGAAATTTATCAACACAAGAATCTTGAAGGCATTACCAATGTGCTGGAAGATGAAGGTCACTGCTATGGAAGAATCTAGAAGACTTGACATAGAGGATTCATTCAAAATCTTCTCGATCCGAAAGCTTATGAATTCAAGGTGAAGATTTTACAAGCACAAACTTTGCAATAATCAAAGCTCGGAAGAACCAAAAACCACAAAGACTTGCAAAGAAGATCAAATGACATTCAAGAAAACTCATATAGCAATCTTCATGAATTGGATGAGATGGAAGAACAAATGGCTCTAATGATGAACAGAATTCGAAGAATGAAGAGTGGACATCCAGTCACTCAGAAGTTTATCAAAAGGACTCCTGAGAAAAGAAAAGATGATGAATATCTCTGTTTCAACTGCAAGAAACCTGGACATTACAAAGCTGAATGTCCAGAACTAACCAAGAAGACGCCACCAAGAAGAGTTGGTAGAAGAGCACTCCTTGCTGGAGATGAATCAGATTATGAAGCTGGTACTGAAAGACTATAAGATGACACAGCTTTAATGGCACACATGGAAGATGCAAATGAGGTATGCGAGTCTAACTCTAAATATTCCTTAGCTCAGATTTCCATGCAAAATGCATGTTCTTCAACCGCTGACACCAATCCAAAAAACCAACAACTAGAAGAAACACTTGATGAATCAGCTAGTAACTATTCAAGCTGGTTATGAATCAATTAAAGCTGAGAAGGAAAGTCTAATTCTTGAAGTTGAAAGATTGAAGTCTGAATTAAAAGTGTTAAAACTGACTAGAACTGATAAAGAAAAGATTCAGCATCAGCCGACTATATCAGCAGCAGCAACTGAATCATTTGCTCAATCAAGTTCGGTTACCGGATTCAAATCTGGAAAACCATATGGAGACAAAATTGGTTTAGGATTTGATACACAGCAATCTTTTAAGGATGGAACCAACAAAGCTGTCAAACCTAGTACCAAAACTGGTATCAAGTTTGTAGCTGAGAAACTTCCACAAACTGAGAAAATTGTTGAACCAGTAAAGCCAGTATCGCATAGGACAAATCAGTTTTCCAAGCAAAACAACCAGATTTACCTATAAAGGGAAACCAAATGGTAAATCGGCTGTACCTCAAGAAAACCAAACTGGGAAATCAACTACCAGGTCCACAAAAACCAATCAAGTCAAGAACCAGAAAAATTACAGTCAAAGTAAATCCAAGAATGTCAATCATTCAAGGATTCACACATTCAGGAGGAAAGGAAGACTATATCCCATTGATGATGATTGGAATTTTACTGCATCCATTGCTAAAACTGATAATAACAATCATTCCAGACAGAAAACCTATCAAAGGTTTCAGTCCAAGACTCGGCAGAAGACTAATCTCAGTTCTCAGCAAAAGTCCCAGTACCAAGGTCAGTTCAGACCTCAGTACAGAAGGAATGACGGTTATGATTCTAGCTTTAATAATAGAAAGAAACATGGAAATAAGTTTCAGTCAAAATACCTGAGAGATCATATAAATAAGACACAGTCCAAAAACATAGATACTATGGGAGTGTGGCTTACATATATGAAAACAAGTGCAACAATATCCGAAGAATCCCAAAAGGATATATTCCCAAAGTTGTACTGACAACTGACCCCCATGGACCCAAACTGAATTGGGTACCTAAAAACTTCTAATTTTTATTGCGGGATATATGGTACTTTGACAGTGGTTCCTCTAGACACATGACAAAGAGTAAAGACTGTCTCAGTAATTTTATTTCAAAAGATGGACCAAATGTTAATTTTGGAAGTAAAGACAAACCTAGATACACCAGAGGTTATGGCACCTTAATCAGGAATGGACTTACAATCAAGAATGTATCTTATGTAGAAGGACAACACTACAAGCTACTCAAAGACTAAATCAATTTTGTGATATGGGATACAAAGTTACTTTCGACAAAGAATTCGCGTTGTCGTCGCCGAATCGCTTATCAAGTTGTCCTAGCCGGAAGAAGAAAAGAAAATATGTACGTAGTAGATTGGACAACAGCCGTTGCTGAAACTTGTTTGCTTGTGCATACAAAATCAGAAATCAGTTGGCTATGGCACAAGAAACTGAGTCATCTTAATTTTGATGACATCAACACACTTGTTAAGAAGCAGTTAGTCATTGGACTACCAGAAATATCATATAAGAAGGACAGCTAATGTGATGCATGTCAACAAGGAAAGCAAACAAAAGCAAGTTTCAAGACCAAATCTCAGCATTCAACAACCAGACATCTAAAATTGCTACACATGGATTTATTTGGACCTATTACACCAATAAGTATCAGTGGAAAGAAGTATACATTGGTGGTAGTTGATGATTTTTCAAGATACACTTGGGTAATCTTTCTAGTCAAGAAAAGTGAAACCAAGCAAAGACTCACAGACCTACTCAAGAGACTTCAAAATCAGAAAGGAGTTTCAGTTGTGAAGATAAGATCAGATAAAGGAACTGAATTCCTCAACAGTGTGATTATTGAATATTGTGAAGAAAATGGTGTTTTACACCAACTTGCTGCCACAGGAACACCTCAACAGAATGGTGTAGCTGAAAGAAGAAATAGAATGCTAAAAGAAGCTGGGAGGACTATGATCTGTGAAGCTAAGCTACCTGAAAGATATTGGGCAGAAGCAGTTAACACAGCTTGTTACACTCAGAACAGAGCTCTAATGAACAAAAGACATGAGAAGACTCCTTATGAAATTTGGAATGGAAGAAAACCAAATGTTTCATACTTTCATGCTTTTGGAAGAAAATGTTTCATACACAATAATGGAAAAGATCAACTTCATGTTTTTCAGCTCAAGGCTGATGAAGGAATTTTTCTAGGATATTCAAGTGTCAGCAAAGCTTTTAGAGTGCTAAATAAAAAGACACTCAAGCATGAAGAATCAATACATGTAGTATTTGATGAACCAAACTTCCCTGGTGAAGCAACTGAAGACCGTCAAGAACCAGTTTCTCAGCCTCAGTTACCAGTCATGCCAGAACCAGTTTCAGTTGACATTGGAAGACTACAAATTTCAGAATGCTCAGATGAAGATCAATCTCAGTCTCCAACTACTTATCAAACCACACCTGAACTACATGTTACTGATCCAACTGAAGAAATTCAAGAACCAGTTCTTGAAGAACCAGTCGAACAAGATGTAAATCCTTTGATACAAACACCCACATATCAATGGATGAGAAATCACCCTGAAGAACAAGTAATTGGTGATACTCAAACTGGCGTTCGAACAAGACATCAATTAGATGCAATGATTGCGTGTTTTCTATCTCAATCAGAACCTAAAGAAATTGAAGAAGCTTTGAAAGATCCAGACTGGATATTATCTATGCAAGAAGAACTCAATGAATTTGAGAGAAATCAAGTATGGGAATTGGTAGATAGACCAGTTCATGTCAATATCATTGGAACCAAATGGGTTTTCAGAAATAAACTTGATGAAGATGGGAATATCATCAGAAACAAAGCTAGACTTGTAGCTAAAGGATACTCTCAAGCTGAAGGCATAGACTTTGATGAAACCTATGCACCAGTTGCAAGATTAGAAGCAATCAGATTATTTCTTGCCTTTGCAGCTCATAAGAAATTCAAGGTTTATCAGATGGATGTTAAAAGCGTATTTCTGAATGGAATTCTTGAAGAAGAAGTATACGTTCAACAACCACCTGGATTCGAAATCAAAGATCAAGTAGATAAATTTTTCAAGCTAAGGAAAGCTCTTTATGGACTTAAACAAGCACCAAGAGCTTGGTACGAAACTCTATCTCAGTTTCTGGTGGATAATGGATTTATCAAAGGAACAATCGACAAAACTTTATTCAGGATGAAGAATGGAGAAGATACTCTACATGTTCAAATTTATGTTGATGATATCATTTTTGGATCCGGAAATGAACAGCTTTGTGATAAATTTGCAAGTTTGATGAAAAACGTATTTCAGATGAGTATGATGGGAGAATTGAATTACTTTCTTGGTTTTCAAGTTAAACAGTTAGATGATGGAATTTTCATTCACCAAACAAAGTATACAAGAGAACTTAACAAAAAGTTTGGTATGGAAAAATCTACTGGAATTTCTACACCAATGGGGACCAACATCAGGCTAGACAAAGACAAAGAAGGCAAAGATGTTGATCAAACACTCTACAGAAGGATGATTTGAAGCTTACTTTATCTTACAGCAAGTAGACCAGACATATCTTTTACTGTTGGTGTATGTGCAAGATTTCACTCCAAACCAAAGGAAAATCATCTCACAGTTGTGAAAAGGACATTCAAATATTTTAAAGACACAGATGGAGTTGGAATATGGTATTCAAAAGAAAGAGAATTCAAGCTGATTTCTTATTCAGACTCAGATTATGCTGGATGCAAAGTGGACAGAAAAAGCACATCAGGCATATGTCAGTTACTAGGAAACAGAATTGTGTCATGGTTTAGCAAGAAGCAAAACTCAATTTCAACTTCAACAACTGAAGCAGAGTAGCTGTAAGTTGTTGTGCTCAAGTTTTATGGATCAGACAGCAATTAAGAGATTATGGGATAGAAGAAGGAACAATTCCCATAATGTGTGACAACACAAGTGCAATTGCAATCACTGATAATCCAGTGTTACACTCAAGAACAAAACACATTGATGTGCGTCATCACTTTATAAGAGATCATGCAGAGAAAAAGGATATAACAGTTCTTTATGTACCTACTGAAGATCAGTTGGCAGATATCTTTACAAAGCCATTGGACAAAGAAAGATTTGCAAAATTAAGAACTGAGTTGGGAATAATCAAAGTCGGTTAAAAATCAGTTAAGCCAGAGATTCGTCAAAGGGATTAATCTTTGTTAATGTTGGGTGCGCTCACTTAACAGATCAGTCATTGACATCAACAATCTCAAACTGATTAACTGATTAACTGAAAGTTTGATGAAACTGGACATTATTTCTAAAACTGACCTCAGCATCTGTTTCTATTCCAGTCAAATTTAGTCAAAGGTTGACATGATAAAATCAACAGCAGTTATGTCACATTAAAATACTGCAATTCTTTTTGTCATAATTTCGCGTGTACACTCCATATTTGTCAGAACAGTACATGCATCGGTTACCCAAAACCATCATGGAATTTGAAAAGTTGTACTACTCAACCGCTAGAATTTCCTACCTATTTATTCAACCTCTATTCACATTATTTCCAATCAAAATTCGAATCCTCATCCTTTCCAGAAAACAAAACAAACCCTTCAAAATCTCTCTTCTCAAAAATCATTTTTGTGTTCACACTCAAACATGACCGCTTCAGAAAAATCAAAACAAGAAAGATTAATAACCGAGTTAGATGAGCTGACATTCGAAATGTATGAAGCTCTGTGTCAAAACACTCTGTTAGCAAGCTGGATATGTGATAAAATCGAGAAAAAACCAGGCTTGAGAAACTTACTGGAAGTTAAGTTCAAAGAGGAACGTGATACAGAAGGAATTTTGCAATTTTGGCAAAATATGCGTTTGGTACGAGACTCTCTGATGACCAAAGTTCATAGAGATCGCATTGTTCTCAATGAAAGCGTCATAAGGACACTCTTTGACTTCCCAAATTCAACTAAGACAACAACAGATTGGAGTACTTTACCATTGAAAATAGAAGCTTTTCTTGAGCTACTTACTTTTTCTACAGAACCAATCGAACCTGGTATTCATGTAGACAAAATCAAGCCAGAATTTGGACACCTCGGCGATGGCTCAAAAACACGTCATTGGGAAATCCAAAGGAGTTAGTATACTTGTCGAAGAAAATATTTATCTCATGAACATAATCTGGGATGGAATAGAATTCAATTGGGCGGGCTATGTTGTCAATCAGTTTAAGAGACAACATTCGGCTGAATTAGACAGTGCAAGACGAGCTAAAGCCGAAGGACAAGAAACTGTTGATAGATTCCGACTGGAGAAGACACTCAGTGGAATCATTCAGTTTTACTTAGAAAGAATCAAGGAAGGGAAGCAAGCAAGGCAATCTGCACCTACAAAGGAAATCACAGGAACAACTTCCCAACCTGAAGCAAGTCAGAAAACTGTGTCTCAGCCGGAAGCTGTACACAAAGGGACTAAGCGAAAGGCTGAATCAGCAGAAGCAATATCAGTTGTAAGATGCTTGTACCCAGAAATCTCAAAAGAAAAAGCACCAACTGAGGGGAAACAGCAACAACAACAACCGACAACTGAAGTTACACAAGAAAAGATCACTACTGACCATACTTCTCAGTCACGGCATCAATTACTTCAGCAATCGGCACAAATTTTTAAGCTGATAGAATCATCAAGCTAATGAAGATGAAACTTAAACCAGAAGATTCTCGAGATGTCAGTCTACAGACTGAAGAAAAACTACTCTTGGAGAAATTGGAAGTTAGAGATCTATATGCTATGTTTCCTATTTCGGAATTTCTTGACAATTGTTTCAAAAGATTCACTGAACTAGCAAAAAGAAGAGAATCGGGCACATCATCTACCTCGAAAGATACTTCAAAGAAGAATGATGATGATAAAGCTGATGAATCAAGAAAAGAAGCTGATGAGACTACAGTCTTGCAAACAGAAAATCAACCTCAAACTGTAGCAATGCAAACTGTATCTCAGCAAGAAGGATTACCAGTTGAAGATCGACAACTGACAATCGAAGCAAAGGTTGATGGAACTGCTAATCAACAACTGATGATTATTAAAGATAATACTCAGTTTAAGGATCCAATAGAAGATACTTATGATCCTTCTGACATCCTCACAAAGGATGAATTGGCAAAAGTACATGAAAATTTGAAGATTGTGCATAGTAGCAAGGATGCACAAAATGATCTTTTATCAAATATTTCTGGATATCTCGATTATAGAACCAGAACCGATGTTTCATTTCATGCAAGACTAGAGATGATCCACAAATCAAGTTCAAGTTCTGCTTCAGAAATTTTGTTACTCAAACAAAAACTTGAATACTCAACCGCGGTAGATTGGGAAACACATGCCCAAGCTCACTGGCATATGAATCAGCATATCTATGGGTTAGAAACTCAGCTTAAGGAGGTACTTGCTTCTCAACGACAGATCGCAGAAGATCAAAAAGCAACCCATGTCCTGGTAGATCAGTTATATGATGCCAAAAAGGGGGAAGCTGAAGAAGAAAAGCTGAAGTTACTTGGAGAAATGAAGCAACTTGAAGATGAATTGCAAAGATACAAATCAGATCCTAAGTTCTTAAGGAAAGAACTCACTGACGAATAGCTCATTTAAAAGTACAGTGAACCTGGAGACAGAAGAGTTGCTCTAACAAAGGATCTATGGATCAAGTTTGCCAACGATCACAATCCTATCAAAGCTAAGTATAGGGACAGGACAACTGAAGAATCCTTGAACTACTTTTTATCTGATTTATTCTCAAAGTAGAAAATGGCACAATACAAGAAAAATCAGAGGATTGATGATAAACTGAAGATTAAAGACAAGACTGAACAAATGAAAGCAGATATAGTAGAATTTGAAAATTACTACTTGAAAGAATCAGACTTACCAAAGCTAATTCAATGGAGAAGATGGAAAGAAGGAAGTCAAGTTGACTACAACAAGACTTTTTCAAAGATAGACTCCAAGCTAGAAGATGATTTTCGTATGTATGACAAAGCAAGAAAATTTGATTCAGTCATGCAAAAAGCACAAAAGAGAACTTAGTATCTAGTTACACTATTTTGAACAAAATGTAACTACTCCGGTTTTTGCTCATTCTAATGAAATCCAGTTTCCAGTTTTACATTGCTTTGATCTTTAACCTTTTCTTTTAAGGAGAGTTTTGGCATCATCAAAATGGGGGAAATTGTTGGAAATAAAATTTATGTTTTGATGATAATTCATCATATTTGTTTAAAGTATTATCTTAACCCCATTGATGAAGTGCTGAAGCCAGCTGTTATATTGAAAAGATAAAAGATGTCTAGAACTGAATGAATATGTCTTACTAGAGTCTGATATTTGTATAAGTTACATCAGACAAGCACTGTAAAAATTAGTGTGTCGTAAAACTGAAAAACTGGAAGTCATCTAGAAAACTGGAAATCACTAAGACAGAAACTGAAGAAGATAAGTTCGCTGAGAGTTACCGACTCGGTTGGCTTATCTAAGAAGACTGAAGAACTGAGTGTCACAGACTCAGTTATTGAAGATTGAAGAACTGAGGATTCAAACTCAGTTATGAAGACCAAGTCGAGGCTGTAAAGTTAGACTTCAGGCAAGATTGTGGTGACCTGAACCGACTTTATGGATCTTGTATGAAGACCTAAGAATCATAAGGACAATGAATTCTTAGATGATAATGAGTCATGGTGTACTCTAATTAAGTCAATTATAATCAGATGAAAACTGGAGTACTGATATTTGAAAAAGAGTAAAATCACAGTTAATGCTCCAAGTCAGTCAAGAAACTGAAAGTAATAAACTCAGTATAAAACTGATAAGAAAACTCAGTTTTATAAGTCAGCCATCCAACAAACTGATCGTACAGTCGAACGTTATAAAGGAAGCAATTTCATTGGATGAGTTACTGACACAGCAGAACGGTTAGAAAATATAGCCGTTACAAAAGAGACGTTGATACAATTCGAATTGAAGTCAGATGAACGTTGGACCTCACACTATAAATATAAGACTCTGCACCAAGGATAAAAACAACGAACTAACAAGTATTATCAAGCATGTTTGTGCATTAGTCATCTTATTCGAATTACTATCATCTCAGCGCTATAACAAGATCATATCTAGAAATTCTTCAAGTGTTCAAGCTACACAGATTTTAACAAGAATCATACACTTTGAAGAACCACAAACAAGAATCAATTTATTGATTCTCAGCCCAACTTTGATTCTACATCAAAGGTTTTTAGACTGTGAAGCAAACCATGAAGGTTTTGCCAAGGACAGTTGTGACAAGCAGTCGGGTAGACTGTGTTTGTGGTGGTAGCTGGTGAAGAGGCAATTCAACCCTCCAAGGATCAGGGTTCAAGCAATTGAAGAACGGCAACTCTACCTGTTCTACAACTGTTTAGATAGTGACGCTAGGGATTAGCCAAGGACTATTGTTTAGGACTTTTTGTAATAGTTCACCTCAAGAAGTTCTAGTGGAATTTTCCTCCGCACCACAGGGGAAGAGAGGACGTACAGGATTACACCACCTGGAACCTCTATAACACTTGTCTTATTTACTTTACTCACTTACTTACTTATTCAGCATTTACTTACAGCACTTTGATAGTTGATTGTTATACACCTCACAATTCACAAACTGACATTCATCGGAATTCAGTTTACTACACTCGGTTTTCACAGAGAATAACAAGATCAAGAAAAAGGCTAAAACTTATCCGCTGCCGGTTGACTCGGTTTCAAGCTTAAGTCAGTTTGACTTAACCTCAGTTTAGTCAGCTTAACTCCACACAAGTTTAACTGAACCTTAATTTGCTTTAAATCTAGTTTTAGGGTCAAGTTTATTCACCCCCCCCCCCTCTAAACTTGTGCTAGCCTTTCCAAGGGACCAACAAGTATGTTGCAAGATGTGCAGCCACCAAACTTGAGAGATTTATTCCTGGGATCGAGAAATTTGCTAAGGAAAAGATAAGATTACCGAAAGAGGCTAAAGAAGCAATTGAGTTGCTAGTTGAGAACATGGAAAATCGAGAAGAGGTACGAAGCAAGGGAAAGGACAAGGAGATTCCAAATCTATAAGATCCTGACAAAATGATGGCATCAAGAAATAGAGTCAATAGAGGAGATGGAGCACATGAAGTCGAGACTGTACGATAAGCTGAAGGCGTATTCGGAGAGGACACCTTAAAGTATATCTTATACCAGCTATTTCTAATTAATAAAAAAAATGGATGGCATGCAAGAGCACAACTCCAAGGTAGAGAAATTTCAAGGGATTGAGATGACCAACACCGAGGACGTGAGCTATATAGGAAGACAGGGAAATCCTTATGGGTGCGGCTATCGCCCAGGTTCTGACGATCACCCAGGTTTCAGATATAATGATATAAATGGTGGTGAGAGAGCGAAGCAATATGGAGGTTTTATGCCTCAACAAAACAAACCCGGTGGTTGGGAAGCACTTATGGACAAGACGAGTTCAACAGTTACCGAAAGCGTCAATCAGCTAACTAAGTCCATGAGTGAGCTTATTGCGAATTTTACGCAGTATTATCAGTAAAATGATTCAAGACTGACGAACCAAGAAGCTCTAGTGCACAATTTATTGCATCAAGTGGGACAAATTGCAGAACAAGTGTCAGCCCCTCCTCCGTCAGGTCTACCTAGAAACATGGAAAAGAATCCGAAGGACGTGAATGCAATCCTGACAAGATGGGGAAATGAGTTACATGGACCAATCATAAGAGAAAGAGCAAAAATCAGGAAAGAAGATCAGAACATGGCAAAATAAGGAAGAACATGGGACCCGATTAAGTGAGACTCCAGTCCGCCCAAGCGAGTGTCTGCAGATACAGCAGACGAGCATGGAGAGTGGCAACAGGCAGCAAGTGAGTCTTCCAAAAATGTTACTATTAATCGTGCATCTTTACCATATCCCTCTAGTAAGTCTAAACCGAATAATATTGATTCCCGTTATAAGAACTTTATATAGATGTTTAAGAAATTGCAAGTGAATATACCTTTAGTAAAAGCTCTGGATAGAATGCCAGAGTACGCTAAGTTTCTGAAAGAAGCGGTCTATACCAAGAGGAAGTTATTGGATCTTAAGACTATTTGCTTGAACGTTGAATGCTCCACAGTTTTGCAATGAAAACTGCCTCCTAAATATAAGGATCCTGGGAGCTTCCTCATACCTTGTACAATTGAAGGAGTATGACTGAACAAAGCATTGTGTGATCTTGGGGCAAGCATCAATTTAATGCCGCTGTCCTTTTTTCTTAAGTTAGGCATGAGGGAGATTAATGAAACATCAATAACACTTCAATTGGCCGATAGAACCATGAAACAACCGTGTGAAGTTATGGAGGATGTTTTAGGGAAAGTGGATAAATTTGTGTTTCCTGTGGACTTTGTGGTGTTGGACATGGAAGCTAATAGTGATGTACCTTTAATCCTAGGAAGACCCTTCCTAGAAACTAGTAGGACTTTGATAGATGTCCACCAAGGTGAGATAATCTTGAGAGCGGATGAAGATTATGTGGTATTCCATTTGATGAAGACGATGGGATATACTAATGATGAAAGGGAAGAAGCATGATACATGCTAAATTCCAATGATGAACTTATTCTGAAGTTACACCAACAAGCGGCACTAGACCCTGAAGTAGCTGAGACTTTTCTCTTGGAGGAAGGAGAAGATGAAAGTTATGAGAAAACCTGGCCAGGGTGTAGTGAGGAATATTGCAAGAAGTAGAGCTTGTATCTTCTATGTGTTAGGAAATCAACGCGGGAACGCAGCGAAATTTAAAATTTACATTTACCAAGATCAACTTCGTCTATCCAACAATCATAAAAGAATAAATGAGAAAGTTACCTTGGACGATATAAAAGATCGAAGCTATATCATCTACGGTTGATGTACCAAGCACCAAGCCGTCCAAGTGTCCGTCCTTTAGCGGTAACCCACACGAACAACCGCCAGAATCCTCGAAGGACTGCTACCGGAAAAAGTCCACTGCTATGTCGCGTTTTCTTCTTCCCACAAAACTCTCTCAAAAACCTCTCTATTTCTCTCACTAGAATATTACAAGAATATTTTGATACGAAAGATCTTGGCACAACTCCCATTTTATGCGAAGAGATGGCGCCAGTTTCACCTATGAAGGAGAAGAAAATAAGACTATTTTCCCAATAGAATAAGTATATAATAAATCAATCAGATATTTGTTTGATTATCTCATTGAGTATTTTGCTTAATCTTATTAAGGATTTTCCTTAAAAATCATATATGCTGTATATTTAATATCTTGTATTAAATATTTTCCAAGATATATATTTTCAATAGTTAATATTGAATATATATTCATTATATTACCATAAATCAATTTACACATCTGTATATATCATATATATACTACACACATAAATATATACATATATATATATATTACACACATACACATGTATATCACATATATACATATCACACTCATATATAAACGCGCGCGCGCACACACACACACACACACACACACACACACACACACACATATATATATATATATATATATATATATATATATATATATATATATATATATATATATATATATATATATATATTAATATCTAATATTAATACATGATAATATAATACTACGATTAATTAATTTGCAAATCCATGTATATCATGTATGCATATATTTCGCCCCATACATATTAATATGTGTATATTTAATTAATCAACATTATTAATATCATGTATTATATTTATTCATAAAAAATAAATACCACAATATTAATTTTCACTATAACACTTTATAGTAGGCATAAATAAATCCTCATCCGGTTATCTCTATAACCACAAATTAATTCCGGCTAACTATTCATATGTGTGTGACCCGATAGGTTTCCGAATATGTTGCCCGTAAGCATAAGGTGCATTTACTAAAATGCCCTTCACACCTAACGATCGTGAATAGCATCTAGCAACACATTCACGACCCCCAATCATTGGAAAGAGTCGCGTGCTATGACCACAACCTTTTATGTGAAACGGTTACCATGCAAATAGAATCATACCGTTGTAATAATATCCATACGGTCGTATCTCGAGTGTCAACACATTAACGACCGTATCTTATAATCCAGTTATCATGCCCTCTTCGGTCTTAGGATAATTACACAACCGCCTCATAGTGCGACACTTAGTAAAGTAGGTAGGTCAGCCTAACGAAAGCATTCTCTAATACACGTCCATGTATAGTCAAAGTGTCCATACATACGTGCTAGTCTAACTGTACTATTAATGTCTCATTTAATAGAACATATGACTAGAGACATTTAAGTATCAAACCTTTTAATGTGAGTCAAGATCTTATCAACCATAATCACTATTATGATTTCTCTTTCATAGTTTGACACAAGGGGCATTATCATATACATACAATATCATAATTTGTTTGTTAAACGAACAAATACATAATAAAAGAAATTCATTTATCATACATACAAACATAAAGAAATTGTAGAACCACCAAGGAATTTGACTAGTAAGTTACTGAAATCATTGTTGGAAGAACCACCAAGGAATTTAACGCTTAAACCTTTGCCCTCTCATCTAAAGTACATGTTTTTACAAGATGAGACTTTCTCCTTTATAATTTCCTCATCATTATAACCTTTAGGGTAGGAGCTTTTAAGAGTATTGAGGGAGCGTAAGGTAGCCTTTGGGTGGACTATAGTAGATATCCAAGGGATTAGCCCCTCTGTATGTATGCATAAGATCTCTGTAGACCCTAAGAAATATAGGTGGCTCAACCTTGGAGAAGGTTGACACCTTGACTAAAATATGTAGTGATGGAAGAGATAATCAAGATATTGGAAATGGGAATCATATTCCTAATTGCGGATAGTGAGTGAGGTCAGTCTCATTCATGTTGTGCCAAAGAAAAAAGGAGTTATTGTTCAACCTAATGAATTCGATGAGTTAATCCCTGTATGACTGATCACTGAACATCGAGTTTGTATCAACTTTAGGAAACTAACTGATGCAACTCGAAAAGATCATTTTCCCCTACCATTTATCGATCAGATGTTGGAAAGACTGAACGGTCATCCGTTCTACTATTTTCTAGATGGGTATTCTGGCTATTTCTAGATGCACATTACCCCCTGAGGACCGCGAGAAGACAACCTTAACATGTCCTTATGGAACATTCGCATACAACCGCATGCCTTTTGGATTATGTAATACGCAAGCAACATTCCAAAGATGCATAATGTCACTTTCTGCGGACACGGTGGATGACATTCTGGAAATTTTCATGGATGATTTTTCAGTTTTTGGAGATAGCTATGATGAGTGTTTGGACAACTTAAGTAAGGTGCTTAAACGTTTTGAAGAGACCAACCTTGTGCTGAATTGGGAGTAGTGCCATTTTATGGTCACTGAAGGAGTCGTGTTAGGTCATAAGATATCAAGGAAAGGAATGGAAGTGGATAAAGCTATGATAGAGGTCATAGATAAGTTGCTTCCTTCAACAAACTTAAAGACGCTGCAAGCCTTTCTTGGCCATATAGGATTTTACATGAGGTTTTTCAAGGACTTTTCTAAGATTTCTAAGCCTTTGACTGAAGTGCTTGCAAAAATGTACATTTTGGCTTTGGAGAAGAATGCAAGCAAGCATTCCACACATTGAAGCAACTGTTGATAACAGCCTCAATTCGCGTAGCCCTAAATTGGAATCAGCCTTTTGAGATGATGTGTGATGCTAGTGATACGGCAGTTGGAGCAGCCTTAGGACAACGAGTGGACAAAATCTTTAAGCCAATCTATTATGCCAGTCGTACCTCAATAGTTCCCAAAGGAATAATGAGACCATGGAAAAAGAACTCTTAGCTGTAATCTTTGCATTTGACAAGTTTAGATCATACTTTGTAGGATCTAAAGTCACGGTTTTTAGTGACCATGCAGCTTTGAAGTATCTACTTAAAAAGAAATACTTTACGCCAATATTGTTGGGGTGGATTCTACTATTACAAGAATTTAATGTGGATATTAAAGACACAAAAGGGTGTGAGAACCAGGTGGCTGATCACCTGTCAAGGTTAACACTGATTGAAGAAGAGCAATCTACAGAGATTAAGGAATTCTATCCTGATGAACAATCTTTGCGGTCTCTATATTAGCTCGAGATGAATGTCGACCCTAGCTTGGACAAGTTACATCAAGAGCGGGTAAGGTATAACATTGGTTTGAAAATATTGTGAATTATCTAGCAGGAAAATACCTACCACCAGAATTTACAAATAATGACAGGAAGAAATTCCTTGCTGAGATGAAACATTATTACTGGGATGATCACCACTTATACAAGATGCGCTCTGATAACATTCTGAGGATATGTGCTCATGATGATGAGATCCCAAGTATTTTGGAATATTGTCACTCAAGAAAATTTGGAGGTCATTATGGGCCTGATAAGACAGCAGCCAAGGTACTACAGTATGGGTTTTAATGGCCAACAATATTTAAGTCTGCTTACGAGTTTAAAAGAGCTTGTCATTCCTGCCAAATGACCGGTAATATTACTAAGCGGGACGAGATGCCACTATATAGCATCCTTGAGGTGGAATTATTTGATGTATGGGGAATTGATTTTGCTGGACCTTTTACATCGTCATACTCTAATCATCACATCCTGGTAGCAGTCGACTACATTTCCAAATGGGTGGAGGCACTAGCCTCACCTACTAAAGATGCCAGGGTTGTCCTGAGATTTTTAAAGAAGAATATATTGACGAGGTTCAGGGTGCCATGAGACATGATCAGTGATGGAGAGAGCCTCTTTTGCAATATGTTGTTTGAAAAGTTGATGATTAGATATGGAGTAGGACATAAGATTGCAGAAACTTATCATCTTTAGCCGATTGGACAAGTTGAGGTGACAAACATGGGGATTAAGAGGATTTTGGAGAATACGGTGAATCCCATGAGGAAGGACTGGTCCCTGAAACTAGATGATGCTCTCTGGGCATATAGAACTGCATACATGACGACCATTGGTATGTCTCCATACATGATCGTCTTTCTGAGAGCGTTCCATTTACCGGTTGAGCTAGAGCACCGAGCCATATGGGATACAAGGTTCCTAAAACATTGATGAATGTTTAGCTGGTAAGAAGCGATTATTAGAGTTGATTAGTTTGGAAGAGTTTAGATTGCAATCATATGTGAATGCCGAGATATACAAGGAAAGAACGAAACACCAGCATGATAAGAGGATATTGAACCGCACCTTCAAGGTTGGAGATAAGGTGTTGGTATACAATTCTTGTCTTATTCTCTTTCAAGGGAAGTTGAAGTCTAGAAGGTTTGGACCATATGTCGTCATTAAAGTCATCGATTCAGGTGCATGTGAGGTATAAGATGAACGCACTGGACATGTATTCATAGAAAATGGCCATAGGCTAAAGCATTACCTAGATCACAATTTCGACACCAAATTGGAAGTTTTTATGTTGGACGACCTGCATTATCGGTGATGGAACTTTATGCGTACAATCAAGCTGAAGAATATAAACTCAAATACCTCTTGAAATTACAATTTGTTTTTTATTGTTATTGAGTCAATAAAGTAGCATGACAATCGATAAGGTTTTTTTCATTGCATATATCTTTTGTCTTCTGACTTTGGATATATGTGCTTTTTTCCCTAGCGATTCTCATGTAAAACCCTCGTTAAAGTTTTCGCGTCTTGCTTAGGTCAATAAAGAATAAAATGGCTTAAATTGTTCTTGCGCATTTCTTTGGTATACACAATTACTGCCACCTTATTTTCTTATTGCCCTTCGCATGTCACCTATGCTTTTGGAAGTGTTTGAAACGCAGTTTCACACTTGGATGATGGATAGCCTGGGAATCGATTCCACAACAGTTATATTCTATGATTTAGTACTTCACTTGGATGACCAATTGCTGAGCTAAGTACATTTTCCATTTTCTGTTTTATTCATAGTCATTAAGGATGTTGTCTATAATAAGAGGGGGTAGGTGGTCTTAGCATGAAAATAAGGTTTTTTTTAAAATTGTACACTATTTTTAGCTTGCTTGTTGAATGTCATGAGTAAGGAATCGGTAGAAAATGAACCCAAGAATGATTTGAATTTAATTACTTACATGTTCACTTTAGCATGGATGAATGAGCAAGTGTTACGAAACATGAAGCAGTGACCTGTTCATAATTATATTACCATTGCATTTATTGGTCCCAGAGAAGGGTGAGTATATAGTCAGAGGGGGTTAATGACTATATATGGAGTTTAAGAACTTTTCTTGATGAAATGTTTCTGTGCGGCGGATAAAAACGCTTCAAATAGTTGTTGCAAAGTAAATAAACAATCACGCACAAATATGTAAATTGCAGAATGTAAATACTGAATGTAAATGAACACAAAAACTTATAGTGGTTCAAGGTTGTGTAATACCTTGATCCCCTCTTCTCCTGTGATGATTGGAGGAATTCATTATTGTTTTTCACCAATATAATAGTTAGATTGTCCTTGGATACACAATCTTCAAAATCTACAGACTATCACTCCCTGGCTACAAAACCTTCAATGACTCAGTCTTCAACACTACTCCTTCAGATAAAATCCTTCAGCAGCTTACCACAATGACCACAACTCCTTCTTAGATTCCTCTGATTCAGTTGCTAGAAGTAGATCCTTAACATTGATGTGAATTTGAGAATTCACAAGGTAGATTAATCTCAGGCTTGATATCACTGTTATGCTCTATTTTACTGACATTAAACTTTTCTGAATATTGCTTTGAAAATCAGAAATAAGGCTTGCAAAGAGATCATTGATGTGCGTCACCACTTTATAAGAGATCATGCGGAGAAAAAGGATATTACGGTTCTTTATGTACCTACTGAAGATCAGTTGGCTGATATCTTTACAAAGCCATTGGACAAAGAAATATTTGCCAAACTCAGAACTGAATTAGGGATAATTAAAGTTAGTTAATTAAGTTAGTTAAGCCAGAGATTCGTCAAGAGGATTAATCTTTGTTTTGCTGGGTGCACTCACTTAACAGATTAGTCATTGACATCAACAATCTCAAACTGACCAACTAAAAATGAGAAACTTAACAGAACTAAAAAACTGAACCCAGAAACAGTTTTACTCCACTCAACTTAAGTCAAAGGTTGATAGGATAAAACCGACAGCGGTTATATCGCATTTAATTAACGCAGTTCTTTTGTCAGAATGTATTGCGTGTACACCCCATTACTGTCAGAATAGTACATGTCTTGGTTACACAAACCATCATGGAATTTGAAAAGTTGTACTACTCAACCGCCAGTACAACATCCCTATATATCCAACCCTCGTTCACACTCTCTTAAATCAAACGTTTCAAAATTCTTATAAACTCAATCTCTTTCTTGAAAACAAAAATTCAGATTTTTATAATCTTTCTCAAATTCAATTTTGTTTTCACACTCAAAAATGACCACCTCAACGAATTCACAAGAAGAAAGAATGATCACAGAGTTAGATGAGTATACATTTGAAATTTATGAAACTATGTGCAACAACACTCTGTTAGCAAGTTATATCTGCGAGAAGATTCAGAAACAACCAGGATTAAGAAATATCCTGGAGGTCACTTTCAACGAAAAACGCGATGTAGAAGGAATTTTGCAGTTCTGGGAGAATATGCGTTTGGTAAGAGGCTCTCTATTCACTACAGTTCGTGGAGATCATATTATTATCAATGAAAGAGTCATGAGGTCAATATTTGGTTTCACAATTTCATCTGTGACATCAATAGATTTGACTTCTCTACCATTGAAAAGGGACGCCTTTCTTAGGCAGATTACATTATCTAAAGAACTAGTAGAAGTTGGTATTCATGTTGATAAACTCAAGCCAGAGTTTGGATTTCTCAGTCGATGGCTCAGCAAACATGTTATTGGAAAATCCAAAGGAATCAGTACACTATCCAAAGACAATGTTTATCTCATGAACATAATTTAGGACGAAATAGAATTCAATTGGGCCGGTTATGTCGTCAATTAGACAAAGAAGCAACACTTAGCTGAATTATAAAGTGTACAAAGAGCTCAAGCTGAAGGACAAGCAACTATTCACAGATTCTGACTGAAGAAAACACTCAGTGGAATCATTCAATTTTATTTGGAAAAAATCAAGGAAGGGAAGAAAGCAAGACAAACTGCAGCTACAGAGGAAATCGCATAAGCTACAAGAACAACTTCCCAACCTGAAGCCAGACATAAAACTATGTCTCAGCAGGAAGCTGAACACAAAGGAATCAAGCGAAAGGCTGACTCAGCAAAAGAGAGATCAGTTGTAAAATGTTTGTACCCAGGAACTTCAAGTAAGAAAGCACCAACTGAGGGGGAACAACAACAACTGACAACTGAAATTACAAAGGAAAATATCACTGCTGATTGTACTTCTCAGTTACAACAACAATCAGATCAGCAACAAGCCCCAGCTTTTGAAGCTGATAGAATTATCAAGCTAATGAAGATGAAACTCAAACCAGAAGATTCTCATAATGCTATCTTACAATCTGAAGAAAAGTTACTCTTGAAGCAATTGGAAATTAGAGATCTATATACTCTGTTTCCTATGAAAGAGTTTCTTGCAAATTGCTTCAATAGATTCACTAAACTAGCTCAACGAAGAGAATCAGCCACATCATCCATTCCCAATGATATTTCAAAGAATAAGGATGATGATGAAGATGATAATTCAAGGAAAGAAGCTGATATGACTACAGTTTTGCAGACAGACACTCAACCTCAACCACCTGCTACGCAAACTGTAACTCAGCAAGAAGATTTTCCAGTTGGAAATCAGACAACTGACAATCAGCAAGCAACTGATGGAATTAATAGTCAACTTATGATCATTGAAGATGTCACTCAATCTAAAGATCAAACAGAAGCAACATATGATCCTTCTGATATCCTGACAAAGGACGAATTGGCCAAAGTTCATGAAAACTTGAAGATTATGCTGAGTCAAAGGGATGCACACAATGGCCTTCTATCAAATATCTCTGGATATCTAGATTATAGAACTAAAACAGATATCTCAGTTCATGAAAGACTAGAGATGATCCATAAGTCAAGTTCCAGTTCTGCTTCAGAGATTTTAATACTTAAACAGAAACTTGAAGACTCAACCGTAGTAGATAGGGAAACACATGCATAGGCTCACTAGCATATGAATTAGCACATTTACGGCTTAGAGAATCAGCTCAAAGAAGCACTTGCTTCTCAGCAACGTATCTCAGCCAATCAATAGGCAACCCGTGCTTTGGTAGATCAATTGTATGATGCCAAAAAGGGGGAAGCTGAAGAAGAAAAGCTGAAATTACTCAAAGAAAAGAAGCAACTCGAAGATGAATTGGAAAGATAAAAATCAGATCCAAAGTTCTTAAAGAAAGAATTAACTGACGAGCAGCTCATTGAGAAATATAGTCAACCCGAAGATCGGAGAGCTACTCTTACAAAGGATCTGTGGTTAAAGTTTGTCAAAGATCATAATCCTATCAAAGCCAAGTACAAGGATAAGACTATTGAAGAATCCTTGAACTACTTCTTATCTGATGAACTCTATAATCAGAAAATGGAGCAATATAAGAAGATCAAGAAGATTGAAGACAAACTGGAGATTAAAGATAAAGCTGAACAAATGAAAGCTAATGTAGCTGAATTTGAAAAATACTACTTGAATGAATCAGCTTTACCAAAATTAATTGAAAATGGAAAGAAGGCAAGTAGACTATAACAAGACCTTTTCTAAGGAAGATTCAAAACTAGAACATGATTTTCGTCTACATGACAAAGAGATGAAGTATATCTCAGTCAAACAAAAAGCACAGAAAGGAACTTAGTCTTTAGTCAAATTTATTTGAACAAAGTGTAACTATTCCAGTTTTTGCGTATTCTAATTAAATCCAGTTTTCCAGTTTTACATTGTTTTACATTGTTTTGATCTTTAAGCTTTTCTTTTAGGGAGAGTTTTGGCATCATCAAAAAGGAGGAAATTGTTGAAAATAAAATTTATGTTTTGATGATAATTCATCATATTTACTCAGAATATTATCTTAACCTCATTGATGAAGTGCTGAAGCTAGCTCTTATAGTGAAAAGCTGAAAGATGTCTAGAATTGAATGTATAGGTTTTACTAGAGTATGATATTTATATAGGTTACATCAGACAAGCACAGTAATAGTTAGTGTGTCGTGAAACTGAAAACTGGAAATCATTTAGAAAACTGGAAATCTCTAGGATAAACAAACTGACTCAGAAAACACCAATATGAAACTGAAGAAGATAAGTTCGCTGAGGGACACAGACTCGGTTGGCTTATCTAGAAGATTGAAGAACTGAGGGTCACAGACTCAGTTATAGAATATTGAAGAACTGAGGGTCACAGACTCAGTTATAGAAGATTACAAGTCGAGACTATAAAGTTAGACTTCAGGCAAGTTTGTGGTAACCTGAACTGACTTTATGGATCTTGTATGAAGACCTAAGAATCATAAGGACAATGAATTCTTAGAATATAATTGTTTATGGTGTACTCTGATTAAGTCAATTATAATCAGATGTAAACTGGAGTACTGATATTTGAAGAAGAGTAAAATCTCAGTTAATGCTCCAAGTCATTCAAGAAACTGAAAACTGATGAACACAGTATAAAACTGATCAATAACTCAGTTTTATATGTCAGTCATCCAACAAACTGATAGTACAGTCGAACATTTTAAAGGAAGCTATTTTATTGGATGAAATACTGACACATCAGAACGGTCAGAAAATATGGCCGTTACAAGATAGACGTTGATACAATTCGAATTCATGGAAGATGAACGTTGGACCTCACACTATAAATAGAGGACCTTTCACCAAGGATAATATACGAAAATTTAACAGAATTATCAAGATCAACAAGCATTTTTGTGCACCAGTCTTAGTCATTCGAATTGCTATCATCTCTGCACTATAACAAGATCATATCAAGATTTTCTTCAAGTGTTCAAGCTACACAGAATTTATCCAGATTCAGACACTTTGAAGAACCAAAAAAGAGAATCAATTTATTGATTCTCAGCCCAACATTGAATCTACATCAAAGGTTTAGACAGTGAAGCAAACCGGGAAGGTTTTGCCAAGGACAGTTGTTACAAGCAGTCGGGTAGACTGTGTTTGTGGTGGTAGCTAGTGAAGAGGCATACGTAACCCTTCAAGGACCAGTGTTCAAGCAATTGAAGAGCAGCAATTCTACCTGTTCTACAACTGTTTAGATAATGAAGCTAGGGATCAGCCAAGGACTATTGTTTAGGACTTTTTGTAACAGTTCACCTCAAGAAGTTCTAGTGGAATTTTCCTCCGCACCACAGGGGAAGAGAGGACTGAAAGGATTACACCACCTGGAACCTCTGTAATTCTTGTTTATTTACTTTACGCATTTATTTATTTACTTAGCATTTATATACGGCATTCTGAGAATTTGATTGTTATACAACTCATAGCTCACAGACTGACATTCACCAGAATTCAGTTTAAAACACTCAGCTTTCACATAGAATAACAGGATCAAGAAAAAGGCTAGAATTATATCCGCTGCCGGTTGACTCAGTTCTTGCTTAAGTCAGTTTGACTTAAACTCAGCACAGTCAGCTTAACTCCACACAAGTTTCAACTGAACCTTAATTTATTTTAAATCCAGTTTTAGGGACAAGTTTATTCACCCCCCCCCCCCCTCTAAACTTGTGTTAGCCTTTCTAAGGGACCAACAATATCAAAGGTTTAGCCTGTGAAGCGATCCGGTTTAGGATTTTCCAAGGAAAGTTGTTGTTGTTTAGAAGTCGGGTAGACTATGTTTGTGGTGGAGCTGGTGAAGAGGCAATACAACTCTTCAATGACCAGTGGTGCAAGCAGTTGCAGAGCAGCAATCTCACATGTTCTACAATTGTTTAGATTGTGAAGCTAAGGATTAGTCAAGGACTATCAATTAGGACTTTTTGTAACCGGCTACCTCAGAATCTTCTAGTGGAATTTTCCTCCTACATCATAGGGGAAGAGTGGACTGACAGGATTTCACCGCCTCCAACAACCTAGCCGAGTATGAAGCAGTCATAGCCGGGCTGGAGTTGGTTAAAGCAATGAATGTGAAAAACTTGAAGTGTTTTGCGATTCAAATATGGTGGTCTACCAAATCAACGACGCATTTGAAGCAAAAGAGATGAAGTGCTGAAAAGGTACCTCAATCTTGTCACAAAATTAAGAAGCAGCTTCAAGGACTGCGAATTCCAGAACATACCGAGGGAGCGGAATGAGCAAGCAGATTATTTATCCAAACTGATCTCCAAAGATGAGTTCAGCGACCCCGTGGTCATGTTCGAATACTTGGAAGAACCCGCCGTCTGCCGAGCTAAAATCATGGATTTTCAACCATCAGCTCCATGTTGGACAGATGAAATTAAAACGTACATAGAAAATGGGATACTACCGGAGGATGCCAAGGAAGCCCAAGCCCTCGGGAAAAAAACGGCGCGTTACACGGTCCTGAACGGAATTCTATACAGAAGATATTTTTCAAAGCCGCTGCAGCAATGCGTCAGACCCAAAGAAGTACAGGGCATACTCGCAATACTGCATGAGGGGGTGTGCGGGGGCCACCTCTCCAGCCGTACTTTGGACCAAAGGCATTATTGGCAGGGTGCCACTGGCCAAAGTCGGTGGAGGATGCTGAAAGGTACGATAAAAGTTGTGACAAATGCCAGTGCTTCACGATATACCCAGGCAACCCTCGGTCGAGCAGAGTAACATTGTCGCCTCATGGCCTTTCGACATGTGGGAAATCGATCTTATCGGTCCGCTTAAAAAGTGGCGATCGAGCTGTGAATATGTCGTCATCGCCGTCGATTATTTCACGAAGTGGATCGAAGAAAAAGCGCTGGTAAAAATCTATGCTAGATATATTTTCTGTTGGATCAAGTTTGGACTCAATTCGGAGTGCCTCGAGCGATAGTGTCTGACCACGGGCCGCAATTCAGAGACGAGTTCGATGAATTTTGCAAAGGTCACAACGTCAAGCATTGACAGTCATCGGTCTGTTACCCCCAAGGAAATAGTCAGGTAGAGAATGCTAACAAACACGTATTGAAGGTGTTAAAGAAGAGCCTGGATGAAAAAGCCAAGAAGTGGGTAGATTATTTTCCCGAAGCCCTATGGGCACTACGAACGACCCGGAAGGTGACATCCGGGAGACACCTTTCGCGCTAATGTATGGGTGAGAGGCGATGGTAGCTATAGAAATGGCATTGTCGAGCCTTAGGGTTTCCCACTTCGATGAGGCCGACAACATCGCTAATTGACAGATCGAATTGGATCTTGCCGAAGAAAAGCGCTTGAAGGCCCGTGCCCAGATGGTCAACTACAAGCAAGCCACAAAATGGCACCACGATAAGCGGATCCGTGATCACTCTTTCGCAGTGGGAGATTTGTCCTACGGAAAAGACAAGCAACCGGCCAGAAAATGGATAAAGGAAAATTGGCCGAGAATTGGGAAGGTCCCTGGCAAGTGTCGTGAATAGTAAAAAAAAAGGACTTATATCCTCTCAGACAGGGAAGGCCACGTGTTCAACAGGCCCTGGCATGCCGACAACTTTAAACGATATTACACGTTAGGGCAATGACCTCAACTTGTTTTTAGAAGCATTTTTGTAAAGGCATTGAGCCCATTTTATGGTGATCAGTGAAATATTTTTCAAAAACCTCGTTGGGCACAAACAAATTCTGTTTCCAACAAGCAAAGCTTGTCCGATACAGAAGGGGGCCACCCAAAATTATTAAAAGCATACATCCGGCAGACACATTTATGGCGTCGACAGACACACGCGCTAAAAGCAGACATCCGGCAGACACGTTTATGGCGTCGTCAGAGACACGCGAATTCACAAAAATAAATCACCCAAAGCAAGATCAAGCAAACAAAATAAGGGAAGGCAATTCATTACAAAATGAAGAAAATTTTACAAAGGAGCAAAAAAAGGGGGGCTCCGTCTCCTCACTCATCTGCCTCAGGATGGGAGAAGTTTATGCCCGTAGTAAGTCAGACCGGTATCCCTCAGGTCAAGATGCACATTGTGGAAATCATCCAGGCAAAAGGTAAGGGTAGCGCGCCATTCAACACGGTAGCGTACTTGATCGCCTCAAAATGGATCAGGAGACCCTAGTTGATGGTCGTCTGAGGTTTCGAAAGGGCGTAGAGAACAAATGGCTTAGTATTAGTGACCTCCTTGAAATCAGACAGACAGAAGACCCGAGTGTACAGGAAGCGTTTCCACTCTCTCTCCTCCCGATTCAGCATATCCGTTGTCACGTCTATGCCATCCATCCACTCATTCCGACGTAAAAACTGAAGGGCGTCGAACCGGATAGTATAATAGTCAGCCCTGTCCTCGAGATTCCAAAAGGTCTGATAATCCTCAGCAGGATTTGGAAGGCCATAAAGGTCATTTATGGCGGCCGGGGTAAAATCCATGGTCACCCCACGAATGGAAACGGTGGTGGTGCGATCAACATGGTTGTTCTCAGATAGGGCGACATAAAAACTCATGCACCAGGGTCAGGTTATATCCCCGGCCTGTGTGGTGACAAAATGCATTGAACAATTGGCATTGATCATAGCCCGATGACCTGGACTAACACGGCGCAGGTTGAGCCTCCTCTCCACCAGGCGACCCTGATTGTGAAAGAAAGTCAGGAAGGTATCCATTGCCACCGGAGATGCGGTGAGCCGGAAGCAGCCTGAGGGTTCTTCTCTAATAATGGGCTCAAAAGCGTTGGAACCCTGACTTGAAGAATCAGAAGACATGATGAAATTTTCAAAAAGATCGAAAAGGATGAAAGAAATTTCTCAAGAAGGATGAAGGATGTCCAGAAAAAGTCGCAAGTGAGTAAGAAGAGGGAAACATCTTCGTTTTATAGACCCGAAAAATCAAAAGGCGGGAAGGTCAGGAGTCACAAACATTCGAATTCAAGTCTCTACAGAATCCGAGCCAACGCTTCGAAAAGAGCAGTCATAAATGCGTCGGTTGGATAAGGGGTCATAAAAGCATCGGTTGAATAGATTTATAAGGTTTCATGATCCTCGAGAAACAAACCGTCTCAGCCGAGTCCAACAATAATCAGGGGCCCCATCAATATAAGGAGGCCATTGTCGGATATGGAAGAGTTGTTTTCACCCACGATCATGTTTTGTTTCATTTTCAAGGGCGCTCTCACCGCGCTAGGGAACGGGGGCCGCAAGTGAACTCAAATTCGAAAAAAAAAAATTGAGGCAAATACAAAAACAGGGAAGCAAACACAATATGGAAAAAAAGACAACTTCATTATATAAAACAATGGCCGCCAAGGCTGATTTTTACAAGAGCGGACGGAAACAAGACCTAAAGCTAATCAAAGTTAGAGTCATCTGTCGGTGAGTACGAAACGACAAGTGCAAGCTCAACATTTGCGTGTGGCGGCACCACCACGTCGTCATGAGAAACAGGCATCCCGGTAGTGCGGACACATAGGCGGGAAATCAACCTAGGAAAGAGGATAGGCCCATGTAGGTCTGTCTGGGCAGCAAATCTAAGTATCTCCCGGTAGACCAGCAGACCCCAATCAACATTGACGTTATCATCAGCCCGTAAGATCGCCTAGGAGATTCGACTCGGCCTCCGATATTTCCATAGCATCAAACGAGCGCAACACCCGAGAATTGATAAACCTCTTCCACTCCCGGTTGGCCTGGAGCATCTCTGATTCATAACCTTTTGGTAAAGGGTCCTAAGCACCCGGTATCAAGCGCCTGTGTGCCACGACCCCATAGATGCGCCTCCTCAACTCGCTGCTGAGACCCGAACCATCTCATAATGCACGTACGGAGGGTGATCAGGCAATTTGAAGAACTTATTGATAATGGCAGGGCTAATGGCTACATTGACCCCTCGGAGGGGAACAACGGTAGTAGCGTTGTCAGTTAAAACTACTATCGACAATGCACAATAGCACTCCCGCACCGTGCTGGCGTTGTATGGCCATCGAGGTGCCTTCAGAAAAGTAACCCACCTCAGATGAGCAACACGCTTACACTCAGCAAAACTGATCTTCCGAAAGTTCAACCCCTTTCTACCAACAGGGGAAGCTGATTGAAAATCGAGAAAAAGTTAGCAATAGCTAAGGGAGCAGCCGTGTGAAAGAAAGAGGAGTCACCAAAGTTGGCCATGGTTGCAGAGGAACAAAAACTCAAAGATGTTTTGGGAAGGAAGAAAAACAAAGATGATGTGTGCAAAAGGAGAATAAAGCTCACCCCATTTTATAGCACAAGATAAATGATCCAACGGTTGAAATAAAAAAAATCAAATGGCCAAAATTGAAGGTCGGTTCAGATTTCAAAATTTGAATAAGCATTAATGGCGGAACAGTTATCAGCACCGCTCCCCCTACAAGCACGATCCCCGAAAATGTCTAAAATGGTCAAAGGACAGTAGCTGACCAGAAACAGAAGCTTTGCCTCAGAACGTGTCAGAAAAAGCCGGCAGCGGTCAGACTTTACAGCTGGGGAATCTCGAAGTCGCTTTGAATGTGTCCGTCCATAGGTATCATCGGACACGCACAAAGCGGGGGCCACACCGAAATTTTAAAGCAGGTCCCGTAAAATCTTCAAGCCAGCGGTTGGCGTAAAGTTTATAGTTTCAATCCAGATCCATGCGTAATGGCGACTCGGATCTCACTAGAAACAAGGGGGCACAGATTATTTCGATTCGGCTTGACTAAAGTTTCGACGATCAAAGAATTTAGAGCAAGCCCTTTGTTCTTGTCATTATTTCAGTCGAGCTCGCATGCGACCTCATTCGAAATAAGAGGGCCGCAAGTCTGAAAATTTTAATCTATGGATTCGTTCAGGCATGTCATTTTGGCGACCTCGATGCAGAGTGCTCTCAACCTCACCAAAATAAGGGGGCTATGAATACCCGAAAAGCAATAAAGAACTTCAAAGACAAATATTTCAAGCAACACAGAAGGAAAACACAAAGTGGAGATTAATGAAGTTATTACAAATCAAGACAGGTTCGAAAGAAAAAATCCAAAAGGCCGAAGCCAAAAAAGTGTGTGAAATTACAACCAAACAAAATCTGAGTTCATTTGTCAAAAGATGGGGGTCAAGGTATTATCTCCAACCAAGTTCAAAAAGTCATCACCGAATTGAGGGGTGCCGGCCTCGCCGGGACTCTCCCTTTTGTGAACAGTCACATCCTTAGGCTCTCCACCATCATCTTCGGCGTCGTCATCCATCTCCTCAGCCTCAGCAGCTTCCATCTCCACCGCCTCCATCATCGAACGCAGATTAACCTCATTAACGGGGAGAGGATTCTAGACAGGCAAATCATCCTTCCTGCATTGAGCCGTAAAGTCGGATAACTGAGGCTGAGTATAAGGGTGATCAGGATGATGAACTCTCAAAGCAGTATGGAATTGGGGAGTGAGTTGTCATTCGAGCAAGGTGTTCAAGCTGAACTTATTGGCCCCAAAAGCTGACCTGAAGGATCGGGTAGCATGAAAGAAACCTCGATCGTAGTATTGCTCCCGAGCAACCCGCAACTCCTCAAGATGCTTCTGCAAATCCTTGTCGGCGTCACTCAGCTCTGACTCAAGAAGACCGATTCTCTTCTGGCTCTCCACATATTAGGACGCGACCTCATCCCTCTGAGCCTCAGTAGACTTCGAGCGACTCACCGACCTCTTGGGCTCTCTTGTCACAAGCCGTGCTCGCTTCACGAAGCTGGATGAGTTTGGCCTGAGCATCGTCAGACTACTTCTCATCCCATATGGCTCTCTTCTCTGCTTCGATGGTCTTCTCCCCAGCCATCCTCAGCACCACCTTCAAGTTATAATTCTGTTGAAGAAGCTCGGCCTGCGCAGTATTATGTTCATGCTCAGACTGAAAAAGCTCAGTTCTAAGCTAAAGAGGAAAAAACATCAGTCAGATGTGGACTCTTAAACCAAAGAAAAACTTGAACAAAATGGAAATCACATACCTGGCACGCAAAAACTCCTAACAACCCATAGGCACCGGCCAGGCGCTGAGACTGATTTGATGAACTCGTAGTCACAGATGAAGCAACTACATCCTCCTGCACACAGTGAGAGATAATGCAACGACCCACATGCCGCTCGGCCTCATTGGGCAGAGTAAACTTCAAGTTCTTCAAAGGTAGCATATCAGCAATGGCAGCGGCTACCTTCCCGGCCTCCCTCAACACCAATGGTTTCTCAGCAAACCCTTTCTCCATCTATACAACGGGGAGACCCCGAGCATCAACAGGACCTCTTAGAACCGGTGGTGGTAATGGTCGAGGAGGGACAACCGATTCCTTCTTGCCCTCGTCCCTTGGTTTGCTTGGGCTATCGGCCAGTTCGATCACCCCAGGCGAAGGAGGAATCGCCTCAAGGTCCGGCCACATAGGAACCAAATTGGCAACCTCAAACACGGCCACAGCCACAGCACCACCCCGGTCCACTATTTTCTGGCTTCTCCTGAGGACACCCCCCAAGTCGACCTCCTTTTCATCGGCTACCCCGGCAAAATATTTTGCCTTTACGGCTCCCCTCTTTATTTTTGGCAGGCCCCCACCTCAACACTCAGAGGTTCGCCAAGCGAGGCTGCATCAGTAGACAATGTGGACAGGCTGACAGTCTTAAGCTGCACATCTGCGGTTTTAGCCAACAAAGCTTCATTCGCTTGTCTTCTCTTCATGATTTTAGCAAACCGAGCCGCTCTATCATCAACTGCATCAACCATCTTTCCTGAAAAGGACAAGGAGTCAGTTACAGGTTGCAAAACAAACACAGAGATCACTAATAAATGGAAGCCAAAATGATGAAGAGACAATAAATAAATAAATAAGAGAAAGGAAAGAACGTTATGTCGATCTTTATTTTGGCGGTCCCCCGATCTTCCAAAACAAACCTGGCACCTGGATGGGTAGGTCTTGGAATGATGGCATTCCGCATACCTATCTTTGTCATATAGCAGAGTCGAATGCTCAACCACAGCGACCCCGTCGAGGCAAGAGCCAGGGATACCAGCCATAGCACTATAAGGCTGCCAAATATCAATCAAGGACCTCCAGCTGAAAGTCCTCTCCTGACTCATACCGTCCCATCCGAGCAGATTGTAAAACTTGTTGATTAGCTCATGTTCATCCATCTCAAGCACCTTAGGCACCGTGATTGAATTCAACCTCCTCTTGGGCCACACTTCAAACTTAGGAAAAAGCCAACCCATGGCGGACTCAACGATCAGGCCGCGTTGCTCCCAGTCCTTCACCTTCCCGGGAGCCAGTTAAATAGTCGGCACGCATTGACTTTAGTCCGGACTAGCAACAGATTGCGAGTATCACAAGGATCTTCGTCATGGACTTCCTAAAAGTATAAACCCTCAGGAACACATGGAGGGTAGGCTCATGTTTCAACATTCGGCATAGAATAATGAAAGTCGAGATTATCTTCACGGATGAAATCACAGGGTAGGGTGGCCAGCCTTTCCATCACTTCCATAAAAAAAGGATCGAAAGGCGGACGCAACCCCAATACAAAGTGATCGTAAAACAGTATGAGGCCGTCCATCGCAAGACGCTGGCCTGCTCGATCAACGTCCACAGTAGCATCACTCGACCCAGGACACTCCTTTGTCTGGTCAGCAGCAGCGGCCGGACTGTTGGGGAACTGATAAAAAGATAGTCGGGGGAAATGTTATAACTAGTGAAGGTCCCTGAGGCAGCAAGGCTCCTACGGATATCGGGCCACTGGCTTTTGATTTCTTTGTCCATAACAGCTATCGACTTCTCCTCATGTACGGTCTCAGGATTGTTGGGTCTGGGAGTATTATTCCGTTTACCCTCTTCATCGCCGACTTTGCTGGCCACTACCTTCTGCGTGGAACTCTGGGTCCTAGCGGCACTTTTAAGAACCCTCGACGTGGCCTTCTCGGGTTTGGCTCGCTTGGTAACAACTTTATGAACAACGGCTTTTTGGCACCCATCTCGAGACGGTTCGGGCTGGACCAAAACCATCTCTTTTTCAATGCTAGCCATCCGGCTAGAGCTCGCCTCCTCATCATCCCCTGAGGCGTAACCGCGGACACCATCATTTTCGTCATCGCCGCTCTGAGACATCCTGCAAAACAAAGGGACGAGGCGGATAAGCATCGCCAAGGACAATTAAAAGTCAGGCCAAGATGAACCGTTTTCATCTCGATGCCCCGTCCTTCATTTCACATCAAGACGTGTAAGACCCCAGAAATCATGGGTAAAGACACTAAACGGAAGTGCTCAGAATCAAGCAATTACAACACGAGGGCAAAAATCAAAGGCCACAATAAGGGAGGCTAAATTCCGAAAACTCAGGGACAAACATTGAAGGCAACCGAAATATCCACAGACTCAAACCCGGCAAGAACTCAGACATACACTATCATCGAAAAACAACAAAAATACGTACGAGGCTACCTACAAAAACATGAGAAACCGGGAATAGAGGACAGTTTACCTAACGATCAAAGGAAAATGCAAAGGAAATAGAGAAGAAGGGAACGATCTTTTAAAAACCATGCCAGAAGTCGTCTTGCCGGAGTACCTTCACCGCCGAACAACTTTTAAACCGTTGTCGGAGAAGAGGATTCAGAAAGTGTTTAGGTCAAGGATCCGCCTCCCTTATATAGGTTGGGGAGTGTGGATCCGATGGCCAAGATGCCTTTAATCTAACGGACGAGATTAAGGGTAGGACTTCCGAGTTTCAAATTTCAAAACTGTCATCATTACGGCGCAGGAATCAAAATGACCATAGCCAATCAGGGCACGTAGTATGCCGCATCAGTTGTCACGTCAAACAAGGGTGGGAAGAAACCATCTGAAATCGATCCAATGAACGACACATGGACAAGAAGGCCGTCCCGAGACTACCACTTGAATCGGCTAGTCACCAAAGATTCCGAATAGCCAAATCAAATGAAGTTAGGGCTACTCGCCCGAATGCAACTTCGAATCGGCCATGGCGATCCGCCCTTTGCGGACACCCCATGAAGCTAAGGCAATCCACCCATTTATAACTTCAATGAGCTCAAGGCCAAAGGCCCAAGAAGCCAAATCCTACGAAGTTAAGGCTATCCGGCCACTTATAACTTCAATCGGCTCGAGGCTAAAGGCCCAAGACGCCAAATCCTACGAAGTTAAGGCTATCCGCCCATTTATAACTTCAATCGGCTCGAGGCCAAAGGCCCAAGAAGCCAAATCCTGCGATGTTAAGGCTATCCGCCCATTTATAACTTCAAACAAGTCGAGGTCAAAGGCCCAAGAAGACAAATCCTATGAAGTTAAGGCTATCCGCCTACTTATAACTTCAATCGGCTCGAGGCCAAAAGCCCAAGAAGCCAAATCCTACGGAGTCAAAGCTACCCGCCCAAAATGATTTCTAGCGGTTTTGGCTATTCGCCTATCGGAGCTACCTCAAAAGGCAAAGAAGGTTACTCCCTACCCGACACCTCGAGATGTCATGGGTACGGAGTAGGGGCCATTGATAGGCCGGCTCCGCCTTCCGGCCCACCAACCCGGATGTGGATTCCAACAGATCCGCCGAATACGGGTGGATGGGGGCCGTAGAAAGGAGATACGGCCAGGACCCTGTCGTTAGACTCAATCACTCTGGGAATGGGCTTTGACAATAGGCCCACGATGAGTAGAAGGGTGAGAGGTCCACCAGAGGTCCTTTACCCCAACACTTGGAGAATACATACCGACGACCCAGCAAGCCTGCTAAGGATATGTGATGACAACTCGAGGATCCGCATCGCCATCGGTTTGCCGCGGCCCAACTAGCCACCGCAGATTTAGTTGTACTATGTTCTTAATTGTAATTATGTTGAATGTTAGTCGGTTCTCACCCTATAAATAGGGCTCCATGTACCGTTCATAAGCCAAGCTGAATATATGTGAAACAAGGCAAAACTCTGCCAAATTGATTACTACTCTCTTTGCTTATATTGCGCCACCATATTCACCACCACACTTCCTCACAGCTCCACCGTGAGCCACCCCCATTTCACTACATTCACAGCTACATATACACCACAAATCCACCGCTGTATACACGTGATAATTTCAGCATTATTGTTTTCGTTGGGTAAAACTTCAAACCTTCTTGTAGATTTAGATTAATTGATTATGTGTTTCAAATCAGGGTAAAATCGAAAAAGAATTCAATTTGTAATTTCCGATAATCATGATTGAGTGTCTCGATCGTTGTTGTGAATCAAATTTGATGTCGATGATTTGGAAAAACGGAAAAACCTGAGACTCGGCCAGAACGATATCGCCGCAGCCGGACCCGGAAAATTTCCGGATAGGTTTTTTTGTTTTTAACCTGCGTTTTCGGATCCTGTATATCCAATATGTATAAACGTCATCTGAACTCGTCAAGACCTTCTACCAGCAATGGGTACCTAGACCGTGGTCATAATGCACCATGTCAGTGGTACGGCCTGATAGTATCTTGTGCCGAACTGACTCTGGCTTTCAAGGAACGATCTGGATCGTGTCGATGGCTTAGGAGCAGTTTCCACTTGAGAAAGACCGTGTTTTCAAGGTCAAACTGTATCTGAGGTCTGATATAGCATTGAGCTTGTTAGACCGACTTTACGTAAAATATCCAAATTTTATAATTGGGTGCCACGTATATGACTCGGGTCCTACCCACATCAGGTAGCAATGACGGAAAATCAAAACAATTACTCGTAGTTTTTTTGTCTTTCTAGATTTTGGCAAAATTAAACGAGAATCGATGATAAAATTATATATAATAAGGCCGGTTTGGTAAAGGATTTAAAACTATTATAATAACTATGAGAATTTTCGCTTAAAAAGGAAACAACTAGTCTTCTCGATGATTAAAAAAACTCATGTTTTGATTCTTATGGCTGATTTTCATGTTGATTCCACTGTTCACTCTTTGCAAGGTTGTTGTTGGGCTAGACAAGTTTGGTGCTTGGCTCTTTCGAGATATGACTTAGGTGTGTTATTTTGTATTAGTAGTAGTACAAGATTTGGGGCAGTTGAACTTCCGACGATTTGGCCTTTACACCTTAGGAAATTAATGAGTCTTGGCGATATCTCTTTATAAAGATTGTTTGTGGGGGATGAATTTGAGGAAGAAAAAAAAAAGTTCGTGATGGTGGGCTACCCCGATGGACGACCCTAACAATACTAAATGGAGAGATATGATGCATTTAACTTGTCATTATTCAACTCTTACTATATGTGAAAGGACTAATAAAAATTCATTACACCCATTAATTTTTTTTATAACATTGCTTTTGACAAATTGTATAACTTTTTTTTTGTTTAAACCACATGTTTTATCGACAAAACTATACAAAATATGTACAATCGCAATTACAAAGAATAAACGTCTATAAAGAAACTAAATAGCCGCAAACAAAACTAGGTGTGCCACGCTATATTCAACTCCCGCGCTTTCCTAACCGTTTGTGATATACACACCACAATTAGTTGTCATTTTCTACCCCTTTAATGAAATTCTTCATTTATGCAATATCAAATACTTAAAACGAGTACTCGAAAGATAAATCTTCAAAACTCGAAAATATGAATGTCTTTTCACACTATCAAATATCTTAATACACAACATTTTTATTTTCACTTTTACCCTTCAAATAAATTTTTTTTCGATTCGTTGATTCTGACCAAATTTCAGACAGAACGCTAGATGTTTTCCTGACTCAATTTTAGTCGGAAAGTCTTTCCGACTGGAATCAGATATGAAAAACGGTTAAAATTATGACTTGAATTGAGTCAGAATATTCATCGTTTTCTGACTTAAATTGGACCAGAAAAAATTGATGTGTGAATAAATGCTCTTAAATAGTTGTTAGCATCTCCAATACCAAATGCCCAAAATTATAATTGTGGTATAATTTTTTTTATAATTTCCAGGATCTTTTATAATTGTTAACACCATTAAAAAAAAATTTAATTTTTTTTTAAAGGAAGGTAATCATAATTCTTCAATTAAAATTAATAAAATTGTTGTTGGTAGACCAATGGATTTGAAGAAGGAAAAGGACAGGAGTTGCCGATTATGTGTCTATATGAACGATCCCATGCACCCATTAGCGGGAATCTCCTGGGGAGTCGGTTCTGTCTTCTTCCTCTTGCTCTTTCTCCTTTTTAAGCCCATTTTTTTCTTTCAGCCTTTAGCTCCCATCATCTTCTTCTTCTTCTTCTTCTACTACTACTCACGTTCTAACAGACAAAGACAAAGCACAATTAATTCCAAAAACCGTCCAAGATATATATGTCTTCATCCGCTGCAACTTTTCTTCTCGGCCTCGGCCTCTCTCCGGCAGCCCGCCGCTCTGTTTCAGTGTACCCGGCAAATGGCTCTTCTGAAAATCTTGGTGCAGGTAAATTCTAACCCATTGATTAATTAATTTTTAGAAAACTTAATCTTGCTTCTTGATTTCGTTAATTTAAACCTCTGTTTCATATATATACCGAGCTTTGCAATTTCATCGAGTGATGAGGCAAAAAGGGTCATCGGTTCTGTTGCCGGTAGAAGTTGATCACCAAACTCTGGTTGGTTGCATCCCCCTTATGGCCGCCGCCGGAAAGAGATTGCCCAAATTCAAAACACTTTTCTCTCTGTTTCTTAACATACCAGTTAATCAATCAGAGAAAGAAATATGAGTAAAAAACGACAGCTAACAGAGAGAATGAGAGGCTTTCATTTTTAACTTTCTTGTGTAAATCGTGCCGGCGAAATGCTTTGTTTTCTCCGGAAGATTTTGCACTGCAGATTTCATATTTGCACATTTCTTCACTTTTGTAATTCATTCTGAATTTTATTTTTTTACCATAAAGTTTTCAAAACAAAGTTACACAATACAAACTGTGATGAAACAATGATTGTAACGGAAGAATTTTTTTTTGAAGCCAGTAACGGAAGAATTGAACCCGTTTGTAAATGATTCTTCAGTTAGGGGAGAATTTGTAGTCTGTTTCCAGGAATATAACGGAAATGGTACATTGAAGTATTTCCCAAAAATATATTCTTTTATTACGATGCGAAATACAAAAAATGAATTTTGCATTAATTACAAGTAATGACTGACTTTTTTTTTTTTTTTTTTTTTTTTTTCGGAAACGAAATAATAATATAACGGAGTGACTAATCAATAACTTAACTTACGCAGTGGTTACAAATCTGATTAATTGGTTAATTATAAAGTGCAAATCAGATGTGAGTTGTATTTTTTTGGATTATTAATAATAAAAAAATCAAAAAAAACTCATGATTAATATAGGTGTTTGGCCGTCTGGGAAAAGAATCAACTTTGGTTTCCGTCTTGAGTGCAGCACAGTATCTAGACCTCTTGCTCAGGGTAAGTGTTAATTCTGCAAAAAAAGAAATCTTTCAAAACGATTTGATCAATTTTGGATCACTCGTTTAAATTGTTTTTTTTTTTTTTTATTTTTTTTTTACTGATATAAACAATTGCAGAATATGCAGACGTGGCTGAAAACGGCATCCCTGCAATAAAGTGGACAGAGCTTTTTGAAGATGGCACAGATAATGCTCAACTAGAGGTATTTTTTCCTTTTCTGGTTTGATTAATTTTATGGTTTACTTATCTTTATTATTATATTACAGTAATTGACAGATTTTTTTCTTTTCTTTTCTGGTTTGAGAAATTTTATTGTTCATTAATCTTTTTTTTTTAGATATGGTTCAATAATCTTTAATATTATAATCACAATAAATTTTTTTAGGGATATAATCACAATAATTGAAATAATATGCCGTGGTTTCTCACAAAAAAGAAATAATTAATATGCCGTGGTGACGTAAATTAAACCTTTAATGAAATTTATTTTCACAAATTATAGCAAACATGTTGCTAAAATATTGATTTCTAATTATTAAAAAAAATTAAATATTGATTTATAATTTACGCTCAAACTATATCTATTTGGTAAATTATTTTTATTCAGGAACATATGTATGTATATATATACACACATGTAAATCTGAATAGTGATATAAGTATAGTGAGCCACTGTATCAGGGATACAAGGATGTGTGTATATATATATATAAGTCTTCATTCAAACACTTTTTCACTACTTTATACTTTTTTGTTCCGAAATAATTGAGACATTTGTAAAAACACGCATATTAAGCATATGAGTAATGCTTTAATTTGAATGTCAAAATGACTATAAAAAAACTCTTACTCTATAATTAATACTCCCTCATCCTAATTTTATTTGAGACTTATTCCTTTTTTTTTTATCTGTCCCAAAATAAGTGTTACAACATTTAAATAGACTAAAATTTTTTGTTTTCCCCTCAAATTTTTTTTTTGTTGCTTTATTTGCTTAAATTGCCTCAACTCATTAATTTGTGTCTCATTAAATATTGTGAAAATAATACTACATAAAAAATTGATAAGAAGGTAAATTAATCATGTTTTAAATGATCAGACAAATAATTAATTGATGTCTTATTAAATATTGCAAGTTTCAAAAAAATATTCCAAACAACTTTGGACTAAAAGAGTACAATATTGTATTTATTCTCTTATTCTTTAATAAATAAGGATAGATGTAAAAAAAACACAATAAATACTGAATTGAAAATATAATTGCTTCATTTATTTTGTAATAAATATTTTTGACAAATGTGTTATTTATTTTGGAACGATGCGAGTAACTATTTTATTAATAAAAGTCAAAAAGTACTTTCTCTTAACAACCATTTTTCACTTAATAACTCTTTTCTCTTAACAACCATTTTTCACTTTTCGATTGATTTGAGAGTAGTAAATAAAGGTAAAGTGGGTAGAGAGTAAACAAATATTTTTTTATATGAGAGTAATAAATAAAGGTAAAGTGGGTAGAATAAGATACTTATTTTTGGACAAAATAAAATAGGTAAAATGACACTTATATTAGGATGAAGATAGCTGCTGAGCCAAAAAAATTATTAATGCCTCTCTTCCAAAATAAAGGATGAAGTTGACATGATTAAGAAGGTGGTTTAATTCTTTAACTTAAACACAAAAGTGACTGGGAATCCGTTGACTATAATTAATCTTGTGCTCTTTTTATTTAATTTTTAATAAATAATGATAGATGTAGGAAAAAAACCAATATATTATTTTGGAAATTGAACTCAATCAGATAAAATTGAAAAAATTTTAGTAACAACTACATAAGTTATTTTGGAAATGACCAAGTAATTTATACTTATTTGAAATAAAATAGCGAATGATGTTTTAGGTTTTTCACAAATTTTATCATGGTGCTGGATCAAGTATGAATTTGTGATCCAGGACTAATATGATATTAGATAATGTGATGGTGACCGAGCTCATGCAGCTCGGGTACTGGGGGTTCTGGCCCTTGATGGAAACTTTTCTCTATCTTTATTTATTATTATGCTGATGTGGAGGCGACACGTGGGTAAGGTCAATTTTTGACATCGTCATATGACATTGAGTATCGAACCATTATAAAACTGTTGTTTTTTTTAGCGAAAGAATGATGTGTTGAATAAAACATAACGGAAAATTGCCCCAATTTTCCGGCCTATTTTAATTACTTTACTTACCTTTTTGCAAAGCGCAAACAAAATATTTCAACCCATCTCTTAGCAAAATAAAAAGATTTGAATTTAGTTCATTTTGTTGAGTGAAAAAATATCCCTTCCTCTCATTTAGGTTTTGACCGGTGGTACGCTGAATGTGCGAAACAAAAAATTCTTTTACCTTGAAAAACAAAATAATGCTTTCCGTTCCGGGTGGTTTTTGTGTTATGTCTTCACACGGTGTGGAGACACACACAACACACACAGTTTCATTATATCTTTAAACTGTATGGTTCTGATCGTTTCATCCGTTATTTCACCTCAAAATCCTTCTCCACACAAGTATTTTCCATCAGTTCCTCCTTGTCCAAACTTCTTCACGGGGAAATCACTACCGGACCCAGCTTGCAGCTTTGCTGCATTAATTCAGCAAACGGAACGGTTCTCTTTTTTGAAAAAAAAAATGAATTTGAAGTCTGATGCTTTAATAACTATTGGTATTTTTTTTTTAATTATTATTTTAACATCTTTTTACACTCATTAATAATTTTCTTTTGACCACCGTATAAAGAAATGTCAATAAACGCATATTCATGATTTAGTAATATTTTTTGTGAAGAAATGATTTAGTAATTTATTAAAAAAAAGTGTAAGTAAATTATACCATTATTAATGTTACAATTAACCGGGTCCCTGTTCAAAAAAATTTATTTTGAATTTAACCAGGTCCAAACATCATCATCATTAATAAAAATATAAAGCTAATTGATTAACGCTAGTATAAATCTTATCATTATTAATGATACGTTTAGGTTTTATTTTTTTTTTTGGTTTTTTCATTGGAGGCAATGATACATTGAGCTAATACCATGGTGAATGTATCATACCCGTAGTATGATATATTGTCGTCATAATTCTATGACTTTAACGATGAAATGAAAAAAAAAATCTTAAGATATAAGTAATGCATCACTCTTTTCCATCTCGATCCACAATATTGTAGTAATAAATAGTGAAAAATAAGTAAGAAAGATAACGATAAATGTGTTTTTGAAATGAAATAGTTAGTATGTATGTGATTGAAATAGTTAATAATGGCAAAAACAGGTAAGAAGTGTAACAGAAAGAATACGAGCAAATGTAAAGTCGATTAGAACAATGTTGGGGTCAATGAGCGATGGGGAAATTACAATCTCAGCTTACGACACCGCCTGGGTTGGGTTGGTGGAGGATTTAAAGGGAAATGGAGGTCCTCAATTTCCCTCAAGCTTGGAATGGATTGCAAACAATCAACTTGAAGATGGTTCTTGGGGTGATGTCAAAATCTTTTCTGCTCATGATCGAATACTCAACACTTTAGCCTGTGTTGTTGCTTTGAAATCCTGGAACTTGCATCCGGACAAAGCCAAAAAAGGTTTGTACTATGTCTTTATTACAGAAGTTTCTTCTTCACTAACATATTGATATCATCAAAGTTTAGTTGACTCACTTTCTTGTGTCATAACCAGCTGAGTTCTGACTTGGTATGCTCTAGTAGACAGGTTTCAAAAACAGCAGTTGACCAGACCACTATATATATATATATATAGATATATATCAATCATATATACATTTATACCTTTGATATTAACTACCGGTGTCTGACCATGGTAGTTAATTGTCGTGATGATCAGGATTGTTGTTTATCAGAGATAACATGCACAAGCTTGAAGATGAGAATGCGGAGCACATGCCCATTGGTTTCGAAGTTGCGTTTCCTTCCCTTATTGAAATTGCTAGAAAGTTAGATATTGAGATTCCAGATGATTCCAGCATTCTACAAGAGATATATGATAGAAGAAACCTAAAGTTGAGAAGGTACTAGCTTTTTGCATATATGCTCTCATATTAATGCTACACGTTTGCTTTCCACTAGGTAGTTATACGTTTCATAAAGCTAAGATGAGGAAAAGGCTTCTTAATTACAAAGCAGACCGGTCAGTAAGACACAATTCTCGATTTACATCATTCACGAGAGACTCTATAAAGAGCATCTCCAAGGAAACACACACCAAATCATCAATTTGGTGTAACTTTTACTCCAAATATTATCTATCAACTACAACCGTTCTCATCAAAAAATAATATTCTTGAAATATTCTATTTTTTAGTTGTAAAAAACAATTATATAAACGTGTAATTGTTTTGTATAGGATACCAAAAGACACTATGCATAAAGTGCCCACCACTTTACTTCACAGCTTGGAAGGAATGCCAAATCTGGATTGGCAAAGGCTGCTACAACTAAAGTGCTCAGATGGCTCTTTTCTATTTTCTCCATCCTCCACTGCTTTTGCTCTTATGCAAACTAAGGACCATACTTGTCTTGGATATCTTACTAAAATTGTTGAAAGATTCAATGGTGGAGGTAATTCCATATTGCTAATTTAATTAAATTGCGCTATATATATATATATTTAGCTAGCTGAATTAAAACAATTTTAACTTTAATGTGGATCGAGCTCTAATTATTATGTTTACTCTTTAGTTCCAAATGTCTACCCTGTCGACATGTTCGAACACATTTGGGCTGTTGATCGTCTTGACAGACTAGGAATTTCTCGATATTTTGAGTGGGAGATTGAAGAATGCGTCAACTATGTTTACAGGTACAACAATAATAATTTAAGTACTCACTCTCTTCTCTAATAACTGAGACAGTTGCTAAAAACACGCATATTGAAAAAATAATTAATTGTTTTGACTTTAATTAGATAAATACTAGAATACCATTATGAAAAATGGACTAAATAATGCTAGTACATTTAAGATAGTGTATGGAAAAAATAAAAACATGGGTAAAAAAAGGAAAAAAATGCCATTAAAATTTTGTATTGAAAAATATCTGCCTATGTTATTTTGGAACGGAAGAATAACTATACAAAAATTCAAGGAAATATCTTTTCACACCAATTTTTATCTTATCACACAGAATTTATTTCCAATTTCGCCATTACTTTTTTTATTTTACGCGCGTTCATTCTGACCAAAGTTTGGTCAGAATGTGACACATTATCCATACTGAAATATGGTCAGAATATACGTGTTGAGAGTCCACACTGGTTGATTCTGACCATCTTTTTGATAGAATATTTGAAATTTTCCAAACTCATATATAATCAGAGCATCATTCTGACCAATATTGAGTCCAGAATACTCTACACATTCAAACTAGAATTGGGTCAGGATAACAACAATATAAGAGCACCACTATTGATTCTGATTGAATTTCAGACAGAATATTAAAAGTTTTTACACTCAATTTTAGTCAGAATGTCTTTCTGACCGGTATTGAGTATGAATTCAAAATTCTGACTAGAATAAAATCGGTATAATGATCGTATTCTTACTCAAATTAGGTCAGAATGGTTGTTGTGTGAATTGACCATAAATTGGCCTGAATAGTATATAGTATATATTTTCCGGACTCATTTACGGTCAGAATGGCAGGCGTGTGGAATATCCAAACGAAGCCCACTCTCGGCTCTTGGTAAGTGTAAAACAACATTGGTATGAAAAGATAGTCCCAAATTCAAATAATTAATAAAAGATACATAAATTTTATCATGATCCTGGTATAAGCATAACTTGGTGAACGGGAGCTATATAAAATTGGATAAATAAATATTTAACCTTGATATTTACGTATTTGTCCTTTTTTTTTTAACAAATTTTATTTGTGTAATTGATATGACATATGGTGTGTACTAGAACCACAACACTTTAGTATTTTCATTTGTAATCCGTATAAAATTAATATCTTTGTTACATGTCAATTGTGTGTGACAACATTATCATTTGAACAATCTTTTATAGGTATTGGACAGATGAAGGCATTTGTTGGGCAAGGAATAGCCGTGTTCACGACATTGATGACACAGCTATGGGTTTTAGGACATTGAGGTTGCATGGTTACGAGGTTTCTGCAGGTCAGGTGTCCACACAATATAATCATTCTTCCAAAATTGTTCATTTAAAAAAATAATAATAATTCTCATAATCACAACAGTAATATATATCATGATCAATGGCCGTGTCATTAATTTTGTTTAACCAAATGATTCTACATATGCTTATGGCAAGATTGTGACGAGAACACCTTAAATTATTTTATTTTATTTATTTATTTAAAAATTTTTTTTTTGCCAGATGTTTTCAAAAACTTTGAGAAGGGTGGTCAATTCTTTTGCTTTGCGGGACAGTCGAATCAGGCAATCACCGGAATGTATAATCTTTATAGGGCTTCACAAGTATTGTATTCAGGAGAGACAATACTTGTTGATGCTAAAAACTTCTCATCGGAATTCTTACAAGATAAACGAGCAAATAATGAGCTCCTCGATAAATGGATAATAACAAAAGATTTGCCTGGTGAGGTACGTGGTTGATTTTTATACATGACATTATTCCCTACCAGGGGCGGACTTACACTGATGGGTGCGGGGCAGTCATCCCCCTTGGGTCGGAAAAATATAACATTATATACAAGATGTATTTTATTTGCTTTTTTAAAATTTATTTTCGCCCCAAGATTTGTCCTGTCACATAATATAATCAAATAACTTGACAATTTTTTACTAGTCATCGCCCCTTGTCCGGAGGCTAGCGTCTGCCCATGTTCCCTACTATTTCTTATGTACTACTACCACTTATCTTTCTATAAAAAATAATATTATAGAAACATCATATTAGGTCTCACAGATTTTGACTTTGCCAATATTATCACTTTTGTTTCAGTGTAAAATAAATTATGTTTATTGATGTTGATATTAATCTTGCCAGGTCAATAATGTGTCAAAATAATTATGTGTATCTGATCTGGTTTATTAAATGACATTTCTAACAATAATAAAATATATAATAGGTAGGATATGCACTAGATGTTCCATGGTATGCTAATTTACCTCGGGTGGAGACAAGGTTTTTTTTGGAACAATATGGTGGTGATGATGATGTTTGGATTGGCAAGACACTGTACAGGTACATTTTGTTGTTATTTTCGGTAATATTTTTTTTTAAAAGTCTTCAATATTTTACTTTTCTAGTCTACAATATTTTATTGAAAACAGTATCAGTTACTCATAATACACCTTCTTTCCGAGAAATTCTACGATGTAGACTTGTTAATAAAAGTAAATAGTTTTTTCTTATATAGCCAAATCCAAGCATTTAGCTAGAGAAAATATAATTAATCAAAATGATACATTTCAGTGGTGTATTAGTAAAGATTTTGTAGAAAAACATAGGCCCAAGAGGAGTTGCCTCATCCTCAAAACCTAGGTTGTGAGGTGAGGAAAGTCCATCTCTTAATATGGTGGTGGGTGATACAACCACAAGTTCACAATGTGAGACACTTTAACACGCCCCCTCAAGTGTGGGCCGGGCACACAAGGCCAACAAATAGGCCCAACATTTGCACAATAAAGGGTGGCTCTGATACCATGTGAAAAACATAGGCCCAAACCCATAAAAGAGGAGGTGTCTCATCCTCAAAACCTAGGTTGTGAGGTGAGGGGAGTCCATCTCTTAATATGGTGGGTGAAATAACCACAAATTCGCAACGTGGGACACTTTAACAGATCTTTATTTATATAGTGAACAAAAAGCCACACAAAGACTATTTTTCAATGTGTGATTTTAGTCCCACATATGTAACAAATTTTCCACTATGAAACATAATCCCATAAATAGTAATATTGCTTTACTTTCTCCGCAAACTTTCAAATCATCAACATGAATGTAACGCCCCGTTCCCGGACACCGAGTCCTTATCCGGAAATCGAAACGTTCGGCACGCATAATATTAAATAAATAATATTACACGTAAGCCTCTACTACGTCGTATCAAATAAAAGCAAACGGAAGCTAAAAAGACTCGGGTAATTTTTTTCAAACATCTCGAATAGAAATTCAAGAACTAGAGAAGGAAATGTAAAGTTATTACATCCGAAACAAAACCAACGAATCCCAAAACAAGACGAATTCCAAAGTACTAAAAGTAAACTACAAAATCCAATAATAATCCAAATCTAGGAAATAAATAAAGAAATGAATAATAATTAATCAAAGTCTTCAACTCCGGCGTCCTCAAACGTCGTCATCAAAGTTCTCCTCGAACTCATCATTTACCCGTTCGTCTTCTCTCCCCCAAACACATAAATAAACATGCATTTGAGGTAAGTACAATGTACAAAGTAAGAAGTAGAAGCTACAATATGATTAAGGTTTATTATTAAAAGATTTGCCTTACTGAGACCGACTCGATCTAGGGTTCACTACATGCCCATCGACACGTCGTGACTATACGTTTCTAACTTAGCTTATCTTTGTTACATCATTACTCAAGGACACAATGCATGGTGAAAATTCCACCACGAGATATACTTGCCAACTACGGTGATTAGCACCGGTAGTCCCGGGATCTCCCGGTATGCATATACGTTCGATGGATTTCCTCCACTACCCTTCACCTTTTGAGCCGTAGCGTTGTCCACCTTTTATGAACGTATCACATCGCCGATTTGAATCGGTGCCTAACCAAGAATAGATGACGTTTTAGCTTTTACTACACTTATGTAATTATTAGTGTGAATTAACTAGTCACCTAAGTGTTTTCGAATAATACTCACCTTATCGGCTCTACTCCCTCACTTAGACAACTAGACATCACATCCTATCAATTACACGGACATTGATGAACCCTAGTTCATCAAAGCACAAGCCCTTTCATGCCCTTCCGACGGATCCGAACTTCAACTCCCTTTAAGAGTACATTCGGTGTTTTAACTGAACGAATCAGAAACTCAATCGGGGCTTGTTCATATTTAATTAGTGTTATTAAATCATGAATTAAGTTAAAATTCAAAACATAGCTTAAAACAACATTATATAGAAAATTGGGGCAATGCGTGCGCATTACTCTAGAATGCGTGCGCATCCCTGCTGCACTTATTCTAAGCAATCCCCGCATCGTAATGCGTGCGCATTGCTAGCCAATGCGTACGCATCCTACGCAAAAAGCCCTAAAACCCGTTTTCCAACCCTTAACGGTCTCTACTCGAATCTAAACATCTTGCACATGAATTATAGCAGAAAAACAAGAGAAAACATGTCTTTTAAGATCCAAAACAAAACTTAATCCTTAAACATCATCTAAGCTTAAAACTTGATGCAATATGCATCCAAAACATGATCTATTCTACTCTAAACCACAATTAGATTGTAGGAAGAGCTTCTTACCTTTAGCAAGCTTATTCCAACAACGAAAAACTCGAGAAACAACGAGCTAAAACCGATCTTTCTCTTATCAAAGCTTCAACTTTCGCAATCAAAACGTTGCCTTCTTCACAACGATTCCGGCGCTCTACTCGATCCGAAAACCGTCAAGAATTGCTTTAACACCGATTGAAAAACTCTCACCCCTAATTTTTGGCTCACACACGCAGAGAGTATAAGGAGGTGGAGAAAAATCGATTTCTAATAGGTTATAAGAATTGTGGGGATTTATTCTCCTTAAATAGAAAATCCCAAAAAAAAGATAGAGATCTTATTATCTTCCTTTATAATAAGATAAATCCCAAAAAAAAGGATAAAGATCTTATTATCTTCCTTTATAATAAGATAAATCCCAAAAAAAGGATAAAGATCTTATTATCTTCCTTTATAATAAGATAAATCCCAAAAAAAGGATAAAGATCGTATTATCTTCCTTAACTATATACATATATATATTTCGAAATATACATATATAATTTAACAAATACTTAAACTCCGAATAAAAGGAACCGAACCCAATATTTCGTTTTCGCAAAATGACACGTCCGCTCTTTCCCGAAAATCGGAATATTACATTCTTCCCCCTTAAAGGAGTTTCGTCCTCGAAACTTAAAACATACCTCGTAAGTCCATAAAATCGGGAACTCGCCGATCATATCGTCCTCAACTTCCCAAGTAGCTTCATCCGGTGAATGATTGCTCCATTGCACCGTAACTAAAGGAATCAACCGTCTCTTAATCATCTTTTCCTTCCGGTCCAAAATTCGGTCGGTGTCTCATCGTACGAAAGATTATCCCGGAGACCCTCCGGATCAACAGTAGTCTCAATATCCGTCTTGGTCAAACACTTCTTTAACATTGAGACATGAAACACGTTGTGGACTCTCGACATGGATTCTGGTAACTTGAGTCTGTAAGCCAAAGGTCCAATTCTTTCTAGAATCTCAAAAGGTCCAACGTACCTGGGGCTTAGCTTTCCTTTTTGTCCAAAACGTTTCACTCCCTTCATTGGTGAAGCTCGTAGGTAAACTCTTTCACCAACTTCAAACTCAAGAGGTCTCCTTCTAACATCCGCCCAACTCTTCGTCTATCTTGAGCCGCCTTCGATTCTTCTTGACCGACCAAATTGAACCCTTTCTTTAGCTTGCTCAACCAATTCGGCCCGGTGATTTGTCTTTCCCCGACTTCATCCCAAAACAAATGGCGGTGTTCTACATCTTCTTCCATATAATGCTTCAAACGGTGGCATGCCAATACTTGCATGATAACCGTTGTTGTAAGCAAACTCCGCTACCGGTAGGTAATCATCCCATGATCCACCTACTTCCAACACACAAGCTCTCAACATATCTTCAAGTGTTTGGATGGTTCTCTCGGATTGTCCATCCGTCCGAGGATGAAAGGCCGTACTCAAATCCAACTTGGTTCCAAAAGCTTTGCTTGTAAACTTTTCCAAAACCGATCGACGAACCTCGAATCACGATCCGAAACTATCGAGATAGGTACTCCGTGTAACTTCACTATATTATCCAAGTATAGTGTCGTCATTTTCTTCAAGGGCATATCGACCTTATATGGTAAGAAATGAGCGGATTTGGTCAATCTATCCACAATCACCCAAATCGCATCATTACCGCCTCTCGTCTTAGGTAAACCGGTGATAAAGTCTATAGTGATCTTATCCCACTTCCATTCTGGGATATCCAATGGCTTAAGCATTCCTCCCGGTCTTCTATGTTCCGCTTTAACCTTCGGCAAGTATCACACTCGCAACGAACTTGGCTATCTCCGGTTCATCGAGGGCCACCAAAACCTTTCCTTCAAGTCTCTCGTACATTTTAGTAGCTCCTGGATGAACTGCGAAAGCAATCCTATGTGCCTCTTCCATGACTCTCTCGTCTTAAATCACCAACCTTAGGCACACACAAACGATCCCGGTACCAAAGATTGCCATTCTTATCTAACACATATCCAACCGTAGGCTTTTCCCTTGCAACTCGCTTCAAGTCAACCAACACCGGGTCTTCATCTTGCTTTTCCCGAATGTCATCCATCAACTCGGACCTTGCTAACAATGGTGCCATAAACTCGTCGGTCTTCAATCGATCAAAGCTTCGGATTCTCAACCCATCTAACCTTTCGCAACGTCTTCAACACTCGATACCGCAAACACCGGTTTTCTCGCTCAAGGCATCGCCCACTACATTTGCTTTACCCGGATGATACCGAATCTCCAAGTCATAATCCTTTACGAACTCCACCGTCTCCTTTGTCTCATATTCGATTTTCCTGGGTAAAGAAATACTTCAAACTCTTGTGATCGGTGAAGATCCCGGCCTTAACTCCATACGGGTAGTGCCTCCAAGTCTTTAGGGCAAACACTACTCGCCAACTCTAAGTCATGTGTTGGGTAATTCTTCTCATGCACCTTCAACCGTCGGGATGCATAAGCAATTACCTTCCCTCCCCGCATCAACACACAACCTAAACCTTGTCCCGAAGCATCCGTGTAGACATCATAATTATCAAAGATCTCCGGAACTCGCCAAAACCTGGGGCCGTAGTCAACCTCTTTTTCAACGTCCGAAAAGCATCTTCACACTCACCGGTCCACTCGAACTTCACATCCTTTTGAGTGAGCCGGGTAAGTGGTGTAGCTATCTTTGAGAAGTCTTGTACAAACTTCCTATAATAGCCGGCCAAACCGAGAAAACTTCTAACCTCTCGAAATGGTAGTCGGTCCGGACCACTTCTCAACCGCTTCAATCTTCGCGGGATCAACCTTAATGCCATCTCCGTAAATGACATGACCCAAGAAACTCACTTGATTCAACCAAAAGTCGCACTTCGAGAATTTGGCATACAACTGGTTCTCCTTTAATGTATCCAGCACTATCCTTAAGTGTTCTTCATGTTCCTTCTCATCCTTAGAGTATACAAGGATGTCATCTATGAACACTATCACAAACTTATCCAAGTATGGCATGAAAACACGCCGCATTAAATCCATAAATGCGGATGGGGCATTAGTGAGTCCAAAAGGCATAACTAAGAACTCATAATGTCCATACCTCGTACCGAAAGTTGTCTTTGGTATATCTCGCTACCTTGATCTTCAATCGGTGGTATCCCGATCTAAGATCAATCTTAGAAAACACTCTCTTGCCTTGCAACCGGTTAAACAAATCATCAATCCTCGGCAAAGGGTATTTATTCTTGATGGTCAGATTATTCAACGCTCGATAGTCTATGCACATCCTCATGCTACCATCTTTCTTCTTAACAAACAACACTGGGGCTCCCCAAGGCGAAGTACTAGGCTGAATTATATTCCTCTCAAGCATATCCTTGAGCCGTGCTTTCAACTCCTTCAATTCGGCCGGTGCCATTCTATAGGGTGCCTTAGCAACCGGTGCCGCTCCCGGCATCAACTTGATCTCGAATTCTATCTCTCTATCCGGCATGTTTCCCGGTAACTCTTCTCGGAAACACTTCGGGGTATTCCTTGACTACGGGGGTCTCCTCTAACTTAGGTTTTACCTCGCTCCACATCAACTCGCGTACAACAAGTAGCCTTCACAACCTTTCGACAAACCCTTATAGCCTTAACCGCCGAAATTATAGGGTGACGCTTCTTACTAGGCTTGTAAATGTTACCTTGATAAGTCTTATCGATTTTCCCGGTATCTTAAAGGTCACTCTCTTTTCTCTACAATCCAAGTGGACGAAATTCTCGGATAGCCAATCTATTCCAAGAATCACATCAAAATCTGAAAAGTCCAAAACCGTAAAGTCACTCTTGCAACAATACTTTCCAACTCGAACCTCAACTAGGGGTATCAACTTGGTTACCTTAGTCACCTTCCCTAAAGGTGTTGTTATCTCCAAAGTATTTCTTAAAGGTTCCATTGGCAAGTTAAGCTTCTTAGCTATCTTAGTTGACACAAAAGTATTAGACGCTCCCGTATCAAACAACGCCGTAACTGCTAAGTTGTCTAATATTATTGTACCTAGGATGTAAATTCATTTATTTAAATACAAATACAACATGATTTAAATCGTGCTATAAAAGTACTCAAATAAATTAAATTAAACAAAAAGGTACCCGAAATAACATTATCGTCCGGTTCGCTATCTCGGCATCCACCGCAAAGACTCGAACCGAGCGGCTTGGGCCGCCTTTCCCGCTTCCTTGCTTCGGAATATTCGAACTCCCCTTCGTGGGACACATCTTGGCAAAATGTCCTAAATCTCCACAAAAGTAGCGACCTCCCCGTATTAGCCTTACACTCACCCGAGTGATTCTGTTGCACTTAGAGCATAAAGGTGCTCCGGTGGGTGGCTTACTCGCCGTAGGGGCCGTTGTCTTCTTGAAATTTTGTTGGGGTGCTCCCCGGCTATTGCCCCGGCTTGTTCCAAAATTCCTCTTGCTCCCGATAACAACGGTGGCCTTCTTCCCGAATGTCTCAACCTCTAAGGCTTTATTCAACAACTCGGCCATGTTCTTGGTCGTGAAACCCAACATGCCGGATCGTATCGATACGATAACCCTTCCTTGTATAGGGCCATCTTCCTCTCTTCTACCTTCATCAACTCGGGGTAGAATCTTCCCAATTCGTTAAACTTGTTGGTGTATTGTGATACTTGTCATGTAATTACCTTGCTTATGCTTTAGAAATTGACTTGCCATGTCACTTCCGCATTCTTTGGAAAATACTCATTATAGAACATTGCCTTAAAGCTTTCCCAATCCGTCACTTTACCATTACTTGCTTCGTATAGCATCTATCCATGCTTCAAATTTGCACCCAAAAGGAAACTAACCGCCAACCGTGCCATCTCGGTCTCGGGGACATGTATGTTCCTACATGCCTTCTCAAAACTCCTTATCCACTCATCGGCCTTCGAATGCTCGACATTCCCAAAGAAGTCTTGAACTTTGTTCCTCCTTAATCTCGTATACCGATCAATCGGTGGTGCTTGCTCGGGTGCCGGTCTAACTGGGTGGGGCTTGTGGATAAACTGGAGGGTATTCAAAAGGTATCTCTTCTTTGAAACTGAAGCGGGGTTGATGTAAACCGTAGGGTGGGTAACCAAGACCTTGTTGATGGTCAAAACGGGGTGGAGGTGGTACGGTAGGTCGGGGAGTATGACCCACCTGGAGGAGGGTAAAAGGTCCGATGCTTCAGCCGATGAGAAAACACCGGTGGAGAAGGGTAGCTCACCGCCGGGGGATAGATACTAGTTCTTTGGGGGTACGTAGGCGGTGGAATGTCTCCCACTACGGTGACTCGTATAGGTGCTTCTCCCGGTTCTCCATAGATGTAGTTGTACCTTGGTGGAGGGTGACTTCGGTGGCGGTACTAAACCCACCGGAACGTCACTTACCAAGGAAAACCGAACCGAACTTCCCACATGCCATTGTGGGTGTTGCTCTGATGAGGTCGCGGTGACAAACTCCGCTGAGATCGTGGTGTAGGGGTTGCAGTATGAGGGGGTGGAGTGGGGCTCGGGTGAGGTGAAGGATTCTGCCTCACGAAACCGCCTCTAACAACTGGCGTAGGACTCTCTCGACGTACTCCTGAAGCTTCTGCACCCGCTCCGGTTCTCGTGAACACCATCCCGATGATCAACGAAAACCAAAACGTTACTAAGAGGTCTAAAGAGAACTTATCTTAATAGAAAGAAAGCCTAAAAGACGCTTCTCTACGATACCAACCGTAACGCCCCGTTCCCGGACACCGAGTCCTTATCCGGAAATCGAAACGTTCGGCACGCATAATATTAAATAAATAATATTACACGTAAGCCTCTACTACGTCGTATCAAATAAAAGCAAACGGAAGCTAAAAAGACTCGGGTAATTTTTTTCAAACATCTCAGAATAGAAATTCAAGAACTAGAGAAGGAAATGTAAAGTTATTACATCCGAAACAAAACCAACGAATCCCAAAACAAGACGAATTCCAAAGTACTAAAAGTAAACTACAAAATCCAATAATAATCCAAATCTAGGAAATAAATAAAGAAATGAATAATAATTAATCAAAGTCTTCAACTCCGGCGTCCTCAAACGTCGTCATCAAAGTTCTCCTCGAACTCATCATTTACTGTTCGTCTTCTCTCCCCCAAACACATAAATAAACATGCATTTGAGGTAAGTACAATGTACAAAGTAAGAAGTAGAAGCTACAATATGATTAAGGTTTATTATTAAAAGATTTGCCTTACGAGACCGACTCGATCTAGGGTTCACTACATGCCCATCGACACGTCGTGACTATACGTTTCTAACTTAGCTTATCTTTGTTACATCATTACTCAAGGACACAATGCATGGTGAAAATTCCACCACGAGATATACTTGCCAACTACGGTGATTAGCACCGGTAGTCCCGGGATCTCCCCGGTATGCATATACGTTCGATGGATTTCCTCCACTACCCTTCGACCTTTTGAGCCGGTAGCGTTGTCCACCTTTTATGAACGTATCACATCGCCGATTTGAATCGGTTGCCTAACCAAGAATAGATGACGTTTTAGCTTTTACTACACTTATGTAATTATTAGTGTGAATTAACTAGTCACCTAAGTGTTTTCGAATAATACTCACCTTATCGCCTCTACTCCCTCACTTAGACAACTAGACATCACATCCTATCAATTACACGTACATTGATGAACCCTAGTTCATCAAAGCACAAGCCCTTTCATGCCCTTCCGACGGATCCGAACTTCAACTCCCTTTAAGAGTACATTCGGTGTTTTAACGAACGAATCGAAACTCAATCGGGGCTTGTTCATATTTAATTAGTGTTATTAAATCATGAATTAAGTTAAAATTCAAAACATAGCTTAAAACAACATTATATAGAAAATCGGGGCAATGCGTGCGCATTACTCTAGAATGCGTGCGCATCCCCGCCGCACTTATTCTAAGCAATCTCGCATCGGGAATGCGTGCGCATTGCTAGCCAATGCGTACGCATCCTACGCGAAAAAAGCCCTAAAACTCGTTTTCCAACCCTTAACGGTCTCTACTCGAATCTAAACATCTTGCACATGAATTATAGCGAAAAAACAAGTAGAAAACATGTCTTTTAAGATCCAAAACAAAACTTAATCCTTAAACATCATCTAAGCTTAAAACTTGATGCAATATGCATCCAAAACATGATCTATTCTACTCTAAACCACAATTAGATTGTAGGAAGAGCTTCTTACCTTTAGCAAGCTTATTCCAACAAAGAAAACTCGCAGAAACAAGACGAATAAAACCGATCTTTCTCTTATCAAAGCTTCAACTTTCGCAATCAAAACGTTGCCTTCTTCACAACGATTCCGGCGCTCTACTCGATCCGAAAACCGTCAAGAATTGCTTTAACGACCGATTGAAAAACTCTCGGCCCTAATTTTTGGCTCACACACGCAGAGTATAAGGAGGTGGAGAAAAATCGATTTAATAGGTTATAAGAATTGTGGGGATTTATTCTCCTTAAATAGAAAATCCCAAAAAAAGATAGAGATCTTATTATCTTCCTTTATAATAAGATAAATCCCAAAAAAGGATAAAGATCTTATTATCTTCCTTTATAATAAGATAAATCCCAAAAAAGGATAAAGATCTTATTATCTTCCTTTATAATAAGATAAATCCCAAAAAAAGGATAAAGATCGTATTATCTTCCTTAACTATATACATATATATATTTCGAAATATACATATATAATTTAACAAATACTTAAACTCCGAATAAAAGGAACCGAACCCAATATTTCGTTTTCGCAAAATGACACGTCTGCCCTTTCCCGAAAATCGGAATATTACAATGAAACAAGACTGTGTTTCTATTAATTATCTCTGAATCCTTTTTTATCCCAAATAAACAGCATAGCAGACTCCATTAATCTTTCATCACAAGGTTGACGCAACTTAACTATTGTCAAGATGACTCAACTCGGACAACCAATTTGTTAGGAAACGAACTTTAAGCTATAGCTTTTAATGACAGTAACGGAATACTAAGGAAAAGAGGAAAAAAAAAAAAAAAATCGAGACAAAGACATCAGAATTTATTTGGTTGGGTCAAGTTTACCGACATCCAAGTACGGGACAAAGAAGAAACAATATAGCTACGGTGAACAATATCACAATTGCTTACATTCCTCTAATTAAAATGTTTGTGAAATCTCTTTAGCATTCCTCCTCAATTGCCTCTTCATGCTCTAAAAAATTGCTTTCTTTGTCCATAATACACTTGGCACGAATTATTAAATCTCTAATTATATTCTTCTTCTCAGCAAACCTTAGAAAATATTATATTATTATTATGATGAAAAGAAATAAATATCTTAATCTATTTTTCACATGCAAAGAATTCAACGAAAAGAAAAGAAAAGTCTGATAGAGAGACTCAACATTGCTTTTTGATGGAATCAATTGAGAATGAAACATCGGAACCAATCTAGTTATTGTGTGCTGAGATAATTTAAGTGTGAAGTGACGGGTGAAAGGATAGATTTTTAAATACAAAATAAAAATATGTGCTGTGGAGGTTGTCACACGATATCTCCGCATCGTATTAAGACACCACACAATAACTTCCCTTTCAATCTGTCCTTGCATCGATTAAAGGACAAGAGCTAATTTTGTGTGCAATTATTTTCCACCTCATCATTCGTTACTTAGACTTGTAGCTAGCTCTTTGGACAAATACTGGCCATGCATACATATGGAACACATTGGGCTGCTCAGTATTAGTTTAAGCCCAACTTCAACTTTTAAGAATTAACCTCCCGAAATTACTTTCAACTTAATTACGTTTACACATATATTAATTTTTTTTATCTTATAATTATGGTATCGGAAATAATATACGTCACGAGTAGAACCCACCTATAATTTTTTTTTTTTTAAGTTTACTAGTGGTTAGAACAACAAAAACAAATATTCCGGTATCCGACAATTTATACGAAAAGCCCTGTGCCAATTTTGAAAACATTATGGAGATATGTACTATTAACTATTTTTCTCTCAATCTGTTTAAGCTTAAACTTTTGAGAAATATGATAATTCAACATGGTGTCAGAACCAAATGCCTCGAGTTCAAACCCATAATTTTCCTAAAAAAACAAAAATTATAGTTATAAGTACGTGTTTGGTCTCTTTTCCTTCTTATCGTTCCATACGAGTCTCTTTCCTTTCTTATAGGTTACACTGTTGGACCTCTCTATCTTTTTATAGACTTACAAAACCTCTCTCTCTTCTTATAGTTCTACCCGGGTCTCTTTCCATTGCATAATTTTCACAAATATATATATATATATATATATATATATATATATATATATATATATATATATATATATATATATATATATTACAAGTGTTGGGCCTCTTTCTCTTCTTATAGTTTCACACGTGTCTCTTTCTCTACTTATAGACCCACGCTGTTTGGGTCTTTCTCCTTAGGCTCACACAGACCTCTTTTCCTTCTTATAGTTTCACACATGTCTCTTTTCCTTCGTACAGACCCGCATTTGAGAGACCAAACACTTGAGGGTCTCTTTCTCTTCTTATAGTTTCACACGTATCTCTTCTCTCTTCTTATAGACCCACATTGTTTGGGTCTTTCTCCTTAGGCTCACACAGACCTCTTTTCCTTCTTATAGTTTCATATATGTCTCTTTGCCTTCGTACAGACACGCATTTGAGAGACCAAACACTTGAGGGTCTCTTTCTCTTCTTATAGTTTCACAAACAAACAATTAAATTAAAGGGGGAAGGGGTCACAAGGACAAAAAAATTAATAAATGGGTCTGGAATGACAAAAGTAACATTTTCATGATTATAAAAGACAAAAATCACAATTGTTAGTTTAAAATTGTTACTTCACGTGTTAATGTTACTTTGTGTTTCACAATTGTTATTTCATATTTACTCTATTCCACATTTGATACTACATATTTGTTACTTCATAATTATTACTTTTGTCCTTATTAAATTACAGTTTCCTTCTATCCCGATTTTTTGATAATTTTGTCCTTCTGGACAAAAATCTATAAATTAAATTTAACAACCTCTTAATTGACGTATTAGAAATTCGAGTGGTTGGAATATTTCAGGATAGTTGTTTTTTCTACAAGAAAATACAAATGAAAGAGATGCCGACTGTTTCGTTTCGGGAAAAAAAAAAAAAAAAAAAAAAAAAAAAAAAAAAAAAAAGATGCCGACGATCCCACAGTCACCACATGGTATCTAAAGTTAGCTATATAACATCGTTTTCGTGAATATAAATTATAAAAATAAAAGCCGGTTATGCCAATCAATATTTAATATGTGTATACATTTTTTTTTTCTTGTGTAGGTGTGTGTGATGATTATAGCATTTGATGATCTCAACTTTTCTTCTAAAAATATTTTGGGACATGCGAGCTAAGTCTATTTGTTGCAAAAATAATAAAATGGACAATTACAAATATTTGATTGGTCATGTGTATGTCAATGCAACTCAATTATACTAATTAATATCCCTATCAACGAATAATTTACCAATAAATGTAAATAGAGTAGGAATTATAATATTTTATATAAGTTGAATGAAATAATAAAAAATATTTACTTATTTTTCAGGATGCCTTATGTGAACAACAATATTTACCTTGAGCTTGGCAAATTAGACTATAATAAGTGTCAAGCATTGCATCAACTAGAGTGGAGAAACCTACAAAGGTAAATTTATTTAACCCCTTTCTTTAATTTTTTTTTTATTGATTTAATTTGTAATAATGATAAAGATCAAAACAAGTCGGTTTAAGCTTAATTAGCATCATTAATTCAAAAAATTAAAAATTAAAAATCGTATAATTTTAGGTGGTACGTGGAGTGTGGTCTTGGAGAGTTTGGGGTCACTGAAAGAAGCCTTTTGGAAGCTTATTTTTTGGCGGCAGCAACCACTTTCGAACCTGAAAAGTCCACGGAGCGTTTTGCATGGGCCAAAACAGCTGCCCTCATTCAGGCAATTATAAAACATAATAATAATAATAATAATGTCATGGCCGATGCTGCTTTCTTGCATGAGTTCCAACATTTCACTACGTTGAAATACATCAATGGTGTAAGGTAATTAGGAGATCTATTTAATTTCTAGAGCTCATCATTTTCATTTTTATTGTGAATTGCATTAATTTTATATATATATATATAATTAAACTCATAGATTGTATTATTGTATTGTATCGTGAATTGCACCTCTGCAGCAACAACCCGACGAAAAAGCTTGCAAGGACCCTATATAGAACGATAAATCAGATCTCTTTAGATGCTGGTGCAGCGCATGGCAAAGACATCTGTCACTCTTTGACTCAAGCTGTGAGTTAATTATTACTTACTATTAATTAGTCCTTTTTGAATTATACATATACTAAAATTATTTGGGGGAACATAGTAATTGGACTATTGTTGTGCGTCCAAAAAAAGAAAAAGAAAAAAAAGAGAAAAAGTGTAATTAATTAGGCTTTCCCTTTCTATTCTATCTGAACGCTGTAGCCATGAGAAATAAGAATGATAGAATTATAAAGGCATTCGTAGCAAAAGTCATATATGGTGCTTTATTCCTAAAATGAAGATAAAAAAATAGCTACTCAAATCGCTTCCTAAAATAAAGACTTGACGCCCTATTTATTGAAGGATTGTGAACGAGAAGGTCACGTTGCTAATAATAAATTACAAAAATTATAATAATTTAAGGATATCCAAATAAATAATAAATATTTAATATGCATGAATATAGTTCTATCTAGAATATATTTATTTATTTTTAAATGGATAATGATAGAGATCTTATTATGAAATGTTTTGAATTGATGTAAAATAAAGATTTAATTATTTTACACTATTCACGTCCCAATAATCCCAGTATTGGATGGTGAGGCATTGTTTTGCCATCATGCATGTGTGGGCATGTGATGAATAATAATGTAATGTTATTGGTATAACGCAGTGGGAAGATTGGCTGCTAACACTACAAGGAATAGGAGAAGTGGGCCAAGGAATAGGAGAAGCTGAGCTTATAGTGCGCACAATTCATTTATGCGCCGGTAACAATGGAGTTGCTCAATTTATCTCTCATCCCAAGTATCAACACCTTTTACATCTCACTGATCGACTTTGCACCCAAATTCGTCAACTTCAATACCAAAAGGTTCCCTTTTTTTTTTTCTCTACTTTTTTTTTTTTTTTTTTTTTTTTTAACCATCTTAATGCCTCGGTCTCGTAATATAAGTTACTCTATCTCTTTTTGTTTGTCCTATAATATAAATTATTATATATTACCAATAAAGTATTTATTACTGTTTTCTCTATCTTATCCCTAATTTATTAATAATCTAACTACTTTATAAGTATTGCTTTATTGATAATTAAATGAAATTATAGTCATTTCTCTTTTAAATTTATGTCACACAACCACTTCCTTAATCTATATTAAAACACCCAAAGTGACTTATATTTTGGGACGGAGGTAGTACCTTATTAGGGCTACTATTTACATCACACCGATTTTATTGGTGCAGCACTCTGCATGTGTACCACAGTAGAATCGATCTTGTGAAAATCGGTTTTGTAATAAAAAACCGACTCCCCGTAAATGCATTGTGAGAATCGACAAGAAGAAAGTCGAGTCTTGGCTCCCAAACCGACTTTTACAAAGTCGAATACACATTGGTGTATAAATAGATAGAATGGTACGTGTACCGATAGATACAGTGTGCTGCAAATAAATACCCCTATTACCTTGTCGTAAACTTTTTCTTTCTGTCCATTTAGAGCACTCGCATTAGAATCTGTAAAAAGTGGTAAATCGTATATACGACTCCGATCCAACTAAAATGTCTTTATCGAATCGTATACATGATCTCTATTCAACAGATTCTGGATAAAATTGGACATCATACTCTATATCTACCGCAATCCGAATTTTTTTACGTATTCAAGTTTTTGCTATTTCTAACATCAAATATATATATATATATATATATATATATATATATATATATTTTCGAAATCACAAAAAATGCTTTCTAGAAATATTTCATTAATAAGATCTTCTATACATATTTTGAATATCCATACAAGGTAATATTTATCACTATAATAATAGAAAATAAATTATTTATATGTGTATTTGTTTTTGTAAATATGTCATAATTATTTTGGTTTACGATTACTTTATTATTGTAGTACGGTAGAGATTCCCGTACATGTGCGACTATGTGTAGAGATTCGTAAATGATGTTAGAATCAGTAAGGTAGAGACTTTATTCGAGACACCGATCGCAAGTCTTCTTAGATATGAAATAAATTTGAAAGGTTAAATAAAATAACAGTGTTTTGTTTACATCATATTTAGTGTTGAATAAAAAGTAAAAATGATTATATATATATATATATATATATATATATATATATATATATATATATATATTTTTTTTTAGAGCAAATAAAAAAAAATTAGAAGAAAAATAAGACAAGAAAAAATTAGTTGAATGGAAATGAATAAAGTGGTAATAGTAAAAGTAAGTGAATTATTATATAATAGATTCACGTGTAAAATTAAAAAAAATGATTTTGTTTTGAAAATCAGGTACAAGACGCAGAGAATTGCCGACGATCTAGCTTGGAAAGTAACAAGTCAATAGATATGGACATGCAGGAACTGGTGAAATTAGTGCTCACAAAGTCTCCAAGTAATGATGATGATGAAGATATAGAGTCTGATATGAAGCACAAATTTCTTTCGGTGGCCAAAAGTTTCTATTACACTGCACATTGCAATCAGGCTACTCTAAATTTTCATATTTCCAAAGTACTCTTCGAAAGAGTAGTTTAGTTTATAAATATTATACATTTTCTTTATGTCATTGAGATTAAATAATTGTCTTATATACTTCTGGTTGATTGATTATCACATTTGTTGAACAATAATTTTTTAAATAGAATTATATATATGTAAATCTAGAATAAGCGTTATTGTTCTGTTGTCCCTCGTGTGTATTGCATTCATGCAACGTACCCATATCAAACATTTAAATTAGATCGAGATGAATGTAATACTTTACCCTTAAGGCGATATTATGTTGGTTATGTGCTTAGGACATTCATAAGAGAAGTCATATTTTTATTCTTAAAATAATATAAAATTATGTATATCTTTATTTTACAACATTTCAATTCAAAACACTTTACACCAGTATTCATATATCTATCTCTAAAATATTAAAATATTCATTTATTACTAGAAGTGTCCAGGCCCAAATCCAAGAGGAAGACGATTTACATATTGAGTCAGATGCTTTAATTTTGGAGGGCCCGGTTAGCAATTATAATGGACCTCATGGACAGGTTCACGTCCAGGTCCAAGCTTTAACAATGAATACATCAGATAATTTATTATCAGAAGACCCGGGTAGAGGCCTCCCTGTTAACAAACAAAATTCTTCACCTTAATCAATAGAAGTTCATTTTTGGACCGCGTCTGATTCTGGTCAGGCAACTTGAAGGTGTCCGATGGGGGCTTTTCCTTAGTGGTTGTGCAGTGGGTGGTTCTTAAAGCTGAATTTTGGTCTTGGAGACTCATGCATGTCTATGGGGAAAGATCTTTGGTGTCGGATTTTTGCTTCTCTGCCGTCTGGATGATAATTGTGGTGGACTCTGGCGGGGATTATATGGGCTCTTCTTTTCCGGCTGGGGGTTATGGCAGCGTTGGTAGGGATGGTTGCTGCTGGAGGTTATTTAGTGGTGGTGCTATGACCAAAAGCAGCGGCTTTTTTTGTGTAAATATCTCGTTGGTTATTTCCGGTTGGACTCGGGACGTGTCGGTTACTACTGGCTGGTGGTCTTGGCTTTCTGTCGTGTTATGGAGAACCGCTTCGAGACAGATACTCTCCATTTAGCTATTTTACCAAATCAAGTTCTCTATAAGACATAATTTGGTGCGTGGAGGACCCGTCCACCATTTGTTTCTTTTCGTTTTTCTGGTGTTGTTGTTTCCAGTCATATGCTGGTAGTTTTCCAGTGGTTTGCTGGTGTTGTTCCGATGTTTGTCCGGATGTAATCTCTGTTTGTTTTTTTTTTAATAAAATCGTTTCGTTTCGGAAAGAAAAAAAAAATAGCAGGTTTAAAAAAAATCAATAGCAGGTTTACAGAAAAAATATAAGGCATTATCTGAAATTCTTGACTTTGATTGCAAGAAAAGATTAAAGGCTAAAGATCTCGAGAAAATGAAGAAAAGCGGCAAAGCAAAGTCCAAAGGCATGGGAGTTTTTCCATTCAATCGAACTCGGAAGGTAGGTCACATGCATTTCAATCTCCGACTCCAACCTTCGAAATATGACGAATTTAGTTAGAAGATGGCTAATAGATCATGATGATGGCTAGAGTAAGTCCGAAAAAACTTTAGAATTAAGAAGAATTCTGGGTATTGATTGGAAAGAAAAGGATGAAGAAAGATCTTCTTGATCAATTTTTATTGGTTTGTTTCGATTGAGAATTGAAGTTATTTTATGTAGTTTATATCTGCAAATATAAGAGGATTGGGTACTAGCCGTAAAAGGTGGTGGATAAAGGAATTGTGTTTCTCTCATCAATTGCCTTTCCTGTCAATTCAAAAGACAAAAATGCTATCGCTTAATAGTAATTTGGTGGAGACATTCTGGAAAGATTCCGACTTTGACTTTTTTTTACAAATATGTTGTTGGCCTTTCAGGAGGTCTATTAAGTGTGTGGGATAAGGAAGTGTTCTCTGCGATGGAAAATTTTGAAGGGCTACATTAGTGTTAAAGGATCATGGAAAGAGTCAGACCAAATTTGTACTTTCATAAATATGTGTGCTCCCCAATGTGTGGTCATAAAAGGATTATTATGGGCGGAATTAATAAGCTTTTTGCAGGATCAGAATGGCATGGTTTGCCTCCATGGTGATTTCAACTCAGTTCGATCATCATCAGAGAGAAAATGGTAGAATTTTAATCATAAAGATGCGTCTGCTTTTAATGACTTTATCGATAGCTCAAAAGCTTATGGATCTACAAATGGACAGAAGGAAGTATTCGTGGTATAATAGAGCTGGCTCCAAGATGAGTAGGCTTGACAGAGTTTTGGTGTCTGATATCCTTTTATCCAAATAGGAAGATATTTCCTTAGAAGCTCTTGACCGGAGACTATCGGATCATTGCTCTTTGTTCCTCTCATTAAAAATAATTGATTTTGGGCCTTCTCCGTTTCGGGTGTTTGATCATTGGTTGGAACATGAAGGTTTAGAGGAAGTGGTGATGAATTGTTGGCAACAGGAAGTGAATTCATTCGTTCAAGGAATAAATTTGAAGTTGAAGCTAAAGCAGCTGAAAGAAGTTTTGAAAGTTTGGGGTAAGGAGGTTTTTGGGAGTTTATATCTACAAATTAAATAGGAAGAGAAATTGCTTGGAAAGTTGGAATTAAATGCCGAAGAAAGAAATGTACAGTAAATGATGAAGCAGAAAAGCTTTGAGCAGAAACTTCTGAGAAGGTTCTTCAGTTGGGTGCTTTGATGGAGAATAATTTACGACAAAAATCTAGAATCAAATGGTTGAAGGATGGTGACTCAAATTTAAAATTCTTTCATAGATGTGTTAAAGAAAGGGTGAGAAAAAGCTCTATGAAGGGCTTGTTGGTAAATGGTAAACTACTAGAGGATCCTAATTCTGTTAAAAGTGCTGCTCAACATTCATTCAATGATTTTTACAAGGAAATGGTACGTTCCAGACCTACTTTTAAAAGTAATCTTTTTGCTAAAATTTCACAAGATCAGTGTGTTTTGGATTGAGATAAAAATAACAGAAGATGAAATTAAAGCTGCGGTATGGTTGTGTGAAGGATCTAAAGCTCCTGGGCCGGATGGATTTAATTTTAATTTTACTAAAAGATCTTGGGGAATCATTGTTGAAATGGTGTCTTAAACCCAATCGGGTTGGACCGGATCCGACCTGGTCGGGTCATTTATAGTCTATGTTGTTCATGTAATAACTTCATTATGATTAATAAAAGCACTTTTAGTTATTATATATTTTGTTTAACTTTATGAACGAATTATGTTATTGAATATATAGGAACGTCATTAGTATTAAATTGTGATAGAGAAACCATGATAGTGATTATGGTTGATTAGATCTCTAATCACCTTAATAAGTTTGATACTTAAATGTCTCTAGTCGTATACTTTCAAACGTGACATTGATAGTATGATTAGACTAGCATGTATTAGATGTCTTCTATCTTATTGAAGATAAGGATAAAACTTGTCTATCGAAGTGTAAAGACACTAGGACTGTACGTGGAAGTGTATTAGAGAATGCATATGTTAAACTGTCCCACTTACATTAAGTGTCGTAGTATGTGGCAGTTGTGTAATTATCCTGACACCGGAGTCTTCATGGCATCACGGTGTGTATTGTCATGCTTTGACACTATTGAGGTTTCCCTTAGCCATGGGGCGATCATGCTGTAGTGCTCGGGTATGATATTGAGGCATGCGTAGGATACATGTTTGTTCGTCCGGAAATCGCATATCTTAAGAGTAAGAGTAAATATCTGAAATGGCCTTTCTATATGGATGACTAGCTCTCATGAATCTTTGCAAAGTGGGAGTAAATGAGTTATTCCGAGAGAGCATGATATCCAGATTATAAGATACGATCGTTGATGTATTGACACTCGAGATACGATTGTATGTATATTATTACAGCGATAAGATTATATTTGCACGGTAACTGTTTCACATGAAAGGTAGTAGTCATTGCTTTTGACTCTTCCGATTATTGGGGGTCACAATGTGTTTCTAGACTCTATTTCATGATCATTAGGTATGAAGGACATTTTTGCAATTGTACTTTGTGTCCACGGCCAACATATTCGGAAGCCTGTCGGGTTACACACATAATAACATCTAGCAAGATTAAAATGCGGTTATAGTGATAATCAAATAAGGAAAGTTTATCTCGACTATAAAATGTTATAGTGATTAAATTAATATTGAGGTATTTATTTATTATGAATAAATTAAATACAAGATATTAATTATGTTGATTAATTAAAAAATATTCCGGATGCCAATTTATTGGCATATAGGCCGCCACTTCTAGTGTATGAGATACACTTGGATTGTGCAATTTAATTAAGATTATCATATATTAATATTAGATATTAATAGATTTACATATAAATAGATTTATGGTAATATGATAAAGATAGTCAATATTAGATATTAACAATATCTTGGATTTATTTAATTTGAGATATTAAATTAAATGCGAAAAATCTTGGAATATCTATTTTCCTTATATTACTAGTAAAATGTTTTCTTTCTCCTTACTCCACGCGTAAGCTTTTTCCCCATTGGGAATAGGACTACATGGGGCGCACCACTCCCCTATATAAGCAACGGGTTGGCTAGCTCTTTTGTATCATCACAATTCCAAGAGTTCATAATTCTTGTGAAAAATAGAGAGCTTCTCCTAGAGAGTTTTAGGGAGAGAGAAAAGGCTAGTCTAGCAACCAGATTTTTCTAGTAACTATCCAAGGAGGATTCCGGTGAGGTGCTCGTGTGGATATTGATAGAGTCCAACACATGGACGGCTTGCGCGCACTACTACTCTCCCTAGATGGTCAAAGCGTCGATCTTATAGATCAGTCAAGGTAATCACCATCTACTAACATAATGTGTTTATTGTTTTAAATGGAGCAGATCTTGGGATTAGAAATCAAATTTCAAATTCCGCTGTGTTAAACTAGTGATTTCCTAACAATCATGAAAGCGGATTTTGCGAAGCCATTTTGAATTTGAGGAAACTGCAAAGTTTCAAAATGGTTGTACTTCTTCGTTCATTGCTTTGTTACCCAAATCTGCTAATCCCGTAGTGATTAAAGATTACAGGCCAATTAGTTTACTTGGATTTTTTTATAATACTATTGCAAAAATCATAGCAGAAAGGATGAAAGTGGTAATCTCTTCGATAATTGGAGAGTGTCAGTCTGGGTTTGTTAAGGTCGGAAAATTTTAGATAGTTTTCTTATTCTGAATGAAGCGGTGGATTACCTTAAAAAGAAAAAAATTGGTCAGTTTTATTTTTAAAATGGATTTTGAAAGGTCCCTTGATGGCGTAAATTGACCCTATTTGGATACTACCTTGAATAATATAGGTTTTGGCTCAAAATGGAGAGGGTGGATCCACCGGTGGTTTCTTCAGCTAGAGCATCGGTTTTGGTGGGTGGTAGTCTATCAAAGGAGTTCAACTTGCAAAGAGGATTAAAGCAGAGTGATGCTTTATCTCCCTATCTTTTGATTATAGCGGTGGAATGGTTGAATGTTCTTATGAAGGAAGCAATTTGAAAAAGAAAAGCACACATGGGTTAATATTGGAAACGAACAAATTCCGATATCTCATCTATAATATGCGGATGATACGGTTTTCATGGGGGAATGGAGCATGGAAAATGTGAGGAATCTTAAGAGGATATTGGCTTGTTTTGGGAAGATCTCGGGGCTGAAAATAAACATGGTAAAAGCTCGTTGGCAGGGATAAAGTTTCCAGAAGCAGACATCTTTATGGCGGTTAATTTCTTCAAGTGTAAGAGTGGTGGTTTGCCTTTTAAATACTTAGGGCTTTGGGTGGGGTAAAGTATGAAACAAAAAAAGGCTTGGAAAAACATTATCCTGAAATGCAAGGCGAAGCTCAGTGCATGGAAGTGGTCGTCTCTTTCGGAGGGTGGTAGGTTGGTACTCATAAAAGCGGTTCTAAGCACTATTCTGCTCTTCTTCTTCTCTGTCTACAATTCATGGTGTGCCGTTAACCCACCAAAAATATATCCCTTTTTACTCTATAACTAGTATAGGGCAAGTAGGGGTCGAATCCCACAGAGAACGGATGATTATTTCAGTTTAGAACGGATAAAAAATAGGAGTAGTTGGGAAAATAAAAATGAAAGAGGGTGATAGTAGCAACAGATTAACAATAAATAAAATAATAATTTAGTTTCAAATAAGGTAAATGCTCCAGCTAAAGTAGTTATTTCCACCCTGATTTACTCGATTGATCACTGACGCAAGAATTACTCACTAGTTTATTAATAAACTGGTTATAGCCACCGACAACCGCTAAGCAACCAATCTCTCCTAAAGTCGATAATTAAGACACGGTCGTTAACTATTCTCTAACTGGAAGTCACCCCTAGACACGGTCATAAGAGTTTGGAAATCCAGCAGCGTTAATGTTTGAGAGACCCAATTCAAAGTATTAATCCAACCGGACTAATTTTAACCTAGATTATTCATCTTCATGATAGTGGATTCTACGGGCTACGAACCGGCAAAATCATATCACTCACCACTATATTAAAACCAATAAACGTTGACGTATTTATAGTTTTAGTTGGTATTCGACTAAACAATTGGATTAATTATCCTGCAGAAACAACTAATTCAATTTAAAGTCATCAATTTAATGTCCGGAAAATGAATAAATATCAATAAACTAATGAGGATGAAAATCAATTAGGTCTCACAATCGTATAAATCGAGATTTCAACAACACTTTAACTGGAAAGAAACAATTTAGCTATGCATCATAGTATAAACGAAATATCACAATTATAATTTAGAGTACCAAGAAAGAATAAAAATAAATAGTTCCGACAGACACAGTACCAAATTGACAAGCTGCGCTTCCTTTTTGCTTTTCCGTCCGTTCACTCCGTCTCAATATTCCCAATCTTCTCATACAAAAATTGTTCTTTTTTTTTTAGGAAAATAGGTCTTCTCCCCTTTTTCTCCTTGACTTTTCCACGTGACCAGCCTTTTGTAAAACTACGCCCAATATTCATTTACGGCCCAAGTTGATGTACACTTAAAAAAAACGCATACCAACTAAAATAGACTACATTATAAAATATATCATTCGCTAATAATAGTGTAGTCCGCGGTGAAATAAGTAATGTGTGTCCTCCAAAACATCCGATAGGATCATGACACATAACGCTCTCCGTCGCTTTATCAAGCCTCCTATCGTTTCCTCATATTTCATCTTCTTCCCTTCCGCAACCATTCCACGCGTAAAAATCGATTTCTTTCAATTTCGTTAGGACGACTGTAAAACAACACTAGAGCACACCATAAAAGCAATATCGCCCCACAAAATTAACCAAGATTGCAACCAAAATACCCACCAAATATGTGCCCATCAAACTCCCCCACACTTGAATGATGCTAGTCCCGAGCATCCTACGACTCTACTAGACCATGAAATGCAAATGCAAAATGCATGATGGATGATGAATGATCCTAGCATGTCTTCAAAACACCAACAATATCCAAGAATGACGCACGTCCAACCTTCTTATCCATCTCACAAGTCATAATTCAAGTCAAACGGTGATCAAACAATACATATCACACACTAGTATTCATACAACTCACATTATCACATTGATTCACAAATTTTAAAGTAGCTAAATCAACAAACCCCAACTTGTCCTCACGGATAATCACTCAATCACATTAGTAACCGGGACAATTCACTCACACTCAAAATCAACACCAATACCAAGCATTACCATAAGTTTGCATATCAATCTAATCTCCACCACTATGTATTCAAGTCCAACACACCAATCATGAGGTCTTTCACAGAGATGTAACGGGGCTAGGGAACAAAAACAAGGTATGGAAAAGGGGATAATGTGGCTAAAACGTGTCAAGATGAAATAAAAAAAATGATCACGGACAAATCATCAACATATGCTCCACGATACCAATAAGCACAATACCTTGAATCCACACACTCTTACATTCAGGCCGCAATACATCTTCTTTCCTCTCTTACTGATTATTTTCATATTATTATGTTTTCTTCTCTTTTTTTTTCTTTCTTTTTTTTTGGCCTGCATATACCAGTGACTTAATAGGACAGTCAATACATTGCAACGGTTTTATTTAGGAGAACCAATTGCAAATTCAAGTTTAATAAAAATATCATGAGCTCAAGCATCTAAGGGAAGTAGCATGTGATCACTCTTTACTCCTTGATGACACAAAACGGGTATAAAAAAGAAGGGATATCGTAAGAAAATAGGCCAACGGTTTAATTTTCTGGAGCTTATAAAAGAATAGGGGTCAGGCTAGACGGGCTCACTAAGTGGTACAAAATACGGGTTGGCTAACAAAAGTGGGTCTCAAAGGGTTTAAACCTAAGTGCCTCAATCACTTTAGTGTGAAGGACCCGAATAGCGTGGTCTCGAAAAATATATCGATGCAAATTCTAGAATGTCATGGCATTGTGCGGATACCACTCAAAGGGAAACGAGCGAGTGCGCTCTTTGGCTAAGTAAACCTCACTTTTAAGTAGCTTTCGTTAAGGTTCGAGGTTTTTACACTACTACAAAAAAGCATAAAGATTACGGTTTTTAAGTGTGATATATTTCCATTAGTCACGGCTTCCAAAGTGTGGCATATTGAGGTGTGACATAAAGTACTTTAACTCAATCACAGTTACAAACTGTGATCTATTATAATAGTTATCACACTTAAAACGTGATCTATTATAGTTGGTATCACACTTAAAAACCGTAATCTATTATAATTTCATCACATTTAAAAACTGTGATCTATTATAGTTGTTATCATAGTTAAAAACCGTGATCTATTATTGTTATTATCACACTTAAAAACCGAGATCTATTACAATTAAAACACATTTAAAAACTGTGATTCTATTTTAGTTGTTATCACACTTAAAAACCGTGATCTATTATAATTTAAATCACACCAATAAAAGTGTTTTTTTTTTCAAAAACAATATATAAGCACACATATTTTTTTGTCTTTGTTGGGACTCGAACCCGGATACTCCGGATTAACGAGCCACACTTATTACCACTAGACCGATGTTTTCTTTCTTCTAATTTTCGACCACACTAAACTAAAATCTCATTATAAAATACCATATTATTTTAATCACAGTCAAAAACTGTGATTGATTGATTTTTTGTCTCATTTTTCCTAAAAACCGTGATAATAAAAATTGTGATATATTTTAGTTGTTATCACACTTAAAAACCGAGATCTACTATAATTTCAACACATTTAAAAACTGTGATATATTTTAGTTGTTATCACACTTAAAAACTCGTGATCTATTATAGTTGTTATCACACTTAAAAACGAGATCTATTATAATTTCAACACATTTAAAAACTGGTGATCTATTTTAGTAGTTGTTATCACACTTAAAAACCGAGATATATTATAATTTCAATCACACCTAAAAAAGTGTGATCATTCTTTTTTTTCAAAAACGAAATAAACGCACACATATCTTTTGTTGCTACTGTGACTCGAACCCGGATACTCTGGATTAGGGAACCACACTAATTACCACTGGGCTGATGCCTACTATATTATCATTTTCGACCACACTATTCTAAGATATGATTATAAAATATCATATTATTTTAATCACAGTTAAAAACCGTGATTGATTGATGTTCTTGTCTCAGTTTTCTTAAAAACCGTGATAATAAAAAATGTGATATATTTTAGTTGTTATCACACTTAAAAACCGAGATCTATTATAATTCAACACATTTAAAAACTGTGATTTATTTTAGTTGTTATCACACTTAAAAATCGTGATCTATTATAGTTGTTATCACATTTAAAAACCGAGATCGATTATAATTTCAACACATTTAAAAAGTGTGATCTATTTTAGTAGTTGTTATCACACTTAAAAGCCGAGATCTATTAATATTTCAATCACACCTAAAAAAGTGTGATCATTCTTTTTTTCCACACCTAATAACTGTGATAAATTTTTTTTTAAAAGTGTGATCCTTATCTTTAGATAAGTGTGATCTATATCTCTTTTCTTATTAGTGCATATAATTTGTCTCACTTTTTCTATAATTGTGACAAAAATATAATGAATTCAGTCACGGTTTAAAAATGAGATTAATTGATATAATTTATCTCGTTTTTTCAATAACCGTGACAAAAATATCATACCAATTAAGTCACTGATTAAAAGTGTGATAGTTTGGTATAATTTATCTCCTTTTTTCAATAACTATGATAAAAATATCATATCAATTTTATCACTGTTTTATATGTGAGATTATATATATAATTTATCTCGTTTTTTTAGAAACCGTGACAGAAATATCATATCAATTCAGTCACAGTTTAATAATGAGATTGATTGATATAATTTATCTCGGTTTTTCAATAACTATGACAGAAAAATCATATCAATTAAGTCACACTTTAAAAATGAGATTGATTAATATAACTAATCTCAGTTTTTCAATAAGTGTGATAGAAAGTTGTAAGTGTGATATATATTTTTTTGTTGTCTCGGTTTTATTGAAACTGTGATTGTTTTCATATCTTAAGTGTGACCTATGTCCTATTTTGTAGTAGTGTTACTACCAAAACTCATAAACAAACGTCATGAGGTGAGTGTATATCAACAAGAGCGTGTGATTGCATTGATTCTTCATCATTTGATTCTTATTACTTCAAGCAAACTAGACCAAAAGGTTGGTAGAGCGTCAAAGCATGTGCATTCTTGATGCTAAGAAGTCCTAAAATGCATCCTAAAATGCAGCACTAAATATTTACATGCTAGACAAATTTTTATTTATCTTTTTTTTTTTTGTTTTTGTTTTTTTATATTTATTTTAATTGATGACCTAACATCTCCCCCCAGACTTGAAACATACATTGTCCTCAATGTATGCCAACAAAACGATGGAAATGACGTGATGCACAACAAAAATGAAGTATGAAGAATGGGATGAGAACTAGACACGACATGCCTAAAAAATAAAATAAAAAAATAAAAGAAAATGAGGGACTTACCTGAGGGACTGGAAAGTTTAAGGGGCTTTATCGAGCACGGCTTGAACCATTTTCTGTAAATTGTCCAGTTGCGCCTGTTGCGCTACAAGCATGGTAGTTAAATGGTCCACTTTCACGGAGAGGGAGTGAATGCAGTCACTTGAGTTGGATGTGCCAACATCATCATAGACAACACATGTGTTGTTCTTTCACTTCTTTGCTACTGTGTCACACCAAGGGGGGCCAGGGGCAACAAATATAGGGGTGGGGGAATCGGTAGCCAACATATGCCAATTTCGCAAACAAGCTTCATTCAACCAATCAATATCACGGGCTATGTGCAAATTGTGATTCTCAAGATCAATGCGGTTCAAATTGATAGCAATATTAGTGATCAAGTTTCCCAAAATTAAGCTCTTATGCCTATGTTCAGATTTGTTGTGCACAACAGAATTAAATTGACCCGCAATCCAATACGCAAAATTCAAGTTGACTTTATTCACCATACACCACAAGATATAAAATTCAGCTTTAGAACAAATGGTGGGACTAGGTAACCTGCCCGAAAAACTAAAGGCAAGAAACGATGGAGATAACGCAAGGCGGGGTCTGTGATGTAACTATCTTGTGACCGGTGAGGGCTGTAGAACTTAGAGGGATTGGTGGTCAAGCGTCCCCAATGCAAGGACTGATTGTCCTCAAAATCGGGAAGGAAATCACATTTATACTGTGCAAAGTCCGGAGAAGTAACTAGTTCACGAGTCACAAAACCCAAGGCAACATTGAATTCAGAAAGGGAAAACTTAGACCACACATTCATTAAACGAAACGTAATCACATTCGGAGTTTCGGTGGTGATACTCTTTTTCGTGTCAAAAACAAAGATCGAATAGAATTCATGGGTCAACTCGTAAAAAGCTGGCTTTGTCAATTTTAAGTACCCATCCCAACCCACATTAGACAAGTAAGTTCGAACATTTTGCTCTAAATCAGACTTACTCAACAATTCAAAATCAATAGAGGTAGAAAATGTCGTGGAGCAATACTAGCATACCTGTTTTGAAGCTTTTTGGGGAATTTCAGATGACCATTCAATTGAGATGCAGCCGGCGGTAGAGAGGGTGCGCCACAAGCAAGTCGTGCCTTTTTCCGGTTCGGGCCTGGGAGGTGTAATGGCGGAGGAGCAGCGTGTTGGCAGGGAAACTCTGGTCAATCATAATTAGAGGGCTGGAAAACACTTATTTGGGATTCAGTGAAGGGTACCAGAGATGAGGGTTAAGCAGAGGTGTTGGGTGGTGGCGATTTGGTGGTTTCCGGTGAGGGTTCCGGCGGGGATGGTGGGGTGGTTGTCACAGCTCGCCCCATGAACTTGGCTTGCTGCTTAGTTCTTGCAATCTCTTAAAAAAATAGAAAATTGAAGTGAAGAAACGGTGGATTATGGTGATGGCAAAGTGTTTGTGAAAATGGTGAAGCAATTGTACGGACCGGGGGAATGGTGATAGCAGAGATACTAATTTGGGGCAATTGACGGTGGAGGGGGACGGAAGGGTTTGGGGTTTGATTTTAGTAATTCCTTTTGTCTTTTTTTGTTTTTATTTTTTTATAAGGGAATTTAGACACCCAAATGATGTGATCACATCATTAAATTTTTAGTCTCTATCTTGGCCATTTATTGGGATAACACATTCCAAGAATGATGTGATCACAACATTATTTTTTTTCCTCACTGTTTTTTTTTTTTTTGGATAGAAAAATGTTGAAATACCTCTAAAATCGATGTGATCACATCGTAAAAAAAATTACCCGCTGTTTCTATGTCTTCACCATAGCACCTTAGCCATTTTCCTCCTGCAACCTACACATAAAAACACTCAAAACAAGACATCAATCCGCACAAATATGATCAATAAAAGAAGCAAAAATGATGGGTTGGCTAGACAAAGCTTTGGCTAGACAAAGCTTTTCGACACTCCTCAATCATAAATTGGATCCACTAAGTCGATCTCTTCCACCGTAGAGACTTCAACTCCCTCAAAATAAGGCTTAAGTCTATGTCCATTCACCTTAAACGTCTTGTGAGTTTCTAGATTCTTGATTTCCACAACACCTTGAGGAGATACACTCACCACAATGAAAGGTCCTGTCCACCTTGATTTCAACTTACCGGGCATAAGCTTCAGTCTCAAATTAAACAATAATACTTTCTGACCTTTGCGGAATTCCTTGTGCCGGATTAGCTTGTCATGCCACAACTTTGTTCTCTCCTTATACATCCTTGCATTCTCATACGATTCCAACCGTAGTTCCTCCAACTCCTGTAGCAGCAATTTCCTTTCCAACCCCGCTTCCTTTAGGCTCAAATTTCATTCCTTTACAGCCCAATATGATTTATGCTCTATAGCAACAGGTAAATGGCACAACTTACCGATAACTAAACGATATGGTGACATTCCAATCGGTGTCTTATAGGCTGTGCGATATGCCCAAAGAGCGCCATCTAAACGCGAACTCCAGTCCTTGCGGTTTGGATTTACCATCTTCTCCAAAATGGCCTTTATCTCTCTATTGGAAACCTCCGCTTGACCGTTGGTCTGTGGATGATACGTGGTGGCTACTCTATGGTGTAATCCATACCTCAACATCAAAGCTTTTACACCACGGTTGCAGAAATGAGTTCCTTGATCGCTAATCATTGCTATGGGGACCCCAAATCGACTGAAAATGTAAGATCAAAGAAAACAACACACAACCTTGGAGTCATTAGAACGGGTGGCCTTGCCCTCCACCCACTTAGAGACATAATCCACAGCCAACAATATATATAAATTCCCGAATGAGCTAGGGAAAGGGCCCATGAAATCCATTCCCCACACATCAAAGATTTCGCAAAACAATAGTGGTTGTTGAGGCATTTCATCCCTCAAAGAAATGTTAACCACCTTTTGACATCGAGTGCAGATTTTGGAAAAAAAATAACAATCTTTGAAGAGAGTTTCCTAGTAAAATCCACTCTCAAGCACCTTTCGTGCTGTCCTCTTGGGTCCAAAATGACCTCCACATGCCAATTCACGACAATACGCAATAATAGAGTGAATCTCATCTTCAGGAATGCATCGCCGTATCACTTGGTCGGAACCACGCTTCCATAAATAAGGCTTATCCTATATATAGTATTTGGATTCACTTTTCAATATATTTCTCTTGGCAGTGGGCATATTCAAGGGAAAGACGCCAGTGACTAAATAATTGACAATGTCGGCATACCATGGCTCCTTACCTAACTTACTTGTGGTGTGGAAAAGTTGCTCATCCGGAAATGTTTCTGTGATAGGTATCAACTCTTCTTCCTTGACATTTCGGCTTAAATGATCTACTACAGAATTCTCCACTCCTTTTCTATCCTTGATCTCAAGATCGAATTCTTGCAATAGCAAAATCCACCGGATTAACCGTGGTTTGGACTCTTTCTTTGTCATCAGATACTTCGACGCTGCATGGTCGGTGTATACCAGTACCTTAGAACCCAACAAGTAAGATCTAAACTTCTCGAATGTGAACACTACCGCCAAAAGCTCATTTTCTGTCGTGGTATAATTGCATTGAGCTTGATTAAGGGTCTTGGACGCGTAGTATATCACATGGCTATTCCTTCCAACTCTTTGTCACAATACTGCCCCAACCGCATAGTCGCTAGCATCACACATGATCTCAAACGGCGTTCTCCAATCTGGGGGCTGAATAATAGGGGCAGAAGTAAGCCTTGTTTTCAACTCCTCAAAAGCTTCCTTACATTTCTCATCGAACTCAAATTGTACTTCCTGTTGCAACAATCTTGATAAAGGTTGTGCAATCTTTGAGAAATCCTTTATGAAACACCGGTAAAACCCTGCATGCCCAAGAAAACTATGGATATCCCTTACATTAGTTGGGGAGGGTAGTTGGGTGATCAAATCAACCTTGGCCTTGTCTACTTCTATACCTCTAGATCATATGACATGGCCTAACACTATTCCTTCTTGAACCATGAAATGGCATTTTTCATAATTTAATACAAGGTTTGTCTCAATGCATCTTTTAAGTACTCTTTCTAAGTGGTCTAGACATTGAGTGAAAGAATCCCCATAGACTGTGAAATCATCCATGAATATCTCGATGCACTCCTCAATCATATATGAAAATATGCTCATCATGCACGTTGAAATGTCCCTGGTGCATTGCACAATCCAAAAGGCATTCGACGGAATGCATATGTCCCATATGGACACGTGAAGGTAGTTTTCTCTTGATCCTCAGGGGCTACCCTAATTTGGTAATATCCTGAGTAGCCATCCAAGAAACAAAAGAAGGCTTTACCTGCAAATCTCTCTAGCATTTCGTCAATGAAAGGAAGCGGAAAGTGATCCTTTCTTGTCGCTGCATTAAGCTTACGAAAGTTGATACACATCCTCCAACCAGTTTGTGGTCGCATGGGTACCTGCTCATTCTTTTGATTAGGCACTAATTGAAAACCAGACTTCTTAGGTACTATATGCACGGGACTTACCCAATGACTATCAGATATATGAAAAATAATTCCCATTTGAAACATCTTAAGAACTTCTTTCAACACAACTTCCTTCATAGTAGGATTCAACTTTCGCTGCGGGTCTCTTACCGGTTTGGAGTCTGGCTCAAGGAGAATTCTATGCATGCACATTGATGGATTGATACCTTTTATATCTGCTAGTGTCCATCCAATTGCCTCTTTGTACTCCTTCAACACTCGAATCAAACATTCCTCCTGCAATGCATCAAGCTTATTTAATATGATAACCGGGAGTGTCTCTCCCTCTCCCAAATAAACGTACTTGAGATGTTTAGGCAATGGTTTCAGCTCTAGCTTAGGTGCCTGCACAACAGAAGGAAGAATTTTCTCTTGCGAGACCGGCAATGGCAAAAATTGATTAGGATACTTAGGATGAAACTCCGGTGCGGAGTGCAATGCCATAATCGCCTCCCTTACTTCGGCCTCAGTCTCCACCATGGCTTCCCATTCTCTCAAGCCTTCCTGTAAAACATACTCAAACTCATCCTTCATATGGTTAGCCGCAAATTCCTCATTCACAACATCATCGATTACATCAATATGACAAACAAACTCTTTATTAGACGGATACTTCATGGCCTCAAATATATTAAAAGTGATTAACTGACCATCAAACTCAAAAGTGAGCGTACCTTATCAACATCTATCTTTGTCTTGGATGTTTTCATGAATGGCCTTACTAACAAGACTAAAGATGGGTGTGGTGAATACTTATCATCCATGTCAACTATGTAAAAATCAGCCGGAAAAATGAGTTCATTCACTTTAACCAACACATCCTCTATCATACCCTCCGGATAAGTGTAAGATCTATCAGCTAATTGAATGACCACTCTTGTTTCTTTTAATGGACCAAGATTAAGTTCCTTATAGACTGACAATGGCATAACATTTATGGATGCACCTAAGTCTAACATAGCTCTCTCAACTTTCTTTTGACCAATTACACAAGGAATAGCATACATACCTAGGTCCTTACATTTTTGTGGTAATTTCCTCTGTATGACGACCAAAACGTTCTCATTTACCAACACTTTCTCATCTTGACCCACTTTGAGCTTTTTTGTGCATAGCTCCTTCAAAAACTTTGCATATCTAGGGACTTGCTTGATTGCCTCGATCAATGGAAGGTTAATTTCCACCTTTTTTAAGAGTTTGGAAATCCAGCAGCGTTAATGTTTGAGAGACCCAATTCAAAGTATTAATCCAACCGGACTAATTTTAACCTAGATTATTCATCTTCATGATAGTGGATTCTACGGGCTACGAACAGGAAAAATCATATCACTCACCACTATATTAAAACCAATAAATGTTGACAAATTTATAGTTTTAGTTGGTATTCAACTAAACAATTGGATTAATTATCCTGCAGAAACAACTAATTCAATTTAAAGTCATCAATTTATGTCCGGAAAATGAATAAATATCAATAAACTAACGAGGATGAAAATCAATTAGGTCTCACAATCGTATAAATCGAGATTTCAACAACACTTTAACTGGAAAGAAACAATTTAGCTATGCATCATGATATAAACGAAATATCACAATTATAATTTAGAGTACCAAGAAAGAATAAAAATAAATAGTTCCGACAGACACAGTACCAAATTGACAAGCTGTGCTTCCTCTTTGCTTTTCTGTCCGTTCACTCCGTCTCAATATTTCCAATCTTCTCATACAAAAATTGTTCTTTTTTTTAGGAAAATAGGTCTTCTCCCCTTTTTTCTCCTTGACTTTTCCACGTGACCAGCCTTTTGTAAAACTAAGCCCAATATTCACTTACGGCCCAAGTTGATGTACACTTAATAAAAACGCATACCAACTAAAATAGACTACATTATAAAATATATCATTCGCTAATAATAGTGTAGTCCGCGGTGAAATACGTAATGTGTGTCCTCCAAAACATCCGATAGGATCATGACACATAACGCTCTCCGTTGCTTTATCACGCCTCCTATCGTTTCCTCATATTTCCTCTTCTTCCCTTCCGCAACCATTCCCGGCGTAAAAATCGATTTCTTTCAATTTCGTTAGGACGACTGTAAAACAACACTAGAGCACACCATAAAAGCAATATTGCCCCACAAAATTAACCAAGATTGCACAAAAATACCCCCCAAATATGTGCCCATCAACAATCCACCTGAATGTGTGTTGAATTTGTTGGAAAGTGTGAGGTCTTTCTTTTTTGGATAGGGGATGGGTCCAGAAAAAAGAAAACAATTGCATGGGTTGAATGAAAAAAATTACAAGCTCCTAAATTTTTTGGTGGTATTGGGGTGGGTAGGTACAAAATCTAGTTTTGCTTTGTAAAGGGTGGTGGGGATTTCGTTCAACACCAAATGCTTTGTGAAGGAAGGTGATAGTGTCAATTTATGGTGTTGGGGGTGCTTGGGAAGTGGATGGTTGTCGGTTGAGAGGTGGGGGGGTTTGGAAAGGGATAATTAGTGATGTAAATATTGCGAAAAGGGTAGGTGTTGATTTATTGGGATCGGAGTGTTGGGTGGTGGGTGGCGGTAGCAAGGTAGGGTTTTGGGAGGATATTTGGGTGGGCATTGGCCCATTAAAATCTGCCTTCCTAGGCTTTTTAGGCTATCTATGTTCAAAGTAGAGTTGGTGGCAAGGGTGGGGTGAAGTGAGTAGAGTGTAGGTGTTCTTTCTTTTGGTTATAGAGGGGGAGGTTGAAGGGTTTTGTGGAGGAGGATGTAGATATGTTGTAGAATTTAATTAACTCATTTGATAAAAATGCAGGTTTAACGGATAAATTAAGATGGAGTCATTGCTCGAATAGCATATTCTCGGTGGCCTATTTGCGGGAAAAGCTTGAAATTGATTTTTTTAAAATTCTTTTTCGGTTAACGAACAAGTTTCCATGTGGAAAAAACTGTTACCTTCGAAAGTAAACTTATTCATGTGGAAAGCAAGTCTCAAAAGAATTCCCACAAAACCGAATCTTATTCATCGTGGAGTAGAAATTCAAGATTCTTTGTGCTCGTTATGTTACATGTTTGAAGAAATTGTTAGCCATATTTTGTTTGCTTGTGATGTGTCACTTTTGATTTGGGCCCATGTTCAAAGTTGGTTTAAGATCATTGGCCTAAACGCTTTCTTGTTCAGTGATATACGCTTTTTGCAAGCAGGGAATGATGTAAATACATTGCCAAAGTTGGCCTCTTGTTTATGGTCAGCTTTAGTTGGAGTCACGGCTTGGGTAATTTGCAATTATAAAAACAAAATCATCTTTTGTGCTCAAGTTTTAAACCTGGAGATGATATTCAGGGAAGTTCAAAGATAATCATTTTCTTGGCTTTCAAATTTTAAGGGTCTCAAGAAGATGGAGTGGGAAGAGTGGAAGGCTAATCCGATGAAGACAACACATAGGTTCAGGAAGTTAAGATATTAAATTCCTAAGATGTTTGTTGTGCTTGGGATTTATTGTGGACCGGGTGGAATTACACACAACTGAGCATTAGGTACATTGTTGTGTCCTCTATCTTGGAATTTCAATGGAGTCTCTGAAGTGCAAAAGGTAGCCGGCGATATTCGGGAATGTGATGGGTCGATTTTGTGCTGTTTTTATTTAATTTTTTGTATCCCCTTTTTCATGCTTCGAAAATCTACTGTCATAATGCTGAATATTTGGAACACTTTGTAATTGGTTTTTAGCATATTGTTGATAATAAAATAAATTGCTGTGAAGAAAAATCTTTATTTTACAGCATCTCGATTCCAAAAACTCCACAATAGCATTCCTATCTCTATCCGTACGATATTAAAATATTCATTTATTACTGATACGCCTGATCCGCCATCATGCCCACAGAACCACCATCGGGTCCGTCCGGCGGCCCTAAAAGTATAGAAGGTCATCTGTCCGCCGAGTCCACATACATCTAAGCCGGACAAGGGCCAGAGACCAGTCAACAAGACTTCAACTCGCCGTCCTCCTGAACGCGATCCGAAGAAATCAGGGCCGGCTTGTCCGTCCCTCAAGTGTACTAGCCCGTATAACTAGGGGAGCTAACTACCACATGATGATCACAAGACAGACTCTACAAACAACTAAGTGTTGTGTCCACCCCTCATCGGACCCGCCATGAAATCTGTCAAGTTTAATTAGTGTCTTATCACTATTTATTATGTCTTATTGTCATTAGCATAATCATGTTTAGTAGCTCGCCTATATATATAGAGGCTCAGTGAAACTTAGAAGCCATCTACAATATTATAAAAAGCACACACACTTTGTCAATTTTTTGACTATTGTACCCGCCTTTCACCACCACAATCCGATCACCACAGAATCCTTAACGCCACCGTGTACCACCGATAAATACACAAATACACAGCCATATATCCACCACACAAATACCGCAAACACTACCGTGATAATTCTGACATTATCAGTGGGCTCCGTTATCGGGAAAATCAAGCTTTTCATCTCTTTCCGGCATACCACACCTCCGTGAAATCATCTCCAAGGCGGCACAGTGAAGGAAAACCATCATTTTCTTTGGTTTTCCAGCAAGTTCTTCACCAAAAGTTCCACGAATCCATCCGATTCTCAAAAGATCTCCATTACATCATCAAATAAGTGCTAATCTTCACAGGTTTTAGCATACAAACTTCTAGTTTGCGCTTGATTTTTCTCCACTCTCATTGCATTTTCATCAAAAACCTCGTCGAGGTTTTTACCGTATGTTTCTTCAATGTTTTTGCCTGGGTTTCGTTGTTCAAAGCTTTTGCTTGAGCATCATACAAGTATAGAAGAAAGAGGGTTTAATCTTTGGAGTTTGCGTTTGATTTATCCATTTTTTCCTTGGATTTCCGACATCTCCTCACCGGAATCATCATCAAAATCTCCAGGTCATATGAAGTTGGTGATCCCCAGGTACCAGGTACACTGTTGAGATGTTTTGTGTGTTGCAAGATTGGTAGTTAGCTGTCAAAATCAGATAATACAATGGTTGGTAGCATGGGCAGATCTCTGGTACCACATACCCCTGCCATGGGGACCACTCAGAATTAACCAGAAGGCAATGACGTGGAAGAAAAAAACTAAAAATCCATGGGGACAATATGACAAGTCCCCACTAAGGGACTTGCCAAGAGGCGTCGATGCTCGTGGATTTCTTACTCAGAGAGCGAGGTCGAAAGAGGTTGTAGCTGTGATTACGGGACATCCTTGTGGGAGAGACGTCGCTGAGTCATTGAGGCAACAATGAAGTCATGGGGCTACTCCCAAAAAAATACTAGGTTTTCAAGAGGATCCCGATGTGATCGCCGCAAAGGCTCACGCCGAATACATTGAGAAGATGTACGTGGAAAATGCCCGACTCATGGCCGTGGGTAAACCTCCCAGGCCGTTCCAAGACCCTTTCTTGAAAAACATGGGTGCAAACATTGAGGGTCCGCCCTTAAGTCATCACATCTAGTCTCGGCGAGTTGAGATAGAAGAAATCATCCATTCCTCAGGTGGTCAAGTCCATAAAAGAGGCTAGGAGAAAGACCATGGAAGGAAATCGGCTCTAGAGCGTCTGGGACCTAATCCTGAACGAAATGTAGCTCTGAGGAAATATAGCAGGGAATTTGGATTTCCCGCAAAACATGAGAGATAGGGGGCAAACAGTCCGGGGGTGTCGCCATCAAGAGAGGACCAAGCATGTTTTAAGGCACACCGCCGATTCTGCGATGCAAAATTAGATTGAGTGTATGCAGAGCCAACTAGACCTTCTGTAGAAAGCGAATCCTGAAAGTGAGGACAGGCCCAGCTGGGGAAACAGTGTCCTATCTGAGGAAATTTTGACTTCACTCCCATAGGGGAATGTCCGCTATCCCTCCCATCAATACTATCATAGGACGACTTTCCCATGTGATTGGCTCAAAGCATTTCATAGCCGAATCATATTGGTGACCCGAAATTAGTCTGCATGGTGCATCACTTTCATCGGCAGCATGCAAGATAGGGCTGCAACTTGGATCCACAGCCTTCCTCCCGGATCAATTCACTCTTGGGAAGATCTGGAGAATAAGTTTACTGCTGAGTTTAAGTTAGCAGGCCACCCTAAGAAGATAATCGACGATCTCTACGAGATCTGCCAAAGGGAAAAAATCAGTTCAAAGCTACTATGAGTGATTTGTATATGTGTATGAGCAGACCCGAGGTATCTCTGTCAAGGAAATCATCACTTGTTTTCAAACGGGAGTGGTCAAGGGAGGCCTGAAAACAGAGTTTACTCTGCGGCCCATGAAAAGTCTACAAGATCTACTCAACAAGGCCAGAAAGTATAGAATAGCTGAGGCCAGACATTCGTTGTTGTCGGGTAAAGGAAAGGAAAAGGTTGATCCCAATCCTCCTAGAGAGGATAAACAAAAGATTCAAATCAGGATCGCGACCTTAAAAAGCCAAAGAAGTTCAAAGAGGAGGATTACACTCCACTCAACGCTCCCTTAGTCAAATTATGTTTGAGATACAGGGCCGCCTCCCCAATCCGCGTCCTATTAAGGCCGACGCCAAAACTCATGATGAGTCAAAGTATTGATACTATTAGAATGACCATGGCCACAAAACTGACTAGTGTATAGTCCTGTGGAAAGCGATGCAGAGTCTAATCAACTAAGAGTCTCTTGAAAGATACAAGCGAGATGGCGGGAACGCCAATTAGGGAAATCCCCCACCTCACCCCTATCAAAATGAAATACAAATTATTCTGGAGGATTTTCCAAGCAACAATCAGCTCAAGATCCAAATCAATTTACTGAACGTCAGAAGCAAAAGAAAGTTATATTGGGAGATTATGAGAAAGACATTACTTTAACTCGAACCGAGTTGGTGGGTCCGCCGGGGGCCATGGACGTGCCTATGTGCTACAAGTCGGCACACACTTTTGGCGTGAACCGAGTCCTATTGGACACAAGGGTTTGTAGGGACATCATCCACTTGGACACCCTCAAGAAGCTTGGTTATGGAGAAGCTATGTTGAAGCCCTATTTTAGCACGTTAGAAGAGTTCTCCAACGACAAGGTCAGAGTCAAAGGCACAATCGACCTGGATGTTGAAATTGGCGACTACGAGGTAAGCCGGATTGAAAATGTAACTTTCCTTGTGGTTGATCTTCACTCTCATTATACCATGATCCTAGGGATCCCAGCCTTTAGGTAATTCCAGATGGTTGTCTCGGTGCCGCACCTGAGGGCCAAGTTTTATGTCGGAGAGAGGATTGGGACTGCCGTGAGTCGACCACAGCTTCTGCTTGATCATATGACCAAAAATCGATCTGACTATAGGAGGCCCCAAACCGATATGACTGAGTTTGCAGCGGGTCCAATTCAGGTCAATATGGTAAGAGAGCTCGTCCCCAAAGAGGTTTAATGTGAGACGTTACAGGTAAGGGACGAGCCGGATTTCATCGCTCAAGACGAGCTGGTCATAGTGTGTTGGAAATAAAATTTATGTTTTGATGATGATTCATCATTTATTCAGTTATTAATTTAAGACCCATTGATGAAGTGTCATAACTAGCTGTTATAGTGCAAAGCAAAAAGATGTCTAGAAATCATTGTATAGGATATAATAGAGTCTAATATGTGTATAAGTTAATCAGACAAGCATTGTAATAGTTCTAGGATCAGGACTGAGAAATTGAGTATTTAACTAAAGGAAACTGAGATTCTACAAGCAAACTGAGATTCACAAGATAACTGACTTAAGAGCACACCAACAAAAAACTGAAGAAGGTAAGTTCACTGAGGGACACAGACTCAGTTGGCTTATCTAGAAAACTGAAGAACTGAGGGTTCAAACTCAGTTATTAAAGATTGAAGAACTGAGGGTTCAAACTAAGTTTATGAAGACTAAGTCGAGACTGTAAAGTTAGACTTCAGGCAAGATTGTGATGACCTGAACTGAATTTATAGATCTTGTATGAAGACCTAAGTATCATAAGGACAATGATATCTTAGATGATTGATTTGAATGGTGTACTCTGATTAAATCAAATATAATAAGATGAAGAATAGAGTATTAAGATTTTGAAGAAGAGTAAAAACTCAGTTAATGCTCTTGAAAACTGACAACTGACTAAGTTGTGAGAAATCAGTTTTTAACTAAATACAAGAAAAGCTGAAGAAGGATATGACCATTGTAATTCAAGCAATTTTATTGGTCTATAAAGTTTCATTTCTGACACTGACATACAAAAGAAAAAGCAGGACCACTAACGGCTTCAAGGATTCATATTCAAATAATGCAACCGTTAGAAAGACCCCTATAAATAGACTACTTCTACAACAAGAAGTGTGGAATTCTAAGAATCAATATAGTCAAGAAAGATCAAATTAAGGCGGAAAGCAATTCAAAAAGAATTCATGCTAAGTGTTGAACAGCTTCTGGACTATGATTACAGTGATGAGGAGTTTCATGTGCCTGAGGAAGAACATTTAGATGATGAACCACAACAGGCATTTGTACCAATTTTTGTGGAACCTGCTCTTGATCCAATCCTGAGGAGTTCCAAGGACCTAACCCTACTGGAAGGGATATGAGCTGGGCCATGGTTGTCAGTAGATAGAGGGCACAATACAATGTTGAAGAGCCTGCTGATGAAGCTGCTGGACATATGGCTGGAGGAATGGATGGTGGAGTATCAGCAGAGATTTTGGATGAGTTGAGGACTGCCAGGAATGACATAACCAGGTTAAGAACTCAACTTGATAGGCAAGAGCAGAGATTTGAAGACTTGATGAATTCAGTGGAGAATAGAGGAAGAACTACTGAAATTGTTGCTTCCAATATTACTTCCACTCAGTATGCTCTTGCTGATCTTGCTCTGGATGTAAAGGGGATCAGACAAGGAAATACAATGAAGGAGAAGTTTCTGAAAGATGAACTTGAAGCCATTCACCAGAAACTTGATAAACTTGCTGAGGCACCCAAGCCTGCTGTGCCTGAGCCTGCTGGAACACTTAACCCTGCTGGATTGGATCCTAAGTTTACTGAAAGGATCAATCTACTGGAGCAACTATGCAAGAACGTATTACTGCAGTTGATACAAGAACTGAAATTATGGAAGGACAACTGAGTAATCTAGTCATCACACATGAGAGTGTTCATGGCCTGCTGTCGCGTTTTGTTGATGATGTCAATAAGGGGGAAGAGAGCCAGACAGCTGTAGCAAAAGAGGCTGCTAGGATCTTTGCACAGAAAAGATGGGAAGTTGATACTAATGCATTTAGAGAGTCTGCACTTGGCAGAGTACAACTTACTGATGATCTTTTCAGACAGTACAACAATCTATACTATAACAAGAGGAGACCTTATCATGACAAGGGCTTTCATGAAGGTTTAAACTCCTTTTTGGGTTTGAATTTTTGGGAAGCAAGAGTCAAATCCATGAGATCCAAAGGTGGCAGAGGTGAAAGAGGAGGTAGAGGTGGAAGGATATTAGCTATGCAAGAAGAACTCAATGAATTCGAGAGAAATCAAGTATGGGAATTGGTAGATAGACTAGTTCATGTCAATATCATAGGAACCAAATGGGTTTTCAGAAACAAACTTGATGAAGATGGGAATATCATCAGAAACAAAGCTAGACTTGTAGCTAAGGGATACTCTAAAGTAGAAGGCATAGACATTGATGAAACCTATGCACCAGTTGCAAGATTTGAAGCAATCAGACTATTTCTTGCATTTGCAGCTCACAAGAAGTTCAAAGTTTATCGAGATGGATATTAAAAGCGCATTTCTGAATGGAATTATTGAATCTTCAGCAACCACCTGGATTTGAAATCAAAGATCAAGCTGAAAAAGTTTTCAGACTAAGGAAAGCTCTATATGGACTTAAACATGCACCAAGAGCTTGGTATGAAACTCTATCTCAGTTTCTGGTGGATAATGGATTTATCAAAGGAACTATGGACAAAACATTATTTAGAATGAAAAATGGTGAAAATACTCTACTTGTTCAAATTTATGTTGATGACATCATCTTTGGATCAGAAGATGAACAATTATGTGAAAAATTCGCAAGTTTGATGAAAAGAAAATTCCAAATGAGTATGATGGGAAAATTAAATTACTTTCTCGGTTTACAAGTTAAACAGTTAGATGATGGAATTTTCATTCACCAAACAAAGTATACAAGAGAACTTATCAAAAAGTTTGGTATGGAAAAATCTACTGGAATTTCTACACTAATGGGGACCAACATCAGACTAGATGAAGACAAAGAAGGCAAAGATGTTGATCAAACACTCTACAGAAGGATGATTGGAAGCTTACTCTATCTCACAGCAAGTAGACCAGATATATCATTTACTGTTGGTGTATGTGCAAGATTTTAGTCAAAACCAAAGGAAAGTCATCTCACAGTTGTAAAAAGAACCTTGAAATATCTAAAAGACACAGATGGAGTTGGAATTTGGTATTCAAAAGAAGGAGAATTCAAGCAGATTTCTTATTCGGATTCAGATTATGCTGGATGCAAAGTGGACAGGAAAAGCACATCAGGCACATGTCAGTTACTCGGAAATAGACTTGTGTCATGGTTTAGCAAGAAACAAAACTCAATCTCAACTTCTATAGCTGAAGCTGAATACATAGCAGCTGGAAGTTGTTGTGCTCAAGTTTTATACACTAGACAACAATTAAGGGATTTTGGGATAGAAGAAGGAATGATTCCCATAATGTGTGATAACACAAGTGCAATTGCAATCACTGATAATCCAGTGTTACACTCAAGGACAAATCACATAGATGTACGTCACCACTTCATAAGAGATCATGCGGAGAAGAAGGATATAACAGTTCTTTATGTACCTACTGAAGATCAGTTGGCAGATATCTTTACAAATCCATTGGACAAAGACAGATTTGCCAAACTGAGAACTAAATTAGGGATAATCAAAGTCAGTTAAAATCAGTTATGCCAGAAATTCGTCAAGGGGATTAATCTTTGTTATGATGGGTGCGCTCACTCAACAGACTAGTCATTGACATCAACAATTTCAAACTGATCAACTGTAACTGTAACTGAATAATTTTCTGAAACTGAAAGTTACATCTTCAGTCTCAGTTTTTATTCCAATCAACTCAAGTCAATGGTTGACAAGATAAAAGCGACAGCGGTTATATCGCGTTAAATTACCGCAGTTCTTTTTGTCAGAACTTCGCGTGTACACCCCACGATTATCAGAACAGTACATGTATCGGTTACCCAAAACCATCATGGAATTTGAAAAGTTGTACTACCCAACCGCCAGAATTTCCTACCTATTTATTCAACTTCCGTTCACATTATTTTTCAAAATCTTCACCCCTTTCCAGAAAACAAAACAGGCTCTTCAAAATCTCTCTATTCTCAAAAATCAATTTTTGTGTTCACACTCAAACATGGCCACTTCAGAAAAATCAAAACAAGAAAGATTAATAACAGAGTTGGATGAACTGACATTTGAAATGTATGAAGCTATGTGTCAAAACACTCTGTTAGCAAGCTGGGTATGTGATAAAATCGTGAAACAACCAGGCTTGAGAAACATCCTGGAACTTAAGTTCAAAGAAGAACGTGATGTAGAAGGAATTTTGCAATTTTGGCAAAATATGCGTTTGGTACGAGACTCTCTGATGACCAAAGTTCATGGAGATCGCATTGTTCTCAATGAAAGCGTCATAAGGACACTCTTTGCCTTCATAAATTCAACTGTGACAACAACAGATTGGACAACTCTACCATTGAAAAGAGAAGCTTTTCTTGAGCAACTTACTTTTTCTATGGAACCAATCGAACCTGGTATTCATGTAGACAAAATCAAGCAAGAATTTTGACACCTTAGTAGATGGCTCATCAAACATGTCACTGGAAAATCAAAAGGCATCAGTATACTGTCAGAAGAAAATGTTTATCTCATGAATATAATCTGGGATGGAATAGAATTCAATTGGGCAGGTTATGTTGTCAATTAGTTCAAGAGACAACATTTAGCTGAATTAGACAGTGTAAAAAGGGCTCAAATCGAAGGTCAAGTAACTATTGACAGATTCCGACTAAAGAAGACACTTAGTGGAATCATTCAGTTTTACTTAGAAAGAATCAAGGAAAGGAAGCAAACAAGGCAAAATGCAGTTATAAAGGAAATCATAGGAACAACTTCCTACCTGAAGTAGGTCAAGAAACCGTGTCTCAGCAAGAAACTGAACACAGAGGAATCAAGCGAAAAGCTGAAACAGCAGAAGTGAGATCAGTTGTAAGATGCTTGTACCCAGAAATCTCAAGAGAGAAAGCACCAACTGAGGGGGAACAATAACAACAACAACTGACAACTGAAGTTATACAAGAAAATGTCACTACAGACGACACTTCTCAGTTACAACATCAATCAGTTCATCAATCAGCACCAGTTTTTGAAGCTGATAGAATCATCAAGATAATACAGTTTAGAAGATTCTCGAGATGTCAGTCTACAGACTGAAGAGAGTCTACTCTTGGAGAAATTAGAAGTTAGAGATCTATATACTCGGTTTCCTATTTCGGAATTTCTTGACAATTGTTTCAAAAGATTCACTGAACTAACGAAAAGAAGAGAATCAGCCTCTTTATCCAAAGATACTTCAAAGGAAAAAAATAATGATAAAGATGATGAATCAAGAAAAGAAGCTGATGAAACTACAGTTTTGCAAACAGAAACTCAACTCCAACCTCTAGCAATGCAAACTGTACCTCAACAAGAAGGATTGCCAGTTGGAGATCAGACAACTGACAATCAGGAAGCAGCTGATGGAACTGCTAATCAACAACTGATGATTATTGAAGATAATACTCAGTTTAAGGATCCAATAGAAGATACTTATGATCCTTCTGACATCCTCACAAAGGATGAATTAGAAAAAGTTCATGAAAATTTGAAGATTGTGCTCGGTAACAAGGATGCACAAAATGGTCTTCTATCAAACATCTCTGGATATCTCGACTACAGAACTAGAACAGATGTTTCAGTTTATGCAAGACTAGAAATGATCCACAAGTCAAGTTCAAGTTCTGCTTCAGAAATTGTGTTACTCAAACAAAAACTTGAAGACTCAACCGCAGTAGATAGGGAAACTCATGCTCAGGCTCATTGGCATATGAATCAGCATATCTACGGGTTAGAAACTTAGCTTAAGAAAGTATTTGCTTCTCAGAGACAAATCTTAGAAGATCAAAAAGCAACCCATGCCCTGGTAGATTAGTTGTATGATGCCAAATAGGGGGAAGCAGAAGAAGAAAAACTGAAGTTACTTGGAGACATGAAGCGACTTGAAGATGAATTGCAAAGATACAAATCAGATCCTAAGTTCTTAAGGAAAGAACTAACTGACGAACAACTCATTGCAAAGTACAATCAACCTGGAGACAGAAGAGTTGCTCTAACAAAGGATCTATGGATGAAATTTACCAAGGATCACAATCCTATCAAAGCTAAGTACAAGGACAAGACAACTGAAGAATCCTTGAACTACTTTTTATCTGATTTATTCTCAAAGCAGAAAATGGCACAGCATAAGAAGAATCAGAGGATTGATGATAAACTGAAGATTAAAGACAAGACTGAACAAATGAAAGCAGATGTAGTAGAATTTGAAAATTACTACTTGAAAGAATCAGACTTGCCAAAGCAATTTCAATGGAGAAGATGGAAAGAAGGTAGTCAAGTTGACTACAACAAGACCTTTTAAAAGATAGACTCCAAGCTAGAAGATGATTTTCGTATGTATGACAAGGCAAGAAAATTTGATTCAGTTATGCAAAAAGCACAGAAGAGAACTTAGTATCTAGTTACCGTATTTTGAACAAAAATGTAACTATTCCAGTTTTTGCTCATTCTAATGAAATCCAGTTTTAAGTTGTACATTGTTTCACATTGTTTTGATCTTTAAGCTTTTCCTTTAGGGAGAGTTTTGGCATCATCAAAAAGGGGGAAATTGTGGAAATAAAATTTATGTTTTGATGATAATTCATCATATTTATTCAAAGTATTATCTTAACCCCATTGATGAAGTGCTGAAGCCAGCTGTTATAGTGAAAAGCTAAAAGATGTCTAGAACTGAATGTATAGGTTTTACTAGAGTCTGATATTTGTATAAGTTACATCAGACAAGCACTGTAACAATTAGTGTGTCGTAAAACTGAAAAACTGGAAATCATTCAAAAAATTGAAAATCATCAAGATAAACAAACTGACTCAGAATACACCTACCAGAAACCGAAGATGGTAAGTGCGCTGAGGGACACAGACTCAGTTGGCTTATCTAGAGGCCTAATGAACTGAGGGTCATAGACTCAGTTATTGAAGATTGAAGAACTGAGGGTTCAAACTCAGTTATGAAGACTACGTCGAGACTGTAAAGTTAGACTTCAGGCTAGATTGCGGTGACCTGAACTGACTTTTTGGATCTTGTATGAAGACCTAAGAATCATAAGGACAATGAGTTCTTAGATGATAATGTGTCATGGTGTACTCTGATTAAGTCAATTATAATCGATGATGAAAGCCGAGTACCGATATTTGAAGAAGAATAAAATCTCGCTTAATGCTCCAAATCGCCAAGAAACCGACAAGTAACTTTCTCGCATAAAACCGATAAGGAAACTCGCTTTTATATGTCATCCATCCAACAACCGATCATACAAATAACGTTATAAAGGAAGCGATTTTATTGGATGAAATACTGACACAGCAGAACTGTCAGAAAATATAGCCGTTACAAGAGAGACGTTGATACAAATCGAATTGAAGCCAGATGAACGTTGGACCTTACACTATATATAGAGGACCTTGCACAAAGGATTAGATACAAAATATATACAGAGATTTAACAAGAATTAACGTGTGCATTAATCATTCGAATTGCTATCATCTTTGCGCTATAACAAGATCATATTTAGAATTATTCAAGTGTTCAAGCTACACAGATTTTATCAAGAATCATACACTTTGAAGAACCACAAACAAGAATCAATTTATTGATTCTTAGCCCAACTTTGATTTTACATCAAAGGTTTTAGACTGTGAAGCAAACCGGGAAGGTTTTGCCAAGGATAGTTGTGACAAGCAGTCGGGTAGACTGTGTTTGTGGTGGTAGCTGGTGAAGAGGCAATTAAGCCCTCTAAGGACAAGTGTTCAAGCAATTGAAGAGCAGCAATTCTACCTGTTCTACAACTGTTTAGATAGTGACGCTAGGGATTAGCCAAGGACTATTGTTTAGGACTTTTTGTAACAGTTCACCTCAAGAAGTTCTAGTGGAATTTTCCTCCGCACCACCGGGGAAGAGAGGACGTACATGATTACACCACCTGGAACCTCTATAATATTTTCCTTATTTACTTTACGCACTTACTCATTTATTTACAGCATTTTGATAATTGATTGTAAACACTTCACTGTTCATAAACTGACATTCATCAGAATTCAGTTTACTACACTCAAGTTTCACAGAGAATAACAAGATCAAGAAAAAGGCTAAACTTTATCCGTTGCCGGTTGACTCAGTTTTAAGCTTAAGTCAGTTTGACTTAAACTCAACTTAGTCAGCTTAACTCCACACAAGTTTAACTGAACCTTAATTTGTCTTAAATTCAGTTTTAGGGAAAAGTTTATTCACCCCCCCTCTAAACTTGTGTTAGCCTTTCCAAGGGACCAACAATTGGTATCGGAGCGGTGTTTCTAAGTTGAAGAGATCCAGAACTGAATTCAAGTATCTGTTTGTCTGCTTGAAGTAACTGATCATCAGTTATTTCCGATAACTACAATTAGTATCGAAACAGTATCTCTTTGACAAGTTATCATTTGCTCCTCTATTTGTTCTCATTTGAAAGCTTAGTTTCCAGTTTTAAAAAAAAATCAAATTTCACTCACTCACTATGGATAACAATCAATATGCAAGACAGATGCTTATGTGCAACATGGACAGATTTGACGAATATAAACGTCGTATGCAAGCCTTTCTAGCAGCTACTCATGATGAAATGATGGATGTACTCACTGATGGACCAATTCAGATTACTCATATGCAAACTGTTGATGGACAGCAAGTTCGAGTTGCAAAGCCTAAATCCGAATGGACCAGTGAAGATCGCAAGCGAAACAATATCAACAATGTTGCTATGGATTTATCCTCAGGACTCTTGACAGCAACATGTACTTAAAGGTGAAAGAATGCACAACTGCCAAGGAAATGTGGGACAAACTACAACTTGTTTGTGAAGGAACAGATTCAATCCAGGAAAATAAAATTTCTTTGCAAAACAAAAGTTTGAAAATTTCAAGATGAAATCTGGAGAAACCATTGACCAAATGGAAACAAGATTCAATGTTATCATGGATGAATTAGATCTACTCAAGATTGAATACTCCAAGATAGTTATCAACACAAGAATCTTGAAGGCATTACCCATGTGCTGGAAAATGAAGGTCACTGCTATTGAAGAATCTAGAAGACTTGACATAGAGGACTCTTTCAAAATCTTTTCAGATCTGAAAGCTTATGAATTCAGTGAATATTTTACAAGTACACCTACAATAATCAAAGCTCTGGAAGACCAAAGACCACAGCACTCGCAGCAGCATCAAATGACATTCAAGAAAACTCATCAAGCAATCTTCATGAATTGGATGAGATGGAAGAACAAATGGCTCTAATGATGAGCAGAATTCGAAGAATTAAGAGTGGACACCCAGTCACTCAGAAGTTCATCAAGAGGACTCCTGAGAAAAGAAAAGACGATGAATACCTCTGTTTCAACTGCAAAAAGCCAGGACATTATAAGGCTGAATGTCCAGAACTGATCAAGAAGACTCCACCAAGAAGAGTTGGTAGAAGAGCACTCCTTGCTGGAGATGAATCAGATTATGAAGCTGGTACTGAAAGACTATCAGATGACACAGCTTTCATCGCACACATGGAAGATGCAAATGAGGTATGCGAGTCTAACTCTAAATATTCCTCAGCTCAAATTTCCATGCAAAATGCATGTTCTTCGACTGCTGACTCCAATCCAAAAAATCTAGAATTAGAAGAAACTCTTGACGAATTGATGAGTCAGCTAGTAACTATTCAAGCTGGTTATGAATCAATTAAAGCTGAGAAAGAAAATCTAATTCTTGAAGTTGAAAGATTGAAGTCTGAATTAAAAATTTTGAAAATGACTAGAACTGATAAAGAAAATATTCAAAGATCGTCCATCAGTATCGGCGAAGAAAGAATCGAATCACTTGCTCAATCAAGTTCGATTACCGGATTCAAATCAGGAAAACCGTATGGAGACAAAACGGGTTTAGGATTTGATACACAACAATCTTCTAAGAATGGAACTAGCAAAGCTACTACACCTAGTACCAAAACTGGCATTAAGTTTGTAGTTGAGCAACTTCCACAAACTGAGAAAATTGTTGAACCAGTAAAGCCAGTATCACATAGGACAAATCAGTTTTCCAAGAAAACAACTAGATTTACCAACAAAAGTAAACCAAATGGTAAATCAGCTGTATCTCAAGAAAACCGAACTGGGAAATCAACCACCAGGTCCACAAAAACCAATCAAGTCAAGAACCAGAAAAATTACAATTAAAGTAAATCCAAGAATGTCAATCATTCAAAGATTCACACATTCAGGGGGAAAGGAAGACTATATCCCACTAATGATGATTGGAGTTTTATTGCATCTACTAATAAAACTGATAATAACAATCATTCCAGACAGAAAACTTATCACAAGTTTCAGTCGAAGACTCAGTAGAGGGCTAATCTCAGCTCTCAGCAAAAGTCCCAGCACCAAGGTCGGTTCGGACCTCGCATGTAAGGAATGATGGTTATCATTTTATCTTTAATAATAGAAAGCAACATGGAAATAAGTTTCAGTCAAAGGATCTGAGAGATCATATAAATAAGACACAGTCCAAACATAGATACTATAGGAGTGTGGCTTACATATATGAAAACAAGTGCAACAATATCCGAAGAATCCCAAAAGGATATATTCCCAGAGTTGTACTGACAACTGACCCCTATGGACCCAAACTGAGTTGGGTACCTAAAAATGTTTAATTTTTATTGCAGGATATATGGTACTTTGACAGTGGTTGCTCTAGGCACTTGACAAAGAGTAAAGACTGTCTCAGTAATTTTATTGCAAAAGACGGACCAAAGGTAATTTTGGAAGTAAAGAGAAACCTGGATACACCAAAGGTTATGGCACCTTAATCAGGAATGGACTTACAATCAAGAATGTATCTTATGTAGAAGGATTACACTACAATCTACTCAGCACCAGTCAATTCTGTGATATGGGTTACAAAGTTACTTTCGACAAAGAATTCTGCGTTGTCGTCAGCGAATCAACTTATCAAGTTGTCCTAGCTAGAAGAAGAAAAGAAAATATGTATGTAGTAGATTGGACAACAGCTGTTGCTGAAACTTGTTTGCTTGTGCATACAAAATCAGAAATCAGTTGGCTATGGCACAAGAAACTGAGTCTTCTTAATTTTGATGACATCAACACACTTGTTAAGAAGCAGTTAGTCATTGGACTACCAGAAATATCATATAAGTAGGACAGCTTATGTGATGCATGTCAACAAGGAAAGCAAACAAAAGCAAGTTTCAAGACCAAATCTCAGCATTCAACAACCAGACATCTGGATTTGCTACACATGGATTTATTTGGACCTATTACACCAATTAGTATCAGTGGAAATAAGTACACATTGGTGGTAGTAGATGATTTTTCAAGATACACTTGGGTAATCTTCTTAACCAAGAAAAGTGAAACCAAGCAAAGACTTATAGAATTACTCAAGAGACTTCAGAATCAGAATGGAGTATCAGTTGTAAAAATAAGATCAGATAAGGGAACTGAATTCCTCAACAGCGTAATTATTGAATACTGTGAAGAGAATGGTGTTTTACACCAACTAGCTGCCACAGGAACACCTCAACAGAATGGTGTAGCTGAAAGAAGAAGAAAACACTCAAAGAAGTTTGGGAGGACAATGATCCGTGAAGCTAAACTACCGTAAAGATATTGGGCGAGTAAGGCGATTAACACAGCTTGTTACACACAAAACAGAGCTCTCATGAACAAGAGACATGAGAAGAATCCTTATGAAATTTGGAATGGAAGAAAACCAAATGTTTCCTACTTTCATGCTTTTGGAAGCAAATGTTTCATCCACAACAATGGGAAAGATCTACTTCATGTTTTTCAACCTAAAGCTGATGAAGGAATTTTTCTTGGATATTCAAGTGTCAGCAAAGCATTTAGAGTACTAAACAAAAGGACACTCAAGCATGAAGAATCAATACATGTAGTATTTGATGAACCAAACTTCCCAGGTGAAACAACCGAAGACCGACAAGAACCAGCTTTCTCGCCTCTCGCTTACCGGTCATGCCGAACCGAGTTTCGCTTGACATTGGAAGACTACAAATTTCGAATTCTCTCGATCCGATCGGTCTCGCTTTCCAACTACTCAACAAACCACTCCTGAACTACATGTTCCTGATCCAAATGAAGAAATTCAAGAACCAGTTCTTGAAGAACCAGTCGAACAAGATATAGATCCCTTGATGCAAACACCCACCTATCAATGGATGAAAGATCACCCTGAAGATCAAGTAATTGGTGATACTCAAACTGGCGTTCGAACAAGACATCAACTAGATGCAATGATTGCATGTTTTCTATCACATTCAGAACCTAAAGAAATTGAAGAAGCTATGAAAGATCTAGACTGGATATTTGCTATGCAAGAAGAACTCAATGAATTCGAGAAAAATAAAGTATGGGAATGGGTAGATAGACCAGTTCATGTCAATATCATAGGAACCAAATGGGTTTTCAGAAACAAACTTGATGAAGATGGGAATATTAGCAGAATCAAAGCTAGACTTGTAGCTATAGGATACTCTCAAGCAGAAGGCATAGACTTTGATGAAACCTATGCACCAGTTGCAAGATTAGAAGCAATCAGACTATTTCTTGCATTTGCCGCTCACAAGAAGTTCACAGTTTATCAGATGGATGTTAAAAGCGCATTTCTGAATGGAATTCTTGAAGAAGAAGTTTATGTTCAGCAACCACCTGGATTTGAAATCAAAGATCAAGCTGACAAAGTTTTCAGACTAAGGAAAGCTCTATATGGACTTAAACAAGCACCAAGAGCATGGTATGAAACTCTATCTCAGTTTCTAGTGGATAATGGATTTATCAAAGGAACTATCGACAAAACATTATTCAGAATGAAAAATGGTGAAAATACTCTACTTGTTCAAATTTATGTTGATGACATCATCTTTGGATCAGAAGATGAACAATTATGTGAAAAATTCGCAATTTTGATGAAAAGAAAATTCCAAATGAGTATGATGGGAAAATTAAATTACTTTCTCGGTTTACAAGTTAAACAGTTAGATGATGGAATTTTCATTCACCAAACAAAGTATACAAGAGAACTTATCAAAAAGTTTGGTATGGAAAAATCTACTGGAATTTCTACACCAATGGGGACCAACATCAGACTAGATGAAGACAAAGAAGGCAAAGATGTTGATCAAACACTCTACAGAAGGATGATTGGAAGCTTACTCTATCTCACAAAGAAAGTAGACCGGATATATCATTTACTTGTTGGTGTATGTGCAAGATTTCACTCAAAACCAAAGGAAAGTCATCTCACAGTTGTAAAAAGAACCTTGAAATATCAAAAAGACACAAATGGAGTTGGAATTTGGTATTCAAAAGAAGGAGAATTCAAGCTGATTTCTTATTCAGATTCAGATTCTGCTGGATGCAAAGTGGACATGAAAAGCACATCAGGCACATGTCAGTTACAAGGAAATAGACTTGTGTCATGGTTTAGCAAGAAACAAAACTCAATCTCAACTTCTACAGCTGAAGCTGAATACATAGCAGCTGGAAGTTGTTGTGCTCATGTTTTATGGATTAGACAACAATTAAGGGATTATGGGATAAAAGAAGGAATGATTCCCATAATGTGTGATAACACAAGTGCAATTGCAATCACTGATAATCCAGTGTTACACTCAAGGACAAAGCACATAGATATACGTCACCACTTCATAAGAGATCATGCGGAGAAGAAGGATATAACAGTTCTTTATGTACCTACTGAAGATCAGTTGGCAGATATCTTTACAAAGCCATTGGACAAAGACAGATTTGCCAAACTGAGAACTGAATTAGGGATAATCCAAGTCAGTTGAAATCAGTTAAGCCAGAAATTCGTCAAGGGGATTAATCTTTGTTATGATGGGTGCGCTCACTGAACTGACTAGTCATTGACATCAACAATTTCAAACTAATCAACTGTAACTGTAACTGAATAACTTTCTGAAACTAAAAGTTACATCTTCAGTCTCAGTTTTTATTCCAGTCAACTCAAGTCAAAGGTTGACAAGATAAAAGCGACAGCGGGTATATCGCATTAAATTACTGCAGTTCTTTTTGTCAGAACTTCGCATGTACACCCCACGATTGTCAGAACAGTACATGTATCGGTTACCCAAAACCATCATGGAATTTGAAAAGTTGTACTACTCAACCGCCAGAATTTCCTACCTATTTATTCAACTTCCGTTCACATTATTTTTCAAAATCTTCATCCCTTTCCAGAAAACAAAACAGGCTCTTCAAAATCTCTCTCTTCTCAAAAATCAATTTTTGTGTTCACACTCAAACATGGCCACTTCAGAAAAATCAAAACAAGAAAGATTAATAACAGAGTTGGATGAACTGACATTTGAATGTATGAAGCTATGTGTCAAAACACTCTGTTAGCAAGCTGGGTATGTGATAAAATCATGAAACAACCAGGCTTGAGAAACATCCTGGAAGTTAAGTTCAAAGAAGAACGTGATGTAGAAGGAATTTTGAAATTTTGGCAAAATATGCGTTTGGTACGAGACTCTCTGATGACCAAAGTTCATGGAGATCGCATTGTTCTCAATGAAAGCGTCATAAGGACACTCTTTGGCTTCACAAATTCAACTGTGACAACAACATATTGGACTACTCTACCATTGAAAAGAGAAGATTTTCTTGAGCAACTTACTTTTTCTACGGAACCAATCGAACCTGGTATTCATGTAGACAAAATCAAGCCAGAATTTGGGCACCTCAGCAGATGGCTCAGCAAACATGTCATTGGAAAATCAAAAGGCATAACTATACTGTCAGCAGAAAATATTTATCTCATGAATATAATCTGGGATTGAATAGAATTCAATTGGGTAGGTTATGTTGTCAATCAGTTCAAGAGACAACATTTAGCTGAATTAGACAGTGTAAAAAGGGCTCAAATCGAAGGTCAAGTAACTGTTGACAGATTCCGACTAAAGAAGACACTTAGTGGAATCATTCAGTTTTACTTAGAAAGAATCAAGGAAGGGAAGCAAACAAGGCAAACTGCAGTTATAAAGGAAATCGCAGGAACAAATTCCCTTCCTGAAGCAGGTCAGGAAACTGTGTCTCAGCAAGAAACTGAACACAGAGGAATCAAGCGAAAAGCTGAAACAACAGAAGTGAGATCAGTTGTAAGATGCTTGTACCCAGAAATCTCAAGAGAGAAAGCACCAACTGAGGGGGAACAACAACAACAACAATTGACAACTGAAGTTATACAAGAAAATGTCACTATAGACTACACTTCTCGTTACAGCATCAATCAGTTCAGCAATCAGCACCAGTTTTTGAAGCTGATAGAATCATCAAGATAATGAAGATGAAGCTTAAACCATAAGATTCTCGAGATGTCAGTCTACAGACTGAAGAGAGTCTACTCTTGGAGAAATTAGAAGTTAGAGATCTATATACTCTGTTTCCCATTTGGGAATTTCTTGACAATTGTTTCAAAAGATTCACTGAACTAGCGAAAAGAAGAGAATCAGCCTCTTTATCCAAAGATACTTCAAAGGATAAAAATGATGATAAAGATGATGAATCAAGAAAAGAAGCTGATGAAACTATAGTTTTGCAAACAGAAACTCAACCCCAACCTCTAGCAACGGAAACTGTACCTCAACAAGAAGGATTGCCAGCTGGAGATCAGACAACTGACAATCAGGAAGCAGCTGATGGAACTGCTAATCAACAACTGATGATTATTGAAGATAATACTCAGTTTAAGGATCCAATAGAAGATACTTATGATCCTTCTGACATCCTCACAAAGGATGAATTAGCAAAAGTTCATGAAAATTTGAAGATTGTGCTCAGTAACAAGGATGCACAAAATGGTCTTCTATCAAACATCTTTGGATATCTCGACTACAGAACTAGAACAGATGTTTCAGTTCATGCAAGACTAGAAATGATCCACAAGTCAAGTTCACGTTCTGCTTCAGAAATTGTGTTACTCAAACAAAAACTTGAAGACTCAACCGCAGTAGATAGGGAAACTCATGCTCAGGCTCACTGGCATATGAATCAAAGATATCTACGGGTTAGAAACTCGCTTAAGGAAGTACTTGCTTCTCGGCGACGGATCTCGAGAAAGATCAAAAAGCAACCCATGCCCTGGTAGATTAGTTGTATGATGCCAAAAAGGGGGAAGCTGAAGAAGAAAAGCTGAAGTTACTTGTAGAAATGAAGCGACTTGAAGATGTATTGCAAAGATACAAATCAGATCCTAGGTTCTTAAGGAAAGAACTAACTAACGAACAACTTATTTCAAAGTACAGTCAACCTGGAGACAAAAGAGTTGCTCTAACAAAGGATCTATTGATGAAATTTACCAACGATCAAAATCCTATCAAAGCTAAGTACAAGGACAAGACAACTGAAGAATCTTTGAACTACTTTTTATCTGATTTATTCTCAAAGCAGAAAATGGCACAGTATAAGAAGAATCAGAGGATTGATGATAAACTGAAGATTAAAGACAAGATTGAACAAATAAAAGCAAATGTAGTAGAATTTTGAAAATTACTACTTGAAAGAATCAGACTTGCCAAAGCTATTTCAATGGAGAAGATGGAAAGAAGGTAGTCAAGTTGACCACAACAAGACCTTTTCGAAGATAGGCTCCAAGCTAGAAGATGAATTTCATATGTATGACAAGGCAAGAAAATTTGATTCAGTTATGCAAAAAGCACAGAAGAGAACTTAGTATCTAGTTACACTATTTTGAACAAAAATGTAACTATTCCAGTTTTTGCTCATTCTAATGAAATCCAGTTTTCAGTTTTACATTTTTTCACATTCTTTTGATCTTTAAGCTTTTCTTTTAGGGAGAGTTTTGACATCATCAAAAGGGGGAAATTGTTGGAAATAAAATTTATGTTTTGATGATAATTCATCATATTTATTCAAAGTATTATCTTAACCCCATTGATGAAGTGTTGAAGCCAGCTGTTATAGTGAAAAGCTAAAAGATGTCTAGAACGGAATGTATAGGTTTTACTTGAGTCTGATATTTGTATAAGTTACATCAGACAAGCACTGTAACAATTAGTGTGTCGTAAAACTGAAAAACTGGAAATCATTCAGAAAACTGAAAATCATCAAGATAAACAAACTGACTCAGAATACACCTACAAGAAACCGAAGAGGGTAAGTTCGCTGAGGGACACAGACTCAGTTGGCTTATCTAGAAGACTGAAGAACTGAGGGTCACAGACTCAGTTATTGAAGATTGAAGAACTGAGGGTTCAAAAGTTATGAAAACTACGTCGAGACTGTAAAGTTAGACTTCAAGCAAGATTGTGGTGACCTGAACTGACTTTATGGATCTTGCATAAAGACCTAAGAATCATAAGGACAATGAGTTCTTAGATGATAATGTGTCATGGTGTACTCTGATTAAGTCAATTATAATCAGATGAAACTGGAGTACTGATATTTAAAGAAGAATAAAATCTCAGTTAATGTTCAAAGTCAGTCAAGAAACTGACAAGTAACTTTCTCGGTATAAAACTGATAAGGAAACTCAGTTTTATATGTCAGCCATCCAACAACTGATCGTACAGTTGAACGTTATAAAGGAAGCGATTTTATTGGATGAAATACTGACACAGCAGAACTGTCAGAAAATATAGCCGTTACAAGAGAGACGTTGATACAATTTGAATTGAAGCCAGATAAACGTTGGACCTTACACTATAAATAGAGACCTTGCACAAAGGATTAGATACAACATATATACAGAGATTTAACAAGAATTAACGTTTGCATTAATCATTCGAATTGGTATCATCTTTGCGCTATAACAAGATCATATCTAGAATTCTTCAAGTGTTCAAGATACACAGATTTTATCAAGAATCAGACACTTTGAAGAACCACAAACAAGAATCAATTTATTGATTCTCAGCCCAACTTTGATTTTACATCAAAGGTTTTAGACTTTGAAGCAAACCGGGAAGGTTTCGCCAAGGACAGTTGTGACAAGCAGTCGGGTACTGTGTTTGTGGTGGTAGCTGGTGAAGAGGCTATTCAACCCTCTAAGGACCAGTGTTCTAGCAATTAAAGAGCAGCAATTCTACCTATTCTACAACTGTTTAGATAGTGACGCTAGGGATTAGCCAATGACTATTGTTTAGGACTTTTTGTAACAGTTCACCTCAAGAAGTTCTAGTGGAATTTTCCTCCGCACCACAAGGGAAGAGAGGACGTACAGGATTACAACACCTGGAACCTCTATAATATTTGCCTTATTTACTTTACGCACTTACTCATTTATTTACAGCATCTTGATAATTGATTGTTATACACTTCACTGTTCACAAACTGACATTCATCAGAATTCAGTTTACTACACTCAGGTTTCACAGAGAATAACAAGATCAAGAAAAAGGATAAAACTTTATTCGCTGCCGGTTGACTCAGTTTTAAGCTTAAGTCAGTTTGACTTAAACTCAGCTTAGTCAGCTTAACTCCACACAAGTGTAACTGAACCTTAATTTGTCATAAATCCAGTTTTAGGGACAAGTTTATTCACCCCCCCTCTAAACTTGTGTTAGCCTTTCCAAGGGACCAACACTAAGCTTTTCATTGAAAGATCAAGATTTATTCAAGTGTTAATTAAATTTCAAAGAAAGATCAAGATCAATCATTTGAAGAAAACAGAGCCGTGCATATTTGTTATATCTGGAAGAGAAAGCTCAAATCACAAATTGAATCGTAGTTATAGATTCAAGTCTCAACTTTGATTTCATCAAAGGTTTAGACTGTGAAACACCAAGAAGGTGTGAAGGACAGTTGAGTGCATTCAGGAAGACTGTGTTTGTGATGGGTTGGTGAAGAGGCAAGACTACCCTTCAAGGACCAGTGTATTTAAACAATTGAAGAGCAGCAATCCTACCTATTCTACAAGTGTTTAGATAGTGAAGCTAGGGATTAGTCAAGGACTATCAGTTTAGAACTTTTTGTAACCGGGCCACCTCAAAGAAGTTCTAGTGGAATTTTCCTCCACATCACATGGGAAGAGAGGACTGACAGGATTACACTACCTGGAACCTCTATAACTTTTGTTTCTGTTAGGAACATTTTATTAAGTTTTGATGATGGCCATACTAGCTGTAATAGCAAGCCTGAAATAAGTTAGAACTCTCTGTATAAGTCTTTACTTAGAGTCTGACATGTTGTATAAGTTGAGTCAGACAAGTATGGTACTAGTTGGTAGGACAACAAAGTAAAAACAGACATTCGGCAGAGTGAAGCCAGCCAAGCACCAGTAGAGAAGCAATGAAGACATGAATGGTCTGACTTATAACCAAGGAAGTCTGTGATGACCTTGGATAAGTCCAAGTTACACTTTAAGTGATGAAACTTAATATTCAAATATGGTGTACACTGATCCCACCCCAATCAAGGATCAGTGAAGTACAAAGATTCTCTTTAAACTGAAGCAAAGAAGAAAACAGTGAATCGGCAAAGTAAACTGACTTTCGGCTGAGTGAAGACAAAACGGTGAAGGAAGATCTATAACAGCTAAGTCAGAAGGATCACTCAACCGTTCAGAAAACGGCGAAGTAACACTTTTCAGATCAGATTTGATATATGTTGAAGATACAGAAGATCATGCATTAAATGCACAATCAATAGAGGATCAATCAAGGACGGATTTTCTGCTATATGTTTGAAAGAAAAATTCGATCACTAAAATCAAGGAGAATGCAATTAAAGGGGAATCAAAAAAACAATCAAGGATTATTCCCTCATTAATATAGCCAACGAATGGAATTTCAAAATCAAGGTTATTCAAGGCTATAAATAGAAGGCGTTGACAGACAAAGAAACTAACGATCTGAAAAAGAAAAATCAAGCAGAAACTCAGTCAATTTTGAAAAACCTTCTCTCTAACTTACAAGGATACATCCAGTGATCAGCTCAAATATAAAAGCTAAAAAGTCATATTCAATACTGAGATTGATCAAGCTAGTGTGTGAATCACATTCACATCAAACTGAAGCAACTGAATCAGAGGCAATCTGAGAAGGAGTTGAACCTGTGATAGCTGTTGAAGGATTTTGATCTCAAGGAGCAAAGAAAAAGACCGAATCACCGAAGTCATTGCGATCAAGGAGTGATAGTCTTGTAGATTGTGAAGCGTGGGAAGCCAAGGACAATCATACTATTGTATCTGTGAAAAAAATAGTGAATTCCTCCAATCATAATAGGAGAAGAGTGGATTAAGAGATTACACCACTGAAGCAGTTGCAGTCAAGGAGTGATAGTCTTGTAGATTGTGAAGCTTGGGAAGCCAAGGACAATCATACTATTGTATCTGTGAAAACAATAGTGAATTCCTCCAATCATAACAGGAGAAGAGTGGATTAAGGGATTACACCACCCTGAACCACTATAAGCCTTGTGTCAATTTACTTTCTGCAATTTACTTTACAACATTTATTTAAATTGCCTAGATCATAACTTATATCTGTGATTGTCTAAATTGATTTGAAAACAACTTAGTAAGAAGGGACTTATCCGCTGCCCAAAAGCTTTTAAACAAAAGAAAAGTTTTTGAAACTCCGCTATAGTCATTCACCCCCCTCTGACTATAGTTTCACCCTTCTCTGGGACCAACAATTGGTATCGGAGCAGTGTTCCTAGTATCAGAACCTGTTCAGATCTAATTTCTGGTAACAAGGAGATCACATATTTTCAAAGTAGTTTTCAAATCTGAGTTTTCTATACATTTACATTTATATCTTCATTTGCACTTATGGATTCCTCAAACTTCTTGTCAAAAGTACCTGTTTTTAATGTTAATAATTTTGATGAATATAAAATAAGAATGCTATCTCATCTTGCAGCAACTCATGAAGAGATGCTGGATGTAATCAACGATGGACCAATCATAATCACTACTGTGGTAGGCACAGGAGCAGATAAAGGGAAGGAAATTGATAAACCTAAAAAGGATTGGACCAAGGATGATAGGAGAAGAGGAAATCTGGACTTTGTTCCAAAAGACAAGATCTTGAAGACCCTAGATAGCAACATGTTCATGAGAATCAAAGAATGCAAAACAGCAAAGGAGATGTGGGACAAGCTATCATTGATAAATGAAGGATCTGAAGCAGTTAAAGAAAACAAATTATCTCAAGCAAAACGAAATTTGAGAACTTCAAAATGAAGGTCGGTGAATCCATTGACCAAATGGACAACAGATTCTCAAGCATTATCAGTGAACTGCAACAGCTTGGACACACATATCCCCAGAAAGAAGTATGCTTGAAGATCTTGAGAGGATTACCTGAAAGATGGAAGATCATAACATCGGTAATCAGAGGAACAACAAATCTTGCAAGCACTGACACTCTGACACTGATGTCCCAATTAAAGGCTCATGAATTCGAATTGAACGGTGAAGATGATGCTCCGGCAGAGACACACAAAATCACTGCACTGGTTGCACCCCAGCAAAGTAACTTTGCCGATTGCATCAGCAAAGAGACACATGAACTTAAAGAACAGGTACCTTTATTAGTTAAACGCTTTGACAGGTTCAGCAAAAAGAAGCCTTTCAAAGGAAATTCATCATCAAACAAGAGGTCAAGCTCAAATAAAGAAATGAAGAAGAAAGATGATGAATACAGATGCTTCAACTGCAACAAGAAGGGTCACTTCAAGGCTGACTGTCCTGAAGAAAATGACAAAGATGATGAAAAGAAGAGATTCAAAGCATCTGAAAAGAGGAGAAGCAAGAAGGCACTCAAGGCTGCATCCAGCAGTGAAAAGAATGAAGAATCATCTGATAATGACACAGATGACAGTGATGAAGAAGATAGCACAAACAATGAAAAGGCATGTCTATGCCTCATGACCAGAGAATCAGATGAAGATGAAGGTGATAGTTCAGACTCTGAGGAAACAAGCCTATGTCTAATGGCTAAAGAATCAGATGAAACTGAGGTAACATCTAGTTCCTGCTCCTCATCAAATGCATCCACATCTAACACTGCACAATCTTCTAGTCTCCCATTGGATACATCAGACCTTGTCCAAAATCTCATGACTAAATTTGATGAAATTGAAATGAATCATGAAATTCTGGAAAAGGAATGCAAGGATCTAAGAAAGGAGAATAAAAGACTAAAGAAAGAACTGGATAAAGCAAAAGCTGAATTAACCAGTAAGGAGACCCACTTAAATGATCAACAAAAGGCAGATGATCATACATCTGTTATTGATAGATCATTAAGAAAATCTCCACACCGGCAAAGGTAACCACTGCTCCACTAAATGCACCAGCTTACAAACCATCAAAAAGGTTTGGATCCAGATCTGGTCTTGGCTACAACAGTCAGGATGAGAGTAGGAATAATTGTCAACACAATTCTAAATCCAGGACCAACATTGGACCAAAATTTAGAAAGGGACAGACCATAGTTCCAACAAATCATCCTGCTCCGGTGAAGTCAAAACCTAGTCTAGTAAAACAGCAGACCAAATCTCCATTTCAGCCAACCAAGAACATTAGTCTTCTAAAAGGTAAAGGCAGACTTTATCCTTCAGAGGATGATTGGAATGCTGCACCTCCAAAATACAAGAGGAAACCATTCCATAAAATGCATCATGTGTTTAAGAAAAACCAATGTAGATATGTTCCTAGACACATGAAGCAAGAAAGGTTTCCTACTGCATATTGGAAAGTAAAAAAGGATGTAAATGCACCAAAAGGAGGAGAAAAGTATCAGAATACCTTCAGTAAAAATATTAGAAGCTATTCTGCCATGCCCTATACATATAAAGTTGATGACTTTAATTATCCAAAAAGAAGAACCTTTGGATATAGACTTGGTATGGGAGGCATAACTGCTAACAAGTATGGACCCAAACAGTGTTGGGTACCTAAACTTAACTAATTTGTTTTGTAGGATGTCTGGTACATAGACAGTGGATGTTCCAGACACATGACAAGAAACAAGAAATGGCTCACTGATTTCAAAGCCTTTGATGGACCCAGAGTCACATTTGGAGGCAAAGAAAACCCTGGCAAGATTAAGGGGGAAGGCATAATACTCAAGAACAATCTGAAGATTCAAAATGTGGCATATGTTAAGGGACTTAATTTCAATCTGATGAGCATCAGTCAATTCTGTGACAAAGGCTACAATGTGCACTTCAACAAAGAAGGATGCAAAGTGATTCACAGCCAAACCAACACAACAGTTCTTGAAGGTAGAAGACAAGACAACATGTATGTGGTGGATCGGAGAACGACCAAGGCAGAAACATGTCTGCTTGTCAAAAATAAAAAATCAACAAGCTAGTTTTGGCACAGAAGATTAAATCACCTGAATTTCAAGACCATCAACAAACTATCAAAGAACAAGTTAGTTGAAGGCCTGCCAGAGATCATATTCAAGAAAGAAAGTCTATGTGATGCATGTCAGAAAGGAAAACAAATCAAAAGTTCATTCAAGTCAAAGCCCTATCAATCTACAACAAGAATTCTACATCTGTTACACATGGACCTGTTTGGACCCGTCACACCAGTAAGTGTAACTGGTAAGAAATACACTCTAGTAGTGGTGGATGACTACTCAAAATACACCTGGACCATCTTCATGAACAAGAAGAAAGAGACACTCAAAAAGTTGCCGGATTTACTGAGAAGACTCCAAAATGAGAAAGAACTGGAAAATTATCAAGATTAGATCAGACAGAGGCACTGAATTTCTAAATGAAATTATCAGAACCTATTGTGAAGAAAATGGAGTACTACATCAACAATCTGCAGCAGGAACTCCACAACAAAATGGTGTAGCAGAAAGAAGAAACAGAACTCTCAAAGAAGCAGTCCGAATAATGATTGCAGGATCATGCTTACCAAAGAGATTTTGGGCTGAAGCAAGAAACACAGCATGTCATACACAAAACAGATCAATCATCAACAAACATCATATAAAGACTTCATATGAAATATGGAATGGTAGAAAACCTAATATCTCATATTTTCATATGTTTGGATCAAAATGTTTTGTTTTGAACAGGAGTCAGCTGCATACCTTTGATGAAAAGGCTGATGAAGCAATCTTTATGGGATACTCAAACACCAGTAAAGCATTCAGAGTACTCAACAAAAGAACATTGGTGATTGAAGAATCAATACATGTAGTTTTTGATAAACCAAATACAAATGGTGAAGATCAAGAAGAAGAAGCAACACAAAGGGAAATCTATACAAATACAACAAATCCAGCTTCTATCTTGAATCATCATTTTGAAAATCGAGAAGAGTCACATATCAACACAACAGAACAAGCTCCAGAACCTGAAGACCATACACATAATGAAGCTATGAAAGCACCAAGTGAAGATCAACTCCAACCTGACCTAAGCTGGCTAAGAGATCATCCTGAAGAACAAGTCATTGGAGACATTCACACAGGTGTCAGAACCAGAAGACAACTGGAAAATATGCTAACATGTTTTCTATCTCAAGTGGAGCCCAAGACAATAGATGATGCAATTCAAGATGCAGATTGGATTACAGCCATGCAAGAAGAACTAAATGAATTTGAAAGAAATGAAGTCTGGGATCTTGTTGACAGACCAGATACGGCCAACATCATTGGAGCAAAATGGGTATTCAGGAACAAGTTGGATGAGCAAGGAACTGTTGTCAGAAACAAAGCAAGGCTGGTTGCAAAAGGATACTCTCAAGCAGAAGGAATAGATTATGATGAAACATTTGCACCAGTAGCAAGATTGGAGGCAATCAGACTCTTTCTAGCATTTGCAGCATTCAAAGACTTCACAGTCTATCAAATGGATGTCAAGAGTGCATTCCTAATTGGAACTTTTGGAAGAAGAAGTATATGTAGAACAACCTCCTGGATTTCAAATCAAAGGAAAAGAAGACAAAGTATACAAACTCAAAAAGGCCCTCTATGGACTCAAACAAGCACCTAGAGCCTGGTATGAAACACTATCACAATTTCTGATCAAGAATTGATTCAACAAGGGAACCATGGACAAGACACTATTCAAACTAGAGGAAGGAACAAGCACATTGCTAGTACAAATCTATGTTGATGATATCATCTTTGGATCAGAGGATGAAAAGCTATGTGAGAAATTTTCAAATATGATGAAGAGCAAATTTCAGATGAGTATGATGGGAGAATTAAATTATTTCCTTGGCCTTCAAGTAAAGTAGATGAAGGATGGTATTTTCATTAGTCAAGCCAAGTACACAAGAGAATTAATACACAAGTATGGGATGGATACAAGTGGCACAGCTGATACACCAATGTGTGCAAGAGTAATTCTTGGAAAAGATGAAACAGGGAAGGATGTTGATCAGAAAATGTATAGAGGAATAATTGGATCCCTATTATACTTAACTCGCAAGTAGACCTGATATAGCATTTGCAGTTGGAGTATGTGCAAGGTTTCAAGCTCAACCAAAGGAATCACATCTTCTGGCAGCCAAAAGAATAATCAAATACCTGAAAAACACCATCAATGTATGTATTTGGTATCCAAAAGATGAAGGATTTAAGCTGATATCATATTCAGACTCTGACTATGCTGGATGCGAAATAGATAGAAAAAGTACATCTGGAACTTGTCAAATTCTAGGCAGCAGACTAGTCTCATGGTTCAGTAAAAATCAAAACTCCATATCCACATCAACAGCTGAAGCAGAATATATAGCATCAGGCAGTTGTTGTGCACAAGTACTTTGGATCAGACAATAGCTAAGGGACTATGGAGTAGAGGAGAAAACAATTCCAATCATGTGTGATAACACAAGTGCAATATCTATTACTGAAAACCCAGTGTTGCATTCAAGAACAAAGCACATTGATGTAAGACATCATTTTATCAGAGATCATGTTGAAAAGGGAGATGTCATTCTAAAATACATACCCACTGAAGATCAATTGGCTGACATCTTCACTAAACCACTCAATTATAAAAGATTTAGCATGTTGAGAACTGAGTTAGGAATGATTGAAACTGACTAAGTACCAAAGAGCGGCTAACTGGAGTAATCGGCTAAGTAACCCCATCAACTGGTTCAACCTTTGCCGTTACAGGAGATGTAGCAGGTAAGGCACTGGTATCCAGCGAAGTTAACTTAACTGATTGTTAGGAAAAGTTAAATGGAGCAGCTCAGAGAAGAATTCTCTACATCGGCTAAGTGACCAGCCAAGGCACTTCACCGAATTAAAGACTTGGACAAATTAAAGTGTGAACAAAATCAACTCTTACTACACGTGGAGAATAAGGAAATTATGGAGGATTATTCTGTGGAAGATTACACACGTGGAGATCAACCTGTGATCATGGAGATAACCATATTCTTTTTAAATTATAAACGCCTCGATTTCCGGGCCCTATCACTACTTACCTCAAACCACTCCCCTCATTATGCTCGAATATCGCGATTTACATACACAAAATCATGCCATTATGTCATAAAATCCTTCCACATTCAAACCACGTTCACACTACTCAAAATCACCCTATATAAACGATACTTAGAGATTTTCAGAAATCTTTACACTCTATTGCAAATTACAAACCCTACTTTTGACTCTCTCTGAAAACTCGAAGTATTTTGTTCTAATTTTATCAATGGCTTCATCCTCCACAATCTCTCCAACAGAAAAATACTATGAAAAATCAATCATCACTGGTTCGTTTTTCAAACCAGAATACTACATCTTTTTTTGTGATAACGATGCACAAGCACAACGCTTGGTCGATTGCTGTACAAACTTGGGGCTGATGACCTTCCTAAACCCCCCAATAACTGGAATCTGCTATGAAAACCTGATAGCATTTTGGAAAAATGCCAAGTTTGTGCCCAGCACAAAGAAGACTGAAGTCGATCGCATAACAAGCTCAATCTTTGGAAGAGAAATAGTCATCACATCCGGTACACTCAACGATACCTTCACCTCCCCTTAATTGGTCCCGCAAATGTCAAGCTTGTGACGACAGACATCACAAAATTCTGGGCGGAGATAGCCAAAAGTCCCAAGAAAAACAGCAAAACGTACAATCTACCTAGATCAAAGCTCAAACTTCCGTTTGCTGAATTTGCACCGGTCATCACCAAGAATATTGAAGGCAGAAAGGGATCAATGGAAAACCTAACTGAGGTACGAATCAAACTGATGGCCATAATCTACAAACTTACCAAATTCGACTGGGCAACATTTGTTTTCAATCGACTGAAGGATCAAATTCAAAAGGAAATTGATTTATCAATAATGGCACCAAGCAATGGTTTACAGAAAAAGGGCGATTTCTGGGAGAGGAAATCATATGGGTTTCCTCTTCAACACCTGTTCAACGAATTGAAAGTACAACCCACCAATTTGCAATCCCCACACAAGTCAAAGACGATGTTCACTTACATTAAGGCTTCCATGAAGCCCAAACCCATTGCTGGGAGCAAAAGAAAACAACTTGAAGGCAGTAGATCAGGAGTGGGACGAAGAACCAGATCCCAGACATCACATGAAAACATCTCTCTACCTGGAACCAGCAACTTGATTGCACCTATGACAATCAGTGATGACACAGCAACAGAAGAAGAAAAGCAACAAGAGGAAATCACCTACCTGGAGGAAGGTGAGGAAGGATATAGAATCACTTCATCTGGAGAAAAGAGAGAGATGAGGAAGAAGATGAGTCAGAGGATGAACAATCAGAAGGTGGAAATCTTGAAGCAAATCAAGAAGATTTGGGAATTTCTGATGATGAACTGACTCTTCAAGAAGTGCTTTTCAAAAGCATTGGTAAAGTTGACAAACAGCTCAGTGAGCCAGCTGATAAAGCTCACTCAGCCGAACTTGTCAACTCCCCCACAATTGCACAAGGGGGAACAGTAACAGATGAAGAGGTTCACAGTCAACAAAAACCTCTAAATGACCCTGTGTCAAATGAGGAAAAACAAGAATAGATGGAAGAAAGAGACGAAGAAGCACAAGATGAACATGAAGAGGCAGAAGAGGAAAAGGATGAAAGAGAAATTGAAGTGGAAAATGAGAAAAAGCAGGATGAAGATGCTGAGAATGAAACTAATGGGGATGAAGAGGATGTCCATGTGGCACCAGAAGAAATTGATCCAGAGAGAGTCTTCAATATGGACATTCAACCCCTCATTGTGGACATGGAAAGGCAATATTACAGCAGACAAAACCTGAAGAATGCCTTAAGAAGTGAAGCAACCTCCTTCAGCCACAAGATTGAGGCCCTTATCAATCATATCAAGATCCAAGATGAGGTCATGGAGAGACAAGGAAACCTGCATTGCAATCTGCAACAACTCATCCCTCACCATGTCCAAACCAATCTTGAATTCCATGCTGAGACAATTGACAACAATCTTAAGCCCCTGGTGGACACTCTCAATGCTCACACTCAACAAATTCAGCATCTGGATGAGATAATGGAGCACTCTAGCAAACAACTGGACCTTCTAATCAAAGTTGGTGAGACCAACAACAAGATACTGGAAAGAAGGTATGGTCCTCTCCCTGATTCTGATGCAGAAACGACAAATCTTGAAGCACTTTTTGGTGCTGCCAAAAAGGGGGAAGAAAGTTCTAAGCCTGAAAGCTCCGGTGAAAAGAAGACAAGCCCAACAGAAAAGGGCAAGGGCAGCAAAGGCAAAGGCTTTAGATTTGAAGATGTGAAGAAGTAGACCTTACACCCAATTTGAATTACTTCTAGACTACTTCTATTTGCTTCTATTCACCTTTAAATAAAAAGATGGAATATCTTATTGCCCTATGATGGATGAATAAAATTTTTTGAGTTTCTATTCTGTTATTTATGAAAAACTTGGATTACTTATGTTCAGGCTTATGAGGGTCTTGGCATCATCAAAAAGGGGGAAATTGTTAGGAACATTTATTAAGTTTTGATGATGGCCATACTAGCTGTAATAGCAAGCCTGAAATAAGTTAGAACTCTCTGTATAAGTCTTTACTAAGAGTCTGACATGTTCTATAAGTTGAGTCAGACAAGTATTGTACTAGTTGGTAGGACAGCAAAGTAAAAACAGACATTCGGCAGAGTGAAGCCAGCCAAGCACCAGCAGAGAAGCAATGAAGACATGAATGGTCTGACTTATAACCAAGGAAGTCTGTGATGACCTTGGATAAGTCCAAGTTACACTTTAAGTGATGAAACTTAATATTCAAATATGGTGTACACTGATCCCACCCCAATCAAGGATCAGTGAAGTACAAAGATTCTCTTTAAACTGAAGCAAAGAAGAAAAAAGTGAATCGGCAAAGTAAACTGACTTTCGGCTGAGTGAAGACAAAACGGTGAAGGAAGATCTATAACAGCTAAGTCAGAAGGATCACTCAACCGTTCAGAAAACGGCGAAGTAACACTTTTCAGATCAGATTTGATATATGTTGAAGATACAGAAGATCATGCATTAAATGCACAATCAATAGAGGATCAATCAAGGACGGATTTTCTGCTATATGTTTGAAAGAAAAATCCGATCACTAAAATCAAGGAGAATGCAATTAAAGGGGAATCAAAAATACAATCAAGGATTATTCCCTCATTAATATAGCCAACGGACGGAATTTCAAAATCAAGGTTATTGAAGGCTATAAATAGAAGGTGTTGACAGACAAAGAAACTAACGATCTGAAAAAGAAAAATCAAGCAGAAACTCTGTCAATTTTGAAAATCCTTCTCTCTGAACTTACAAGGATACATCCAGTGATCAGCTCAGATATAAAAGCTAAAAAGTCATATTCAGTACTGAGATTGATCAAGCTAGTGTGTGAATCACATTCACATCAAAATGAAGCAACTGAATCAGAGGCAATCTGAGAAGGAGTTGAACCTGTGATAGCTGTTGAAGGATTTTGATCTCAAGGAGCAGCAAAAGAGACTGAATCACTGAAGCTGTTGCAGTCAAGGAGTGATAGTCTTGTAGATTGTGAAGCTTGGGAAGCCAAGGACAATCATACTATTGTATCTGTGAAAACAATAGTGAATTCCTCCAATCATCACGGGAGAAGAGTGGATTAAGGGATTACACCACCCCGAACCACTATAAGCCTTGTGTCAATTTACTTTCGCAATTTACTTTACAAAGATTTATTTAAATTGCCTAGATCATAACTTATATCTGTGATTGTCTAAATTGATTTGAAAACAACTTAGTAAGAAGGGACTTATCCGCTGCCCAAAAGCTTTTAAACAAAAGAAAAGTTTTTGAAACTCCACTATAGTCATTCACCCCCCCTCTCACTATAGTTTCACCCTTCTCTGGGACCAACAGTTTCATTTACCTTACGCATTTACATACTGTTATTCATTTATTTATATACTGTTATTCATTTATTTACTACATTATAGTTATATTCATCTAGTACATACATTTAGCATACATAGAAACCGAGTCAGCACCTAAACTGATAACTCTAATTTAAAAGGCTTATTTAATCTGCTGCCAGTTAACTCGACTAAGGAGAAGTCAGTTTTGACTTATACTCAGTTAAGTTAGCTTAACTCCGCACAAGTTTCAGTTTGAACTCAATCTAGAATAAGATTCAGTTTTTGGGTGAGCTTTTGGTGACAAGTTTATTCACCCCCCCCTCTAAACTTGTGTTAGCCTTTCCAAGGGACCAACAATTGGTATCAGGGCAGTGTTTCTGTTCTGAAGAGATCCATAACAGAATCTCTGTATCAGTTTGTTTGAAGTAACTATATCAGTTGTAAAAGCGTTTAGTTGAAATTTAATGGATACATCTAGAATTAGAAGTTGGCTCAATTATCCCCTGACTAATTATTTGCAGAACGTTGTATCTGATTTTCAGGATCAAGTATTTGAGAGTTTCAGTACTACAAGCTCACATACAAATCCAGAACCTCATTTTAGTGATAATGTGGATATTGATTTCAACGAGTATAATGACGAATCCAGAGGAGTTCCATCACTAAGTGATCTCTCAGAAGAAGCAGAGAAGGAGTTGCTGCAAGTAGCTAATTGCATAGAAGATCTAATAGAACAACAAAAGAATGGAAAGTCAAACATTGAAGACAATCAAGAAATGCTAATTGAGGAATTCACTGAAGAATCATCCCCCACAAACAAAGAAGACAAGATTGAAAATCTACCCATAAGTTTTGGAGAAAATGATCTTGGTGAAAGTGATGAAGAAATCATATTTTTTGGAAATGACCTAGGAAGCAACATTGCTGGATTGGTCAAAGGAAAACAGATAACTGAAAATGGAGTAGAGGAAACTGATAATTTATCAGTAAAACAACATGAGGCAAGTACTTCTACATTCAACACTCACATTGCCATAGACAATCATAGAAATGAAGATTTCAATAGAACCCTGGAAATACTCATAACGGAATTAGAGGCAATTCAAAAGAATAATGAGAATGTCAAAAAGGAAAAAGATTTATTGAAAACTGAAGTTCTAAGGTTGACTGCTGAGATTAATCTTATCAAGGCTAATAATAGAACTAAGGAGAATTGCTCTTCTGATGAACTAACAGAGGTAATAAATATTACAGAATCATCAGTCAATCCAATTCCCAATGTTCAATTCAAACCTGGAAAACCATTTGGAGACATAACCGGTTTAGGGTTTGATAGTCAGCAAAATTCTAAGTTCAGACCTAGTACAGTTGCACCTAAGTTTGTAGCTGCACAACAGTTAAGAACTCAGAAAACTGACACATTTATTAGAACTGACAATTACTCAGCTCAGTCTCAACTTATTACTGAAAAAACTATAAATTCAGTCAGTAGCAAACAGAAATTGAAAGATTTTATAGAAAATATCAGAGGACTGAAAAAAGCAGAAATGATCAGAGATCAGTCAAAAGAACATTCAAGTCATATTCACAAAATAATGAAAATCATTCATGGAATAATAGACTCAAAGGGAAAAGGAGACTCTTTCCTACTGATGAAGACTGGAATGGACCTATGATTACCCAGTTTCACAAAAATCTTAATAAAAAGACGGTTGAGTCAAGAAAGCGAAATTTTGTGAAAACATAGTATACTCAACTGAAAAATCGAGAAAGGTATAAGAATATAAAAACTAATCATAAAGGACCCAGACATATATGGGTACCAAAAATCTCTCATTTTGTTTTGCAGGAGAAAATCATAAACTGAGAACTGGAAAGTTGTAGTTCATAAAACTGAGTTGTACTCACAACTGAGTTTTTGAATTCACTACAAGTTCTGAATGAAGACAAAATTGGACATGTACAGCTGGAGATACACCACACCTACTCTATTTACTAATACCAGCTACGGATGACTGAAAAGTCGTACCCTACACACATCACAACCATCCATCTTTTCCACTCATCATCCGTTTTGCAATCTCAATGTTTCCTGATAAGACGTTTGAATCCCACTCAGATCTATTATCCACTTTTTCTACCACTATAAATACCATCGTATTTTTCCATTAAATCTTTACACTCCGCTCTTATTCTAATCATCCTTTGAAGTTCGTTCTCTGAAGAATCTCGATCCAATTCATTTCCGGAAATTATGGCCTTCGTTCATGTTGAACCTGGAATGATCATATCACTTGATCAATTTATTGCTAAACACACTGATCAGACCCTAGCCATGGAAATTGCTACAAAAATTCAAGAAATCAAGGGTTTGGAGCAAGTGTTAAACATTAATCTGCAAAGCGTTTGTCTAGATAGCATTTGAGAGTTTTATGAATTCGGAAAGACATCTATTGAAGGAGAAAATATTCATACTATCACGACCACTACTAATGGAAAGGAAATTCAAGTTACTGAAGATCTATTAGCAGACATATTCGGCTTCGTCAAATCTGGAGGATCAACAGCTATCAAATTAAGCAAAGAACAGAAAGAGAAATTATGGAAAATTATCGCCATAAATCCAGATTCTCCAGTATTGCAGGCTGGAAGCACAAGCCTACTCAAACCTGAATTTAATTTTCTTACCAAGATGCTGGCAAATTGCGTGATTGGAAACGCAGGAAACTTTAGCAATATGTTTGGTACCAAACTGGATCTACTGTATGTCCTTTGGTTTAAAGAAGATTTCAACTGGCAAAGATACATTCTGGATCAACTAATGGCACAATCCTTTGATGTACCCGAGAAGAAGACAGATGTAAAGAAAGACAGATTTTATCATAAGAAGACTCTGGCTATTTTAGTTCAAAGAATTCTTAACCACTTCAAAATTGCAAAGAAGAAGAAACCGCAATCGTAGATGGGAAAATTGCAATCACAAAGGAAAAATCTGGAAAAAGGAAAGCAGAGGGTTCTGAAATTGAACCAAAGAAGAAGAGGAAAAGATCCTCTAAGAAAGTTGAAACTACAGCTGAAGCATTGGAGCATCTTGAAGTACTAAGAGAAAGAAAGAGAAAACTGGAAGAATACACAGCCAGACAACTTACTGAGAAAATAGTAGAAGCGTCACCAGCAAAATCCGCCACTTTCGTTGCTGAAAGCTCAGCAAAGAAATTCAGAACTGAAGAAACCCCCACCAAACTAGTTCAAACTGAGGAAGTTCTTACTGAGAAAGAAACTTTAGTAAGAGAGGAAGTCATTCCTACACTGCCAGAGACTGTTTTACAGAAGAAAGCTGACACTCAGGGAGAACAAGACCCTGAGAGTTGAAGTTGATGATGAAGATAATGACAGTGTGGAAAGACTGATTGATTTAGAGACAATGGCCATGCTCAAGCTACTCTCCAAATCAAGATCCACACCTCAAAAATCGGCATCCAGGGCTGAATATGAAGAATAACTTAAGAACTTTGAAGATTCTCAACCTGAAGAAAAAGATCTTGTTGAAGCTGAATCGAGACCAGTACAAGTCATCACTTTGGATGAACTTGTTGATAAAGACAAACATGTTGTTGAAACTGAGAAAGTTCAGATTGTTGAACCAACACCTGAAGAAGAACCGGTAGCTAAGCTGGAACTGGGATCAGTTGTAGAACGAGTTGCTGAACTTGTTGCTACTGAAGGCAATTTGGAAACTGAGACTGCCATCTCAGCTCCTTTGACTGGAACTGAAACCAGCGTGATCCCAGTTGTTGCTGAAGAGGAAACCAACAAAACTGATCAGTTTGAAACTGAAGAAACTGAAAGAATCGAGAATCCTGTGGAATCTTATCTGGAGATTCCAAGAGAAACTGAATCAATCTTATCTCTACCTGAATCATCTGCTAACTTTGCAGACCTGATAGTAGCTGACTGCAAGAGGTTACATGCTTATCAAAACTGGAAACTCAGCTCTATATCAGATCAAAGAAGTCAGTTAGTAGAAATGGAAATTACAGAGAAATGGGTGTTTGATCTTTACAACATCACTCATTTGTCTCAACTGATCAACACTGATGAATTCTTGAATACTGGATATGCGTTGATCAGAGAAAGTCATTGGAAGGGAACTACAATAGGAGAAAGTTCAAAGAAAGACGACAATGACGATGATGATGATTCTCAAGGAGATCCCAATTTACAGAAAGGGATTCTTGCTTCTTTACAGGAAAAAGAAAAGACAAAAGATTTTGCTGAAGAAGGATCATCTGAAGCAAGTTCAGATGATAGTGAAGAGACTGAAACTGACTTTGACGGTCAGTCTGAAGAATAGGAAAAAGAAGTTTATCAATCTCCTACTGGCTATCAATCCCCAACTGACCAAACTATTCGTGAGATAGCACAGGCTGAAGCTATTATAGCTAACAAAGATTCTAATGAGGATTTCATTGTCGAATTATCACCAGTTAAAGAACTTGATCACTCAAGATTGGAGGAAACAAGAAAACATTCTGAGGAAAGAAGGAGTGCTACAGATTACAAAGAGAAACTCAAGCAGATTGTTTCTCCTCTTAAAGAAGCAAAAGTGACTGAAACTGGAACTAACATACCTTCTCAGGTTGACATTATCAAATTTTACTACAATGAACTGATTCGAATTCAGAAGGATGACATCAGTTTATTTGGAAAAGTGTTAAAATCTCTGGAAGAAAGCAAAGCTGAGAGGAGTAACATGGAGAAGAGATTGGATACTGTTAGAGACAAGTGTCAGGACACCTTGATTGAGATACGTAAAACTGCCATTGAATCTAAAGCAAGAAAAACAGAGACTCAAGAAAGATGGGAAGGCGTTCTCAACAATGTAGTTGATAGACATATCTTACTAGATAATGCATCAAAGGACTCAGTTGTAGCCCAAAACATATTGGCATCAAATCAACAACATCTCAACTCCAACATCAAGAGCTTGATCGATAAGATTGATGTCAATAAGGGGGAAAGTTTAGACCTGTTAAAAGTCAATGCACTTGATATTCCAAAAGATCTTGAAAGTATTGATGACAAATTGGTCGAACTGAAGAAAGCAAGAGGAGAGTTTACAGATGAAGAAATGGAACTGATTGCACAATTTTCTGAACCAACTGAGAAAAGGATTGGTCTAGATTCTCGTCTCTACAACATTTTCAATAGCTTACCCTTAAGAGAAGGAGAAACAAGAGAACAATCCCTATCAACTTTTCTGAACATGTAAAAGGTGATTATGCATTTCTGGCACAAACTGAAGAAATGAGAGAGAAATGGCACTTTATAGAAAGCATCAGATAAAGTTGAAAAAGAGGAACCTGAGTTTGTTCAAGAATTACTGAAAACTGGCACTTGTGAAAAATTGAGACAAATTGTGTTTTTGTTTGCTGTACTTTTCAAGAGAAAATTTTTCAGTAAACACAATATGTCCAACTCAAGGAACATCTATGCAAGTATTCATGGAATTGAAAGCACAACAACTAATGAAGCCATGAGAGAATATGTTGAAAGATATGACAATGAAGCTGTCAAGTAAAAGGAAGAGAAGCTGGCACTTAGTTTCTTTTCATGTATTGTATTTTAATACTCAGTATTGTAACTCAGTATCCTTAATAAAATATCAGTTTCTCAGTTCGTTTTGTTTTGTTTGTTTTGTGTTTATCTTTTTGCATTGCTTTTAAGGAGGGTATTGACATCATCAAAAAGGGGGAAATTGTTGGAAATAAAATTTATGTTTTGATGATGATTCATCATTTATTCAATTATTAATTTAAGACCCCATTGATGAAGTGTCATAACTAGCTGTTATAGTGCAAAGCAAAAAGATGTCTAGAAATCATTATATAGGATTTAATAGAGTCTGATATGTGTATAAGTTAATCAGACAAGCATTGTAATAGTTCTAGAATCAGGACTGAGAAATTGAGTATTTAACTAAAGGAAACTGAGATCCTACAAGGAAACTGAGATTCACAATATAACTGACTTAAGAGCACACCAACTGAAAAACTGAAGAAGGTAAGTTTGCTGAGGGACACATACTCAGTTGGCTTATCTAGAAAACTGAAGAACTGAGGGTTCAAACTCAGTTATTGAAGATTGAAGAACTGAGGGTTCAAACTAAGTTTATGAAGACTAAGTTGAGACTTTAAAGTTAGACTTCAGGCAAGATTGTGATGACCTGAACTGACTTTATAGATCTTGTATGAAGACCTAACTATCATAAGGACAATGATATCTTAGATGATTTATTTGAATGGTGTACTCTGATTAAATCAAATATAATCAGATGATGAATAGAGTACTAAGATTTTGAAGAAGAGTAAAAACTCAGTTAATGCTCTTAAAAACTGACAACTGACTAAGTTGTGAGAAATCAGTTTTTAACTAAAGACAAGAAAAGCTGAAGAAGGATATGACAGTTGTAATTCAAGCAATTTTATTGGTCTATAAAGTGTCCTTTCTGACACTGACATACATAAGAAAAAGCAGGACCACTAACGGCTATAAGGATTCATATTCAAATAATTTGAAGAAAACAGAGCCGTGCATATTTGTTATATTTGGAAGAGAAAGCCCAAATCACAAATTAAATCATAGTTACTGATTCAAGTCTCAACTTTGATTTCATCAAAGGTTTAGACTGTGAAACACCAAGAAGGTGTGAAGGACAGTTGAGTGCAGTCAGGAAGACTGTGTTTGTGATGAGCTAGTGATGAGGCAAGACAAACCTTCAAGGACCAGTGTATTCAAACAATTGAAGAGCAACAATCCTACTTGTTCTACAAGTGTTTAGATAGTGAAGATAGGGATTAGTCAATGACTATCAGTTTAGAACATTTTGCAACCGGGCCACCTCAATGAAGTTCTAGTGGAATTTTCCTCCACTTCACTAGAGAATAGAGGACTGACAGGATTACACCACCTGGAACCTCTATAATTGTTGTTTCATTTACCTTACGCATTTACATACTGTTATTCATTTATTTACTACATTATAGTTACATTCATCTAGTATATACATTTAGCATACACAGAAACCGAGTCAACACCTAAACTGATAACTCTAATTTAAAAGGCTTATTTAATCCGCTGCCGGTTAACTCGACTAAGGATAAGTCAGTTTTGACTTATACTCAGTTAAGTTAGCTTAACTCTGCACAAGTTTCAGTTTGAACTCAATTTGGAATAAGATTAAGTTTTTGGGTGACCTTTTGGTGACAAGTTTATTCACCCCCCTCCTCTAAACTTGTGTTAGCCTTTCCAAGGGACCAACATTGTGAATAAAGCCTACCTCGATCAAAAAGTCCAAATTATAGCTCATCTTTCAGAGCCAGAAAGGGAGCAATTGGTATCACAACTCAAGGCCAACCTTGATGCATTCACATGGGTTGTGACGGATATGAAGGGTGTTGAGCCCAAAGTTGCTCTCCACTATTTGAACGTCAACCCCAACTTCAAGCCAATTCAACAATGGGCTCGACAGTTCTCTCACGTGAAAGAGCTCTCCATTAAAGTTGAGGTCAACAATCTCACACAGGCAGGCATAATCAAAGAGCTCTCATATCCGACATGAAAATGAAATGGCGGATGTGCATGGATTTCACTAATATGAAAAAGGCTTACCCTAAAGATCCCTATGCCCTACCCAAGATAGATAGAATGGTCAACGGCATCACATGATTTGAAATGACAAGATTCCTGGATGGCTATTATGGTTATCATCAAGTCAAAATGGCGAACTACGATAAAGAGATGACCGCATTCAGGGCCACTGGGGGCCTTTATTACTATGAGATGATGCCGTTTGGGCTGAAGAACACGGGCTCAACCTATCAGAGGATGGTTAACAGGTTTTTCAGTTCACGTATCGGAATGAATATGGAAGCATATATCGACAACATGGTCGGCTAATCTTGCCGCTAGAGCCACTCCACAGACCTTCAAGAAACTTTTGACAATGTCAAGAAACACTCCATGAAACTGAATCCGGCCAAATGTACATTTGGTGTCCAGACAGGAAAGTTTCTGGAGTTCATGGTCAGTCAACATGGAATTTAGGTGAACCTAGAAAAAATTGAGGCACTTCTGAACATGAAAGAGCCGGTTTGCATAAAAGAGTCAGAGGTTAAATGGCAGAATCATAGTTCTTGGCAGGTTCATCTCTATATCTACTGATAAGTGCCTTCCATTCTTCAAAATACTCAAAGGGGACAAAACTTTCACCTGGACAAAAGTGTGCTCTTAAGCTTTTCATGCTCTCAAAACCTACCTCGACAGTGTGCCACTTCTGGTTAGTCCGCTCCCTGGTGACAAGTTATTTTTGTACTTGGAGGCCTCAGACCAGGATGTGGATGTTGTTCTTGTAAAAGAGGCCGGAACCCTTCAAAAACCCGTTTATTATGTAAGCTAGAATCTCATTCCGGTGGAGAGTCATTATTTTAGTATAGAAATATTAGCTTACTTGCTTGTTGTAGCCACCCAAAGATTAAGAACTTATTTTTCTTAACATACTATAATTGTACTATCGGATAGTCCGCTCCACCAAGTCCTAACAAGACCAACCTCTTAGGTTGTCTCCTCCGATGGGCAATCGAGCTAACAGAGTTCGACATTCGTTATCAGCCTAGAAAAGTGGTCAAGGCATAGGCTTTGGCCGACTTCATCACAGAAACAAGTTTCAGCGCCGAGCAGCCTAGTTTGCAACCCATCAACAAACAAAGCACTTCAACAATGTCCGTGCCGCAGCGGCTGAGTCAATGTTGGCAGCTATACGTTGACGGGGCCGTGAACCAAAATGGTGTAGGAAGTAGGAGCTTAGATCTAAACAAATTAGATCTCGCAGCGGATGGATCACGATTCATCTATTATAACACATAAACAAAGGATTTAATTACTACAATGGAGTTAAGAAAATAATACCAATAGTAAGGAAGAGAAACTTTAATCTTTGGATGAGAAGCCTTGATCTTCCAATTTGTTCTCCAAACGGTGGTTGGTGGACACCCTTCTTGATATGAGAACCTCCTTGATATGCAACACCAAGAAAAACTTGTAGTTTTTCTTTTTCTAAAACCCAAGACTAGAAAACTAATTTTTCTCTCTTTTCTTTTGGTGGTGGCCGAAATTTTCATTTGTGTTTTACACTTGGAATAACTCTCTTTTTATCGGAGAGTAAATCCTTGGTCTCCAAGTTTTAATTAATTAAATAAATAATTAATTAAATAAAATAAAAAGATATTTTCCTTAATGAATAATTGTGACATGTCATTGACCAATAGGAAACCAAATAACATGTCATACAACAAATCACATAACAAGAATATCTTTTATTTTTCATAACACAAGAAAATCAATTCTTGTGCTAAAAGAACTAAAATGGCGCCACCCCTAGGGTTTAGAAGCGCACATAAAATGTCTTTTATGTGTATTATATTATTTAGCCCAAGTAAATAATATTCATGCATATCAATTAATTGTCCCAACCAATTAATTATTTCTGAGGCCCAAACAAACAAGAATATTAGCCCGAATTATGGAAGCCACATTGGGGACCATAGATCTATAACCAGTAGCTCCAATAATTAAATATATTATTCATCGAACATAATAAATATATTAAATTATTAATTCCGGGATTACGCCACCATAAACCCGAAACTGAACTCTACCAATTATAGATATATACTTATACTCAACCTATAGAGTGAATAAGCGTCCATTGATATAATCACTACATACGGATTAACCCTCCATAGACTGTCCACTCTGTGTGGGATGTCTCCGTAAACCCGACACATAATATCTTATCCTTATTTACCATTAACCCCCTGATGACCGATTAGTACACATATATGACTAGTAGCTAATTAGTCAAATGTGAACTCCCGGGATCAATCATTTTCTTAGGGCCAACAAATAAATGGACTGTCTCTCTACTTCCCGCAGGAAGGAATGGATTCCATGTCTGTGAAAATCAGAACTACTCACTCATCAGGAGACAGTGCCAATGAGAAGTGACTTGGAACACATATTTAAGTGAACCGTAACTAACACATCAAACACTACCATGAGACAAGTAGCACCCTGTGATCACCTCAGGATTAAGGTTGATCCATATATGATCATCTAATGATTTCATAAGATTCCTCAATTACGGAATTATATCGAGAAATTCAGATTAAATCGGTCCAGTCCTATATGAATGCCATCATATATAAATGCCCCACGTAGGTACCCTCTACCGACAGTCCGGATAAGACTATCACACCCTGAGGTATTCTGGGCGCATTATTGATGTTTTAATCAAGAGACCCTAAACTCTGATTAAGTTCACCACGGACTAACAATTTAAGTATATCACCACTAAATCAATCCTCATGTGCATGCCATTCACTGAGTTAAGTGGTTACACACTAATATACTTAGGGTTTGCAGCAGTGTATTACTTACAAGCACAAAGCAAGTAATAAGGTAAGATAAATTCTATTATAAAAAACAATTACACAAATTGTCTTTCGGGCACTTCACCTATCAATCTCCCACTTGCACGAAATGACAAGTAATGATTGTTTTTAAAGCACACCCTTTCTCATCTTATTCACAACACTCTCCCACTTGCTCTAAAAGCAGATGAGACATATCCCTCAATGCCGAACCCTCCAAGCACTCGACTTGGTATACTGATTAGTTAGGTTGTCAGCTCGAGATGATCTTTAGGATCGAAACGTCGCCGGTCCATCTAATCAGGCGGTACTCTCTCTCAATATGCTTTTGACCTTTAATGATTGAGAAGATCCTTCTAAGCTATCTCTTCAATGTTTTCACAATAAAGTGATATCGGCTCACTAGACCTAGAATTACTCCCAGATCAGAAAGGTAATTCCTAAGCTATATCGCCACTTCAGCTGCCCCGAAAGCTGCTACGTATCCGATTAATTAAAGTCGAATTGGCGGTGCTGGATTTCTCCAGACTACAACTCTATCACAATGAGTAACACTAAGCCCGAGATTGTCCCAACGATCATCCTTAATCTGAATATAAGTCAGAATCAGTGTAGTCAACCATATTCAAGTTTGCACCCGAATATACAAGCACATTATTCCTCGTTCTTCAAAGATACTTGAGGACGTACTAAACCGCTATTCAATGCTCGAATCCGAGATTCGATTACTACTGACTTGACGTTATCCAAGAGAGACTCTATCCCATTTTCTCTTTATCCGAAGATTTAGAGAGTCATTCCTGAGAGGTGGGGTAGGACTGCTCTCTTTGAATGTTGCATCCGTATATGCAAGATCATCTTAACCAATAAGACGGATGGGATAGCCAATGACTCATTCTTGTGAATTTGACCGAATCAAATTCTTAGAATATAGTCCAATTCTCTCATCCAGAGAATCTTGGTGTGTCAGTTTCCAACTTCAGATAGAACACCCATGTTGTTTCCAATCATTCGTAAACACTAATACTACTACTTTAACATTATTGATATTCCGTCTACGAAAGACTTATCCATATTCTGGTCAAGTCCATATATTTTAAAACATGTGACTTTAAATGACCGAGAGGTTCTCTTAAATCCACAAAGGATATAAGCCCCGGCAGTCATCCTGCCATTTGTTCTAACCAAGACCCTTCTGTTCCGAATGAATCCAGACTCCGTTTTTCGGCAAGAAAGTCTCAGGGAATCACCCTTATTTTCTGCTTTCTAACGAAATCTAGCAAGACTGAGTGGTGAGAGAGTTCGAGGTCTGGTTAACTCTCTACTCGTCAGGGAATCACCCCTAGACCACTCAGCTTTGCGTTGAAAGTTTAAACTTTTCTTATTCATTCGACTCTTTTCCGTGTAGATCCAATTGCTCCCACTGGGCCTGAGACACTCAGGTGGTTCTACAAGAGGTTGAACAGAACTGGAGTACCAAAACTCCATTCACAGGGTTAAGGCTTTCAAAGAAACCTCTATGATCAGAATCCTATACAGCCCACCAAGAGCCATTGGTTATCAATCACCCCAGTAGACTGTAAAGTCCACAAAACCATAATGGGTCAACGGTTAAACCATACTCCCACTGTGTTTTGGGTGGATTGACATTCTGATCTAGTAGTATTTATCAGTGTAATCACCAACAACCGATGTTGGACGTGGTCTGATTAAATCAGATAGTAACTTCCTTTGGGTAACCGTACTCCAAGGTTTAAGGCTGTTACTTATAGATTCTATCAGAAGGCTTGTGACAGTTTAACCGTCACTTTCTGATCTCAAGAATCTTATAACCAACCTTCACTCGTCTTATTAAGATATTTCACGAAAAATCTGAACGTATGCACAAAATCTCCAGTCCTACCTTCAAGCATTAAGTGCTAAATGCCTACAATTACAGAAGTGATGTGAACCGAATTCACTCTGTTGGACTTATTTTTGAGTTTTAGTGATGAGTGCCAGACTAGCTATTATAGAGCAAAGGCAAAAAGATGTCTAGATCAAATGTATAGGTTTATTAGAGTTTGATCTTGTATAGGTTTGATCAAACAAGCACTGTAAATGGCCAGCTGACTTATTTTAGCAGACCTGTCTATATCAGTAGGGTACCTAGGTCAGTAGACTAGTCAGGAACCTGCTGAAGACTGAAGGCTGAGGGCTCAAACTCAGTTATTGAAGGCTAAGAGATCAAACTTAGTAATTAAAGTCAAGGATATGGAATCAAGATTTAGGGAAGTCTGTGATGACCTAAACTGATTACATATACCTTGTGTACAAGGTCTAAGTTCCACCAGTTAAGTGGTGATTGGAACTTAGTTATATGAATAATGGTGTAATCTAACTTCACAATAAAAGTTAGATAAAAGAAGTCAGCTGCATTGTTTCCTAAACACAGCAAGATATAGATCAGCTGACTGATACGTATTTCGGCAGACTTATGGTCACAGGAACCTGCTGATACATATACTTCGAATTATTCAAAGGCTACATTGGAAGATTACAAAGAAAGGGACAGCTAACAACCTCTGATTTATCAAACAAATCAATGGTTAAGATTAAAGGGACGTTGGGATGAATCCGACCTTTATCCAATGGACACAAGTCAAAGGGTGGACAGACTGTATACTGTCAAAAAGGGAATCTGACAGTGTCAGTCCTCGGAACAGTTAGAAAAAGAAAGTCAAATGGGACAAAACTGAAACAGCTATGTTTGAATTTCAAACATAAGTCATAAGGATTCCTACCTATAAATAGAGGACTCCTAACTCAGATACAAGAGATGATAATTGATGAAAAATAACAGATAATCCTGAGCTGCAAATTCTTATCAAGAAAACACCCTGCTGACCCTACTAAGCATAAAGCTACTGATCCAGAAAAGTTTTTCAAGTGTAATCGCATTCAAGCTACATCAAGTTTACACGAGTTGAAGACATCAAGCCGCGATCATATCATCCCGATCAAGTCTGTCGAAAGCCGAATCACTTACTTGATTCAAACTCGCCTTTTACAAGGAATCTACTGAAGACAATGAAGCATCTTTTGGGTGTCAAGGACTGTTGTTTGTGGTGGAGCTGGTGAAGAGGCAAACCTAGCCTTCAAGGACCAGTGGAAGACTTTGGAGCAGCAATCCTACTTGTTCCAATTGTTCAGTTTGTGAAGCCATAGTTATTGGTGAAGGACACGCAACTTAGGGATTTTTGTAACAGCTACCTCAAGAATCCTTAGTGAATTACCTCCAACATCACAGGAGAAGAGTGGACTGACAAGATTACACCACCTAGAACCACTATAAAATCTGCCTACTTACTTTCTGCATTTATATTCTGCACTTAGGATATTTAACACATCAATCTACTGAATCTAGCAACTGAATCACACACATACACTACTGAGTATCTAATACTTGGTATCATATTTAACAACAAGCAATAAGGCTTAATTTTTGATATATTCTGCTGCACAAATTCAGTAAACTCAATAGTTAGCAGACTCCTGAGTATCGCGGACTCGACCGGTCGGCGGCCGCCGAAGTTGCTGAGTTTGTTAACTCCAAAAGTTTTAAGTGTTAAGTTTATTCACCCCCCCTCTAAACTTAACCAAAGCCTTTTCAAGGGACCAACAATTGGTATCGGAGCAGTGCTTCTGTTCTGAAGTAATCCTACTTGTTGTGCTTGTGAAAATACTTTAAAAACCTTTTCAAGTTCCTGATTTTCAAAGCTTTGCATCATGGATAACAACCAGTATGACAGAACAATGTTTATGTGTTCTTTAGATCATTTTGATGAGTATAAACGTCGTATGCAGGCTTATTTAGCTGTAACACAAGATGAGATGATGGATGTGCTTACAGATGGACCACTGGAGATTACCAAGTCAGTAACAGTGGGAGATGAGACACAATATATTCCAAAGCCAAAAAGGGAATGGACTGCTGAAGATAGAAAAAGAGCAAATCTCAACAATATTGCTATTGATATCATATACAGAACTTTGGATAGCAATATGTATATGAAGGTGAAAGATTGCAAGACTGCAAAAGAACTTTGGGACAAGTTACAGTTAATCTGTGAAGGCACTGATGCAATCAAAAAGAACAAGATCAGTGTGGCAAAGAAAAAGTTCCAGGAGTTCAAAATGAAACCAAATGAAACCATTGAACAAATGGAGTCAAGATTCAATGCAATCATGGATGAACTCACCCTACTGAGTGTGAAGTACTCACAGGAAGAAATCAACTCAAAAATCTTGGAAGCACTACCTGCAAAAGAAGTTTGGGAGATGAAGGTGACTGACATAAAAGAAAAGAGAAGTTTACATAAAGAGGACACCTTCAAACTGTTTTCAGATCTTAAGGCTTATGAATTTAGCAAGAAGCTTGTACATGAGACTGAAAAAGAAGTGCCAAAGACCACTTCATTGGCTGCTTCACATCAAGAAGAGACATCATGAGCTCAAGATGATCTATTGGATGAGATGCAAGAGCAGTTTCCCTCTACTGAGCAAGAAAATCAGAATGATGAAAATAGGAAAGGGTTCTCTAAGGAATTTCACAAAGAAATTTAGTGAAAAGAAGAAGGAAAAATCAAAGATAGATAATGATTACTTGTGCTATCATTGCAAGAAAGCAGGACACTTCAAACCTGACTGTCCTGAACTAAAACAGAAAAAGGAACCTGATTATCTTTGCTTCAATTGCAAGAAGCCTGGACATTTTAGACCTGATTGTCCAGACCTACTGAAGACCAAGAGCCAACAAAGAAGATCTGGCAAGAAAGCTATGGTTGCTGAAGATGAATCAGGATATGAAGTAGAAACAGAATAGGGAAATGAATATGATGATACTGCACTTGTTGCTGAGATTGAAGATTATGCTTTAATGGCTAATATGGAAGAAACAGAGGAGGTATACAATTCTGTATCTATTAACACTCCTGCTGGAAGTGATTGTTAATCAACTTATGGTTCAAATCCTAAAAATTCTGACAATGAAGAAACTTTGGATGCCATCCTTAATCAACTAAGGATAATACAATCTGGTTATGAGATTGTGAAGGCTGAAAAAGAAGCTCTTCAATCAGATGTTGAAAGATTAAATACTGAATTAAGAGTTCTCAAAGGAAAGGAAAAAGAAGTTAGACAGAATCAGCATAAGCCTGCTGTATATTCAGTAGCTGCTGAATCTGCTGAACCATCTTGTTCCTCCACTGCATTCAAATCTGGAAAGCCTTATGGTGATAGAACAGGCCTTGGATTTGGAACTCAATAATCCAATAAGAGTGGATCCAGTAAGGCCACTGAACCTAGTACCAGAATTAGTCCTAAGTTTGTGCCGGCACAAGATCCAACTCCTAAAAGGGTTGCTGAGGCAGTGAAGTCTACTGAGAAAGCTTCAAGGAAGCAAAATCAGAAGTCAAAAAGGTCAACAGCTCTTAATAAAAATAATAAATCTAAAAATAGGACTGATGTGCCTTCTAGACCTGTTGATAGCAGACCTGCTACCAAGTCTGCTGGACCACAAAAAGGGAAAAATCAGAAATATTCCAAGGATAAGAATCTTAAACCTAAAATGTCAATCATTCTAGGGATACTTATCTCAGGGGGAAAGGTTGACTGCTCCCTACTGACGAGGATTGGAATATTCCTGCACCTACTGCTAGAAACAACAAGTATAACCATGCTGCTAGGGTAAAACCTAAGCAATGGACTCAGCAGATGACTTATACAAGACCTCAGCAGGGACTTCAGCAGACTCCATATTACAGTGCTGTTCCTAACTGACAACAAACTAATGGTTACACTAGTGCTTCTAACAAAAGAAATCACTTTAAGCATCATTATATTCCAAAAGGCCAGAAAGCGTATATGAATCCTACACAACCAATTGTTAGACCTTATGGATGTGTAGAATACATGTATGAACCAAAGTATGATACCTTTTAGAGAAGACCTTACGGAAATTTTCCAAGGGTCATGCTTGCCACTGACCACTATGGACCCAAACAGTTTTGGGTACCTAAAATGCATTAACTTTGTTTTGTAAGGTGTCTGGTACTTTGACAGTGGATGTTCCAGACATATGACAAAGAATAAGCACTGTTTGTCAAATTTTTTGGCAAAGGATGGTCCAAGAGTGAATTTTGGAAACAAGAACTCACCAGGATACACAAGAGGATATGGCACACTTGTGAGAAATGGATTAACAATCAGGAATGTTGCATTTGTCGAAGGACTGGACAACAACTTGCTGAGCATTGGATAGTTTTGTGACATGGGTTACAAGGTCACTTTTGACAAAAACAGATGTATTGTCATTAGTGAAAGAGGTGATCAAGTTGTGTTGGCTGGAAGAAGGCAACAAAAAATGTATATTGTGGATTGGTCTACTGCTGTTCCAGAAACTTGCCTGATTGTGCATACCAAGTCAGAACTCAATTGGTTATGGCAGAAGAAGTTGAATCATCTAAATTTTGATGATATCAATCAGTTGGTGAAGAAGAAACTGGTAATTGGTTTACCTGAGATCACGTTCAAAAAGGATGCAGTATGTGATGCCTGTCAGCAAGGTAAACAGACAACATCAAGCTTCCAATCAAAGACACTGCAATCAACAAGAAGAGTTTTGGAGCTGATGCACATGGATCTGTTTGGACCAGTAACACCAACAAGTGTAACAGGAAAGAAGTACACCTTAGTGGTTGTGGATGATTATTCAAGATACACTTGGGTAGTATTCATGAACAAGAAAAGTGAAACACTTCAAAAGATGCCTGAACTTTTGAAGAGATTACAAAATGAGAAAATTTTGACAGTAGTGCAGATCAGATCAGACAAGGGTACTGAATTTCTCAATAAAGTTATAAGAGAATATTGTGAACAGAATGGTGTACTACATCAACTTGCTGCTGCTGGTACACCTCAGCAAAATGGGGTTGCTGAAAGAAGAAATAGGACTTTGAAAGAAGCAGGAAGGACTGTGATTTGTGAAGCATTGCTGCCTGAAAGATATTGGGTTGAAGCAGTTAATACAGCATGCTACGCACAAAACAGGACTTCAGTGAACAAGAAGCTGCTGAAGACACCTTATGAGATCTGGAATGGAAGAAAACCTGACATATCCTATTTCCATCCATTTGGAAGCAAATGTTTTATCTTATATCATAAGGAGCAATTGAAGACATTCCAACCAAAATCAGATGAAGGAATTTTCTTAGGATATTCTTCAGTCAGCAAGGCATTCGGGGTATTGAATAAAAGGACACTGAAACATGAAGAAACAATACATTTTGTATTTGATGAACCTAAGTTCACTAGAATAGTAGATAAAGCTTCAGAACCTACTGAGAATCAACAAGTCACTGATCCAGAATGTGTTGAAGTTTTGGAAAGATTTTATGACTTAAAAGTTTCTGATTCTGCCCCTACTGAACACCCTGCTGGTAACACTACTGATGCAACAACTGAAGCAGTTCAAGGATCTACTGAACCCCCATGTTGAAGAAACAGCAGACCCTACTGAAGATGATATTCTTGAGAATCAATCTAACCAGAATCCACAATGGTTAAGGGATCACCCTGCTGAACAAGTTATTGACAATATACAGCAAGGTGTGAGGACTAGAAGACAATTAGAAGCAATGTTTACCTGTTTTCTATCTCAAATGGAATCTAAAGTTGTTGAAGAAGCAATATCAGATCCAGATTGGATAATTGCTATGCAAGAAGAATTGAATGAGTTTGAAAGAAATCAAGTTTGGACACTAGTGGAAAGGACTAATCATGCAAACATAATTGGAACAAAATGGGTATACAGAAACAAATTGGATGAATCTGGTACCATTGCGAGGAATAAGGCCAGACTAGTAGCAAAAGGCTATTCTCAAGCAGAAGGAATAGATTTTGATGAAACATATGCTCCTGTTGCAAGATTGGAAGCTATAAGATTATTCTTGGCATATGCTGCTTATAAAAACTTCAAGGTATATCAGATGGATGTCAAAAGTGCATTTTTGAATGGCATTCTAGAAGAGGAGGTCTATGTTCAGCAACCTCCTGGATTTGAAGTTAAAGATCAAGAAGATAAAGTGTATAGACTAAATAAAGCACTTTATGGTTTGAAACAGGTCCCAAGAGCATGGTATGAGACTCTATCTCAATTCTTGGTAGACAATGGCTTTATCAAAGGTACCATTGACAAGACTCTTTTCAGAATCAATGAAGGAAACATCACCCTGCTGGTACAATTTTTGTGGATGACATAATATTTGGATCTGAAAATGAATTGCTATGTGAAAAGTTTGCAAATCTGATGAAAAGTAAATTCCAAATGAGTATGATGGGAGAAATGAACTACTTTTTGGGATTGCAAGTCAAACAGATGAAAGATGGAATCTTCATTCATCAAACCAAGTACACCAAGGAGCTACTGAAGAAATTTGGTATGGAAAATAGCACCAAGGTATCAACACCAATGGGTACAAACATTAGACTGGATGAAGACAAAGATGGCAAAGATGTTTATCAGACCTTATACAGAAGGATGATAGGCAGTCTGCTGTACCTTACTGCCAGAAGACCTGATATATCCTTTGCTGTAGGTGTTTGTGCAAGATTTCAATCAAAACCAAAAGAAAGTCATTTAGCTTCAGTAAAAAACGATTCTCAAGTATCTAAAAGAGACTTTGGGAGTAGGGATATGGTATTCAAAAGATGGAAGCTTCAAAGTTATATCCTACTCAGATTCTGATTATGCAGGATGCAAGATTGATAGAAAAAGCACCACAGAACCCGTCAGTTAATGGGAAATAGACCGGTTTCCTGGTTTAGCAAGAAACAGAATTCTATATCAACTTCCACTGCTGAAGCTGAATATATTGCTGCTAGAAGTTGCTGTGCAAAAATACTGTGGTTAAGACAATAATTAAGGGATTATGGAATTGAAGAAAGAGAAATTCCTATAATGTGTGACAACACAAGTGCAATTGCAATCACAGAAAACCCTGTTTTGCACTCAAGAACCAAGAATATTGATGTGAGACATCACTTTATAAGAGACCATGTTGAAAAGAAATATGTGGTGATTCTGTATATCCCTAATGAAGATCAGCTTGCTGATATTTTCACTAAACCATTAGATAGTGAAAGATTTGCTAAATTAAGGACTGAACATGGAATTATAAAAGTTGACTGATACATCTTTGATCAACAGTGTACTGGAATTCACCAAGGGGATTAGTCTTTGCTATGTTGGGTGAGCTCACTTAGCAGACTAGTCATTGGTATCAACAATTCCATCTACTTATTTATGTTTGGACAATTGAGCAAATGAAGTTGCCAAGGGGATTGGTCTTTGTCTTGTTGGGTGAGCTCACTTGACAGATCAGTCATTGGTATTAAACTTGATCTTGTGTTATCAATTGAACAAAACAAGGAGGAATAGAAGATCAACAGAGTAATTCACGTCGACGGCCAGGCCGCCGAGGCATATTTGTCAGCAGCCTGCTGAGCCAAGTCTACTGATGACAAGGTTGCTGAAGGAAATGTTACACAGTCAAACTTACAAAAGTCAAAAAGCAAATGGCGGGATATTTATTCTATCCTTGTAACCGTAGTTACATGATCTGCCGGTTACAAAACATTATGGAAAAGTAATGGCCACGTGTCAAGACAACATTCACTCAGATTTAATCGTGGTTAATACCACGGTATATGCTCTGACAGTTACAACCACCTCTGTCTATATATACAGACATATACACAGAGTTCACACTCACAACTCTCAATCTGTGATTTCTCTGAAATTACTTTGTGTGAACACAAATTTGAACACTTTCTTCTTCATCTTTCTCAAATTTATCATGGCAAACAAGGATGATGTTCATATTGGCACCAGTCAAAGTGTAAGAGGTTATGTGACTGACTGTCACTCTACTGAACTAGCCATTAACATAGGACGAAGAATCAGACGGTTTGCTGGTTTGGAAAACATTATCAACAGAAGGCTGGAAAGAATTTCATATGTTAATGTGTTGGAGTTCTGAAAGAATATTGTTATACATGAAGTTAGAGAGGTCTTCACTACAACTGTTAATGGAAGAGAAATTAAAATTTCCTCAGACCTATTGAGAGAATTATTCCATTTTGGACCTGGAAATAATGCCCCCACCAATCCAAAAGCTATGAATCTGCCTAGGATGAAGTTTGTAGATGCTATAAAGACAAACGATAAGATAGCTTCAAATCTAGGCATTAATGTGAAGCACATTGGTTATCAGTATAACCTGCTGAGCAAATTGATTGCCAAAACTATTTTGGGATTCGTTGGGAGTCTAGATACATTGTCTGGACCTAAGATAGATATGCTGATCATCATCTAAAGAAGTACGAAGTTTGATTGGGCTGGATTCTTTATACACTACATAAAGAAGGTGTTTACTGAAGATAGAGATGGTACAAGGAAGTCCAAAACCAAGCCCCTAGGTCTACTGATTCAGACCTTGTTGAATCATTTTGAGATACCTGATATTTCATCTGAAAAGATTAACAAATCGAGGTATAAGCCAGTAGTTGCTACTACTATTCCCGGCTTAGATGATGAAGATGTGGATGAAGAAGCCACTGAAAGTGATGATGATGGAGGAGATGATGATGCTGGTGGTGAGCAGGTCAAACAAACTGTTAAGGAAGTTACTAAGTCTGCTGCACCTAAGAAGGTTGCTGAGAAGAGAAAGGCTGCTGATACAAGAAAAATAACAGAAATGTTAAAGCCTAAGAAGACAAGAAAGTAGTCAGTTAAAGTTATTGATATAACTGAAATTACAAGAAAGAGGAAAGCTGCTGAAGTTGAAGAAGAGCAACTTTCCAAAAGAATGAAAGAAATTGCCAAGAAAAAGAAACATGGCAAAGGAAAACAGTTGAGGATTTTGGAGACTCAAAGGGAAGAAGAAGAAGTAGGAGAGGCTATTGAGGCTGAGCCCTTAACAATTATCAAGCCTACTGAGAAAGAATAGGTTGTTGTTGGGCAACCTAATGAAGAATCACAACAGGTTGCTGAACCTGAGCCTGCTGAAGAAGTGGAATCCTCACATGTAAAGGCTGCTGAGCCTACTGAAGCTACACAAGTTGTTGTTGAGAAACTTGTTGAAGACCCACAGCAGACTACTGAGTCTGTGCCTGCTGTGGAAGTTGAGACATTGATACAAGACCCTGCAAGTTCTGGAAGAAGTCAGGGGGACGAGCAATCTTTTGCTAACCCTGCTGATGAGCATGTAAGTCAGGGGGAACAAAGTGTTGAACAGATGGAGGTAGTAGGCACTAATATACAACCTGAGCAACCTACTGACCAAGAGGCATCTGTTGAAGAAACTATGACTCTACTGGTTGAGACCTTTGAAGGTCAGCAGCGTGGATAGACAGCTCCTAGAAAGCCAACCATGCCCTTTGAAAGACAAGAGAAAAAGAAGAAAGAAGGGTATTTTGATCCAAAGCTCTGGCCGGTAGCTGATTACTTTCAGTGGAAGTTTGGTTTTTATAAAAGACAAAAGCCAGCTGCAGAACAATTGACAGATCTTGAGGAGTGGGCTTTTGAGAAATTAGGAGTAGAGAATCTGCTGGATTTGGTTGATACCTCTCTGTTTGAAGCAAGACCGATGGATCTTATTGATGAACAAAAGCAGGAAGAGGGTATCAAATTCAGAGATCCAAAAGATGAATCAGACAGTGATGAGTCTTCATCTTCTGATTTTGGTGATGATCATCCCTCTGGTCCATGAGGATTCAGTGGGACTGCAATGATTATTGAACCAAGAATAGAGCAGTCTCCTGGTGCTGGACAGTCTACTGAGAGGCATGAAAATGAACAGAAGGATGAGGATCTGGAGGATCTCACCATAGATGGTCAGGAGGCCTTGATAAATGATGGGATAAATCTTGGAGGCAACAGCCTGGTTGGTGCATTAGATACTTCATTTGTTGTGGAAGCTACTGAGCAATCTGATGATCAACATAATGAAGATTTGGATGATGAGAGGGTCATTGATCATAGTGAGCCTGATGTCAGTTCTGAGGATTCAATTCAATATCAAGACTGGATTGACACTCAGGACACTCAATTCAAGACTTCCAATACTCTAAGAAGGATTGCTAATGCTGAAGTGTTTCAAGAAGAAAATAGGGCTGAATTCCCTGCAATCCTTGTACAAAGGGTGCTGATCACTGAGGAACATACAGTGATTGCACAGAGATTGGATATGGTAATGGGATTTGAAGGATCACCATTGTTGTTTGAGGAGGTACAGGTTGTTGAGGATCAGACCGCACCTGAACAAAGGTTGGAAATGGTGGTACAGGTAGCTGAGGTACAAACAGCACCAGGACAAAGGTTGGAACTAACAATGGGTTTGGAGGAAACCCCTGCTGTTGTTGGAGAACAAGCTGCTGTAGTAGAGCCTGTTAGTAATATCATCCGCAACGGAAGCGATTTAAGGATCTAGATCTATAATTTACACGTAATAAAATAACTAGATCTACTCTACAAAGGGGTTGTAGAACATACCTTTTGGATCTCAAAATCCAAGTAGAAGAACCGCAATAGGAAGAATAAAAGATGGTGTGAAGATCACCCCGATCTTCCGCACGTGTGATCCAAGCAACTCCTGGTGGAAGGAAATCCTCGTCTCGAATCCCTCCGATATGCTACCCGGAAAAACCTCTAAGATTTTCCCACTTACCCTCTTGGCCGAAAATTTACCTTCTTCTCTCTAAGAGATAGAAGTCAAAAATTGTGTGTATTTTATGCTTGGGAGAACTCTCTTTATATAGGAGAGTAATCCTTGTCCTCCAAGGATTTTATTTTTCAAATAAATAAATCCAATAAATAAAAGATAATCCCAAAATATTCTAGAACAAATCTAGAATAATCTTTATCTTTATTTCTTACCATAAAATATTTATCCAATAAATATTTTGTGCACATGTCTTATTAATTCACAAGAAAACTGATTTCTTGTTTCCTAAAACACCTTTTTGGCCGAAAATCATCACTTGTGACCTAGTCACAATAATTTCGGCCACACACACAAAATTGGGCACTAAACAATTAATTCACATATCGTTTTAATTATATTCTAATAAGAACTAAGTTAATATTATTAGGATTCGACGTCCGAGAAGAGCTATGCTATATTGGAGGCACGTCGGGGACCATGGACTAATAATCAGTGGCTCCGATAAATCAAATAAATAATTATCTTATGAACAGAATAACTATATTCGATAAATCAATCACAGGAATATGCCGCCATAATCCCGTGACTGCACTCCTCCAATTATGAGATTATATTTATCTCCTCGCGAGAATGATAATAAGCGTCCATTGATATAATCATTACATATGGATTAATCCTCCATAGACTATTCATTCTAAATCGGGAAGTTACCGTTAACCCTTTTTAGAACCTCTTATCCTTATTTACCATTAACCCCCTAGTGATCAATTAATTCATACAACTCACTGGTAGCTAATCAGTGTAATATGAACTCGTACGATCGGTCAGTTTCTAGGATTAACAAATAAGGGAACTGTCTATCTACTTCCATAAATGGAAGGAATGGATTCCGTATCTGTGATAACACAGACTACTCACTCAATCCAGTCAGGGACGGACCCAGCTAAGAAAGGGAGGGGGTGCATGGCCCCCGCTGAGATCCGAAAATCGACATGTTTTTAGAGGTAAAAAATGTAAAAACACTATTGATGCCCCCACTCACCTTTAGAATTTGTTCCGGTGCCCCCACTGAGATTTTTTTTCTGGGTCCGTAACTGAATCCAGTACAATGCCAAGACGGGGTAATTCAGATCACAGACTCAGTGTAATCCTTAACCGTCAAGTCAAACCTCATACTGATTCAAGCAGTTGACTGTGATCACCTCAGGATTAAGATATATCCATAAATATGATCATCGATTGATTCGATAAGACTTCTCGACTACGGAATTATATCGTGAATTCTAATCAAATCGGTCCAAATTTATATGATATATCTATCATATATAAATGCCCCACTAGGTTCTCTTAACCGAAAGTCTGGATAAGACAATCACACCTATTGTGTTCTGGGCGAATTAATAGCACGGTAAAGGAGAGACCCGAGACTCTCGATTAACTTCACTACGGGCTAATTGTATTTTAAGTGCATCTTCACTAACTCAATCCTCCCGTGTATATCCCATACACTGAGTTAAGTGATTACATAAACGATATACTTTAGGGTTTTCTGTAGTGTAAATACAATTGTCACATCGGTGAATATGAGAATAATAAATGTGAATAATAATATCATTTCATTTATTAAATAAAACAATTACAAAATTTTCTTTCGGGCATTACACCTAACAATCTCCCACTTGCACGAAAGCATGTGATTAATTGTTTAAGAGCACACCCTATTATTTAAAATACAGCAAGCTATCACTCCCACTTGCTCTAAAGCAAATGAGACATGCCTCTAATACCTATAGTCTCCAAGTGTCGACTAAAAGCTTCAATCGACAGTGTCTTGGTGAATGGATCAACAGGATTATCGGCGGAGGCGATTTTTCGGACGGAAATGTCCCCTCTATCGACAAAATCGTTGATCAACCAGTATTTCCTCTCTATATGCTTCGACTTACTATGCTTTCGATGTTCCCTAGAGTTGGAAATGGCCCCATTATTATCACAATAGAGAGTAATAGGATCTTCAGCATTCGGGACAACGCCTAATCCGCTGATGAACTTTCTTAACCAAACCGCTTTCTTAGCTGCCTCGGAGGCCGCTATGAACTCAGCTTCCATTGTTGAATCGGCTGTGCTGGATTGCTTTTGGCTTCTCCATTCTATTGCACCGCCACCAAGCGTAAACAGTGAACCAGAGGTTGATTTAGAATCATCTCTGTCTGACTGAAAGTCAGAATCGGTGTACCCCACTAACTCCAAACTCCCACTCGAATAGACGAGCATATAATTTCTGGTTCTCTTCAAATATTTGATGAGATTCTTTAATGCTTTCTAGTGCGGTTGCTCTGGATTTGACTGAAAATGGCTGACTAATCTAACGCCGTAACAAATGTCAGGTCTCGTACACCTCATAGCAAACATAAGACTACCAATAGCCGAGGCATATGGCACTCTTCCCATAGCTTCAGTCTCTTCAGGAGTTTGAGGCCCCTGAGTCTTAGAGAGGTACACGCCGTGACGGGTTGGTAGAAAACCCTTCTTGGCATTCTCCATACTGAAGCGTGCCAGCACCTTATCTATATAAGTTTCTTGGGACAGAGCTAACATCCTATTCTTGCGATCCCTTATACTTTGGATCCTTAGAACATAACTCGCTTCTCCCAAATCCTTCATTTGGAATTGTGTGGTCAACCAACTTTTCACGTCGGACATCATCTCCTTATCGTTGCCAATTAGGAGTATGTCATCAACGTACAACACTAGAAATACAATACTATCTTTGATAACCTTCTTGTACACACAAGATTCAGCAAAGTGTTGTTCGAAATCATAAGACTTGATCGTGTGATCGAATCTATGATACCAGGAACAAGATGCTTGCTTCAACCCATAAATGGATCTGAGCAACTTGCACACCATTTGTTCTCGACCTTCTTCAATGAATCCTTCTGGTTGCTGCATATAGATTTCCTCGTTGATAAAGCCGTTTAAAAACGCTGTCTTAACATCCATTTGCCTGATTTAATAATCCAGACATGCAGCAATCGAAAGGAGGATGCGGATGGTTTTTGTTGGTCCCTTGGAAAGGCTAACACAAGTTTAGAGAGAGGGGGGGTGAATAAACTTGTCACCAAAAACTTATCCTGAGCTGGAAAGGCCCCAGGAACTGAGTTTTGTGAAACTCAAACTGATCTCCAGTTCAGTTTTGTTCCTGTCCCTTAAATTGTGCGGAGTTCAGTTAGCTCAACTGTGTATAAGTCAATGCTTGATTTATATCCAGTCTTGTTAACTGGCAGCGGATAAATAATAGCCTTCAGTGCAATAGATATGTGAATAGAAATCTAGACCTTCTATGTATCAGTTCTATGCTGACTCAGTGTCTGGTGTTTGTTGAGTGATAATGCAATAAATAAAACAAACACAAATGCATAAAGTAAATTAACACAAGATTTGTTTATGGAAGTTCCGGGTGGTGTAATCCCGTACGTCTCCCCTTCTCCTGTGGTGTAGGAGGTATCACTAGAATCTTGAGATAACCGTTACAAAATCCTAGCACCATGACAGTCCTTCACGACACCTTAGTTTCACTGTCTACACATAATGAAGAAAGGTGAGATTGCTCCCTTCACTCTGCACACTGATCTTTCGGAGGTGGAATTTCTCCTTCACCAGCTCACCACTAATACCAACACAGTCCGTATACTGAACCAACAGCTGTGGCAACCAAGTTGCAACCGTATGTAGAGAGGTGGAATTGCTCTCTTCAAACTATGCACAGCCAACCCTTTTTCACAAAGGTTAGGTTTAGAATTAATCAAGAGATTAATTCAGTGAGCTGTCTGACTCTTCTGGATCTAGCTTTGTAGCTCCAAGATGCCTTCTTTCCCCCTTAATGGGTTACTGGATCTTTCTTTGAAATCTTCAAGGCAATTATGTTGGCTCCCCTTTTCTAGATATATATGATCTGATTTTCTGGATCTGGATCTTTGGATATGTGCTTGTAAAGCTCTTTTTCTGATTCTTCTCTCTCTTTTTCTTCAAGTGATTCTCTTGTGTATTTATAGGGGTGATGTAACGGTCACTAGCTCTTGTAGCCGTTACACTTGTCGTTTAGCCAACGTTCATATGTACGATCTTTGTCGTATTGTCAGTTTAAATTTAGCAAGGCTTTAAGTCAGTTTTCTACTCTTCTTCCAAAACTGAGTATCTTGTATACTTAACATCTGACTTCAATTGACTAAGTCAGAGTACACCATTCAGTTTCTTCTTTTCCCGGTAACTGATAATCTTTGTCTTTAAGATTATTCAGCTTTACATGATCTATAACTCAGTTTCAGGTCACCACAGACTTGCCTGAATCCTGACTTATAGTCACGACTTATCGACTTCTAACTGAGTTTGCCACCTCAGTTCTTCAGTCTTCTCAGAATCGAGTCTCGTGTCCCTCAGTTCTTGCATAACTGAGTTTGAACCCTCAGTTCTTAATGTGCATATTCAGTTTTCTTGCTATAACTCAGTTTTCTTTTTGTGACTCAGCTGTTCGCCTAGTTCCTATTCTATTACAATGCTTGTTTGAAACAACCTATACAAGGTTCAGACTCTAGATGAAACTTATACATTTATCTCTAGACCATTTCTTGCTTCTTCTTTCATTATGCACTATAACAGTTAGTTACAATTTCATCATCATGGGTTGTTTAATTACGTGACGAATCATCATCAAAACACAAATAATATTTCCAACAATTTCCCCCTTTTTGATGATGTATCATAACCCTCCCTAAAAGCAGTAATAAAAGAATAATGCAAGAAATCATAACAAAACAAATAACAAACTAGAACAGCTGAGTTTAATAAGGATAGTGCCACAACAAACTGAGTTTTTAACAAGGATTACAAATTTTGTTTTTCTAAATTCATCAACTTTTCTCCAAAAAGATACTCCTTTTTGTCTCTAGAAGTCTTCTTGCTTTTCCTTCTTCTTCTGTTTTTAGTCGTTCTTTCAGTCTGATACAGATTGCAAATTTCTTCCTTATATTCAGCACAACTTTGATTGCGGCTTCTTCATCTTCCTCAGTCCTTGTTTCTGTGAAGGTCTCTTCTACAGTTAATTCCTCAATCAGACTGTCAGCTTCTTCATTGAGTTGAGTGGTTAATAGATCAACATCTATTTGCTTGCCTTGTTCTTCCATCAACTGTTTGGCATAGATTTCTTCAGCTGATTCAGCTTTAGCATTGCTTTAACTGCATCTCCAGCACCAGCTTCATCTTCCCCCTTGTTTGAATATAAGCGATAGCAATCTTCAAATAACTTACGGAGGGTGATGAGGTTGGAGTATTCGTTCAAACATGAGTAATGAGATCTTCCAATGAAGTCATGTAGATCGTAAAGTCTCTGCTGTAGAGTCTGCATTACGCTATCAATGATCCCTTCCACATTTTTCCGTCTTTCAGCTTCAGTTGCTTGATGCTGAAATCTTTCAGTTGCCGATTTGCTTGTAGATGCCTCATGAACTTGTGATGAGGAACCAATTCCTGGATAATAAAAATGAGTATCATGAACTGTCAGTTCCTTTTCATACTCAGCTTTGCAAAATTCAGCGTCTTCCACAACTTCTCTTTTCTCTTCAGTGTAAACTTCAAACATCTCAGTTGGAGATTCACTATCTTCAGTTTCGTCAACAATCTGGATTACATTCTCAGTTTCAGTTTTCTTTGACTAAAGCTTGTTCCATATCCTCTTCTGCCTTCTCAGGGTTCTTTCGTCAGATTCACAGTTCCACTTGAACTGGAGTCTGAAACTTCACTCCATTCTTCTTCTCCAATGATTTTTCTTTTCTTTGTCCCATTGGACACTGATTTGAGTTTTGCTTTGGTTTCTGTGACTTTTGAGATGGAGAAATTATCTAGTATTCTTTGCACTAGATAAGTAAATCCCTTTTTTAGTTAGAACATTTCTCCTCCTTTGACTTTCTCTTTCTCTTCTGAAATTTGTTTTATCAACTGAGTGAGAACAAACTTGTTCCAATCCAGTTTCTCTCCAAACCAAATAGCATAAATCATCTTCATTTTATCTGATGAGAGAGTGTAGAAATTCCGAACATGACCGATGACGTTTCTGGTAAGAAGTATCGTCAAGATTGCTTTGTTGATAGATGGAGCCAGTGAAATTCTTCTCCTTCTTATTGATTGCAGTGACACCCCAAAGTTTGCATTTTTCTTCATTCCCAAAAGTGAAAGATGAAGATCCTCCCATTATGTCTAATCTGAAGACAAGTGATATCAAATGTTCATCAACAGTAAAGCTTTTATTTTGATCTGTCGTTTTGAAGCTTTTTCCATTGTTGATGATTTCGGCATTCCTGTAGAAATCTCTGATGCCATCTGGACACAAAGTGGTGACCTTTGTATCAATCAGGTTCTCCAATCCTCGAATCTTTTTGATCTTCTGTGCAATTATGTTGGCTCCCCTTTTCTAGATATATATGATTTGATTTTCTGGATCTGGATCTTTGGATATGTGCTTGTAAAGCTCTTTTTCGGATCCTTCTCTCTTTTTTTCTTCAAGTGATTCTCTTGTGTATTTATAGGGGTGATGTAACGGTCACTAGCTCTTGTAGCCGTTACACTTGTCGTTTAGCCAACGTTCATATGTACGATCTTTGTCGTATTGTCAGTTTAAATTTAGCAAGGCTTTTACCCAGTTTTCTACTCTTCTTCCAAAGCTGAGTACCTTGTATACTTAACATCTGACTTCAATTGACTAAGTCAGAGTACACCATTCAGTTTCTTCTTTTCCCGGTAACTGATAATCTTTGTCCTTAAGATTATTCAGCTTTACATGATCTATAACTCGGTTTCGGGTCACCACGGACTTGCTCGAATCCCGACTTATAGTCACGACTTAATCGACTTCTAACGAGTCTTCGTAGAATCGAATCTGTGTCCCCCAGTTCTTCAGTTCTTGCATAACTGAGTTTGAACCCTCAGTTCTTCATGTGCATATTCAGTTTTCTTGCTATAACTCAGTTTTCTTATTATGACTCAGATGTTCGCCTAGTTCCTATTCTATTACAATGCTTGTTTGAAACAACCTATCCAAGGTTCAGACTCTAGATGAAACTTATACATTTATCTCTAGACAATTTCTTGCTTCTTCTTTCATTATGCACTATAACAGTTAGTTACGATTTCATCATCATGGGTTGTTTAATTACGTGACGAATCATCATCAAAACACAAATAATATTTCCAACAGTTATCATCATGGCCATAGGTGAGAAGGTTTCCTCGTAGTCTATACCCTCTCGCAATGTGTAACCTTTGGCTACGAGCCGTACTTTGATGGTTTCGACCTTCCCATCTACTCCTCTCTTTCGCTTGTAGAGCCATTTACATCCAATGGTCCTTTCACCCTGAGGAAGTTCTACAAGTTTCCAGACTGAGTTATAGTACATAGACTCCATCTCTTGATTCATTGAGTCAATCCATTTATCCTTATCGTGATCTATTATGGCCTTCTTATAGGTCGGAGGATCATCTTCCACCCCATCAGAGGCGTCTACATTTGTCTCTAAATCCATGCCGTACCGAGCCGGTGGCCGAACCACTCTCGCAGTACGTCTAGGTGGAAAAGGAATGTCGGAAGTGACTGTTGTATTAGTAGTGTTGTTTACATGAACATCAACAGCCACAATAGGCCTGACGTCATCGGAGAGTAATTCCTCTAGTATAATTGTACTTTGAGGTCTGTGGTCTTTCATATAACTTTCCTCAAAAAACGTAGCGTTAGCGAGACTAGCACTTTGTTATCTTCCGGATCATAGAATAGACCACCATGTGTACTTTTGGATAGCCTACAAACAAACATACTTTCGTATGCGATTGTAGCTTGGTAGTCTTGTCCATTAGCACATGTGCAAGACAACCCCATATGCGGAAGTGACGCATGCTTTTGCAATGTCCGGACCACATCTCTACGGGTGTCTTTTCGACAGACTTTGACGGTACTGCATTCAAAATGTAGACCGCTGCTTCTAAAGCATAACCCCAAAAGGATATAGGTAGTAAGGCGTAGCTCATCATTGATCTAACCATGTTAATCAATGTCCTGTTTCTCCTCTCAGCAACTCCGTTTTACCGAGGTGTCCTAGGTGCTGAACGTTGGAAACAAATTCCTTTTTCAGCCAAGTAGTCAATGAACTCAGTATCTAAATATTCACCCCCACGATCCGAGCGAAGGTATTTCAATGACTTGCTAGTTGCCTTTCGGCTTCTGCTTGGAACTCCTTGAACTTACCAAAAGCCTCGGACTTCCTATGCAGCAGATAAACATAACCGAATCTCGAGTAGTCATCAATGATAGTCACAAAGTACTCGTATCCGCCTCTAGCTTGTACGTTTATCGGACCACAAAGGTCTGAATGCACTAAGTCTAGAGTTCCCGTGGCCCTATTACCCTTTGATGAGAAGGGACGCTTAGTCATTTTTCCCCCCAGGCAACACTCGCAGACAGATAGTGTGTCAACAGTTGACTTACCTAAGGCATGAACCTTTTCTAGTCTTTTGAGTCTTTCCAAGGAAATACGGCCGAGCCCCAGATGCCACAAGTATGTTTTATCTTCTTTTACTTGAGAAACTTTCTGCCTTTTAGTAGATCTTTGATGAGCAATTTTAAACATTTCAGTATTAAGTAGGGTAGCTTTATGTGGTCTTACAAAATATAAACTGTTTTCATTCGTAGTTGAACACAATTCAAAGCCATTCTTCGAAATAACAAATTCACCATTCAAATTTGAAACAGAAAATGATTGTTCAACTAAGGCAGAATGAGAAATTAAATTTCTCCTGAAATTCGGAATAAAATTAACATTCTCTAAATGTAAAGTTCTATTATTAAAATGCAAGTCCACAGCTCCCACTACTTTAGCCGAAATGAGCGCCCCAGTGCCTACTCGCATCACTTGAGAACCCTCTTCCAGCTCCTCGTACGAACTAAGAATCTGCAATGAAGAACATACATGGTTAGTAGCTCCAGTATCAAGTATCCAAGTGGACACATCTTTAGCTACATTTAAAGATTCCAAGAATAGTAATTCCGAATTACCTTTCTTATCTTTCCCCGTGACAGCCTTGACTTTGCCATCCTTTACATCACGAAGATATTCCGGGCAATGGCGTTTCCAATGTTCTACCTCCTTACAGTAAAAGCACTTGCCCTTGGGCTTGGCCTCGTCAACTTTCTTGGCTTTCTTTTTCTTCATTTGCTTGGGCATAGGTGCAACACTACCCTTCTTCTTTGGTTTGGCCTTAGGCTTGTTTGGTGGCTTAGCTTCGGCCATATTGGCTTCAGCTTTCTTATCCCCTAGTTGGACCTTATCTTTCGATAGTAGGCCCTCGTAGATAGTCAGTTCATTAAGCATCTGTGTCATGGTCAACTCATGTTTGCCCATCAGATACTGAGTTTTGAACGGGATAAACTCAGGAGTCAACGATTCCAAAATCATCGACACTTGTGTTGCTTCATCGATCATCGATCCATGAATACCGGCGTCATTAAAGTAACTGATCATATTTAGAACTTGACCATTCCTTGCTTGACCTTTCTTCAATGTCGTGTTAACAGCCATCCTGATGGCATCATGTCTTGCTTGGTTGCTAGGTGATCCAAACATCGAAGTAAGTTTGTGCATGATATCTTGTTCTGTCTCAAACTCCTCAATCTCGGTCCGAATAACCTCCGACACTGTCGCCAGGATGATCCCACGAGCCCGGTTATCTGACTCGATCCAACGATTACGCTATTCGATCTCAGCTTTTCCGGGTTTTTGGATCGCCACCGTAGGGCATTCAGAAGTGAGTACATGTTGCATATTCTCGTATGTGAGTACCACGTTTAGATTACTCTTCCATTTCTTAAAGTTGTTTATTGATAATTTTTCAGACAGTAAAGCAGAAATTTGAGCAGACATTTTTGCTGTAAATAAAATGACATATATTAATTCAAGTTTAACACTACTATATAAGTTTATTTTAGGAATTGTAAACTATAAGTAAGTCTACTCTACCATTCCAAGGTTTTAACCTTGTATCTCAGTGCCGTCGTAGGGTAGGTCAAAGAGATGACGGTTAAATCAAGACAATCTCATCAATGAATAACTTGTGAGAATCGAACATCCCACGAGAATCGAACATCCCTTTATTCATTGACTACCTTCCTTTTTTTAGCCTAGATGTTATCAAGAATACCCTTGATGAGTGTGACCTACTATATCGGATCTCTTAGGTACGCCTCGAGTGTGCCGTCATAGGATAGGTCAGTGATCCGACGAGTACCCGGAAATCCTATCCTTTCAGAGACCAAGCCATGAATGTTGATAGGGGTGAACACCATCCGTAGGGGGACGAAATCAAAGCGCCGCGAGGTGTCACTGTTGGGAGGGATTTTGCATCATTAAACAAAAGAAAATTTATAAACCCTAACTACCATGCAAAACTAACTCCTAACCGGCCGAATACCGGGTTGTTGATAGTAGAGCGAAGTGAGTAAGGGGTCGATCCACAGGGAATTGGGATGTTGAATCTAATTTCACTAATTCCTTTCAATTGTTACTTAGGAAAAACGAATAAATGAAAGAACAAATAAAATAAACGAAAGAGCAATTAAAATAAATCTAACCTACGAAATAAAATAACACAACCTAAACAAAACTAAAGATACATGGGATCAAACAGTGCATAAACCAAGTGATTTCAATCCTAGTTCATCTCATGATTTTAATTCAAATTGTGGTTTCACCTTTACACGAGATACAAATCCCTAATTCCTTAGTTAATTTAATCTCAAGCTATGGATTCCTAATTCCTTAGTGAGTCCAATTTATCAATCTCTCATCTTCCGAATGTTGAGATTGATTTACCAAACAAAACTCGGTGTAGATTCAGGTTAACTCTCGTATTTTAGAATCTAACAACCTAGATAATTAATCAATTAATTTGTCACATAATTAATGATTAAAGATCCTATCTTTCTATGGTGATCTAGTCAACGCAACTTCCGTATGTTGTAAACATCAATAGCAAACTGATCTCTCGATCTAATTCACATCATAGCATCAAAATCATAGAACGATACAAAATAAATTAAAGATCATGAAAATAAAAAGGATTGAATAAATTAAATAAATAAACTCACGTAGTTTATACAACGGTTGAGCACCACGAATCAACAAACGAAGAAAAACGATCCTAATCTAACCCCGGATCACCCGAGCACAAGGCTCGGGTGACCGGCCTTGGAACCAGTAAAGCTGCCGCCCTGCTGCTGCTATGCGGCTGGATGAATTAATATGAATTATATGATATTATTAGGGTTACATGCTTTCTTGCTTTTTATAGAGGAGTATGTCGGCTATGCATAATAAATTGCGGCTGAAATATTCCTTTTTCAATTAGGATTGTATGTCGGCTAGGAGACTTTAAGTCGGTGGTCGCATGGCGGCTCCCGGACTCAAACTTCTAAAATTCATATCTTGAGTTGTAGACCTCCAAAAATTATGATCCGAATGTCATAAAAAAGCTCTCGGAAAACTCTACAACTTTCATTAAGGACTCTTCTTCGAAAACGCCTTTTTGATTAGCCCGTCGTATTACGAGTCGTTTTCGGGATTTTCCCAAGCTTTATTTCATCTTCATCCTCTTGTATCTCTTTCTTTCCACTTTAATCTTCAATCAAACATCATTTAGACCTCTTCCATTCCACATTTGTGCACCTAAAAGATGACAAAACCGAGCAAAACGTAAAACCATACAAAATAGATAATAAAACCACGATATTTACTCGATTTTGCATTTTAACTATTCAAAACGTCATTTGCTCAATTAATCGATTATAAGCTCGAATTCTACGAAAAACATCCATATATGGGGAATATTGATATAAAATATATCCTTATAAAACACTACAAATTGACCCTTAACAACTCCCCACACTTATCTTTTGCTCGTCTTGAGCAAAACAAAACAAAGTCAAGCTCGAGACAAATAAACATCCATACAAATATGAAGTATATTCAATAACTTAGAAGTTCACCCGTGTAGTGTGTGCATAGCCATAATAAACTTCCACTAAGTTCCACAATTTGAAAGTTATTCAAACCAAAACTAGCCCGGTTTCCCATCTAAGTTAGAAATATTCAAAAACTATAACATGCACTTTACAAAACATACATATCCCAAAAAGAAATAGTAGAGAATATCTAAAACATTTCGACGGACTCGAGGGATAATCCCTACAACATATCCTTCGGTTTATACTTGGGTATAAGATTAACGATAACTAAGTCCTTACTTATTCATAATAATATATTTCAATATTTTCACTTTTTTTCACACTTTTCTAACACACATCGAATAAGCTTTTGCCCTCATAGCGAGAATAGGACATTTCAAGATAATCCCCTACCTTACTCCAATCATAAGGCACTATAAACCGACCGTCGTGAGCTTTTGGTCATCATAGTGGAATAGGACATACGTGGTACACCCTACCTCACCCAAATCATAAACCGACTTCCGACACACACAATTACAATTATGTTTACTTAGAGATTTACGGTTGGCGGTGGAAAAGATTATTTTCTAGTAGCACGGACCACGAGCATAACACCTCAAGTAAACAATTTATTACTATTGCAAAGACTTAATCACGTTTCACTTATCACATTCAAACTTACGGATATTCACAAGTATGTCATACTTTAATCCTAGAATACAAACAACTAAACTTTTCAAGAATTGTACATAAGCAAAGAAACATGCTATAATCATCAAAAATCTCCAACTAAAATGGGGTAGGCTTTCAACATTTAGCACATCATTTACTATGGCATGTGAAAAAGAGTGTCGGGTGAAACAACTAAAATTACTAAATATACAGAATATAGCAAAAATGATATAAACTCAAGCAAAGATATGCCTTTGTCTACTCGGGATATAACAAAAAATTTGAAAATTAAGCACTTTTCATAGAAATACTAAAAATATGAGCAAACGAAAGTAGACACATAAATCATCTATCCCTTCCCCCACACTTAGATTGCAACTTGTCCTCAAGTTATACGAAATAATAAATTAGAGAACTTAGGCGATTGGATGCTGGCAATTCCGGAAAAATCGGTAAAAACCAAAATTGCTGCATAGCTCAGTAGACTGTGGAGCATCACAGGTAAACTGAATTCATCGTGAAAGTGCACAATAGCTATCAAAAATATCCTGCAGACTTGATCAGTGCAAAAAGAGTCTACGGGGAAAAAGAAAAGATTACATATATAAAGCACATGGAAAAGGAGATATAGAGATATTTCAACTTAATCTCAACTAAAGATTGAATACTATACATGAAATAATACAAAGTCGTAGGCTTAGGTGCAACTATATGAAAGTATACTACAATGCAATCTACATGATATGCAATCCTAAAAATAAAATAAATAAAATAAATAAATTCTGACAGGCTCAGGCTGAGCAAGTTGACCCCTGACAACTTTACAGTGACTACGGCCTATGCAGAAACTAACATAAAAACGAGGTAGTATTACGGAAACCGACAGTTAACTACACTCAAGAAAAATAAAAGAAAAATAGAAAAACAATGCAACTAGATGACATGCAACTAAATGATATGCATCTGAATGATATGCAAAAATAAAAGAAAATAAAAGAAAGAAAACTAGCCCACTCATTTGCAACATGACATGTATATAATAAACGTCTACCAAATAATGACGAGTTACGATAAACGACGACTATTCATTACATGCAGTGTAGACGCGCTTTAAGACTCGTCAAAGGTGATAGCATTATGGAAAACCAACAGTTAGCTATACTAAACAGATATAACTCATATGGACTGGACGTAGCATACGGAAAACCGACAGTAGCTACCCATATGAACTATAAAAAACAAAGGAAGCACGTAAGTCTTAAAAGCTAACAAGATTCATCACAACGGTATGTAGCATACGGAAACCGACATTAGCTACTAATTAACACGAAGACCAGTTATAGAATACGACGAAAACCGACGGTAACTATAACTTGCATAGATGAATCATGTATAAGGAATAAGATCATTTACTTAGCATGAATTCATAGATGGAAAGGTATAACATTCATATTCGGGACATCTATGTAAAAAATAAATAGGCCACGAGATGCTCGAATGTAAGCAATCCATACTAAATAAAAGCATTAGGAATGAGATCAAGAAAAACCTGGACTACGGGCGGCGTTCAAAGCACAACGAACGGGCGTTCACCTCAAAATACGGCTTTGGACGAGCGTTCAAAGAAAACAAACGCTCGTTTGACTTGAAAACCAACCGGACGGACGTTCGAAAGCATAGACGCTCGTCCGGTCCTTTAAACCGAACGAGTCGAAAATATTTGAACGGACGAGCGTCCAATACTTTCAAACGCTCGTTTACTGCCGGCTAAAGAATCGGACGGGCGTTCACTAACTTGAACGCTCGTCCATACAACGAATACACGGCGAGAGCGGGAAAACGCGGACAAACCCTAAAAACTTAAAACACATATTAACACAGATCACAACGACCACTTTCAATTAAAGCACAAAGAGGTTAGATCAGAAAACACATAAACACATACTTCACGTTTAAACAAATCGAGTAAAAAACTTTTGCACATTCTTAACCTTATGGTCATCGAAACACGGCAAAATAAAAACTCTCGATTTGGTAAACGCTACTTTTATTAAAACGAAAAATAAACGTAACAAAATCGAGAAATAACAAGATCAGATTCAACATGACACCTATTCCCCGGCAACGGCGCCACTTTTGTTGGGAGGGATTTTGCATCATTAAACAAAAGAAAATTTATAAACCCTAACTACCATGCAAAACTAACTCCTAACCGGCCGAATACCGGGTTGTTGATAGTAGAGCGAAGTGAGTAAGGGGTCGATCCACAGGGAATTGGGATGTTGAATCTAATTTCACTAATTCCTTTCAATTGTTACTTAGGAAAAACGAATAAACGAAAGAACAAATAAAATAAACGAAAGAGCAATTAAAATAAATCTAACCTACGAAATAAAATAACACAACCTAAACTAAACTAAAGATACATGGGATCAAACAGTGCATAAACCAAGTGATTTCAATCCTAGTTCATCTCATGATTTTAATTCAAATTGTGGTTTCACCTTTACACGAGATACAAATCCCTAATTCCTTAGTTAATTTAATCTCAAGCTATGGATTCCTAATTCCTTAGTGAGTCCAATTTATCAATCTCTCATCTTCCGAATGTTGAGATTGATTTACCAAACAAAACTCGGTGTAGATTCAGGTTAACTCTCGTATTTTAGAATCTAACAACCTAGATAATTAACCAATTAATTTGTCACATAATTAATGATTAAAGATCCTATCTTTCTATGGTGATCTAGTCTACGCAACTTCCGTATGTTGTAAACATCAATAGCAAACTGATCTCTCGATCTAATTCACATCATAGCATCAAAATCATAGAACGATACAAAATAAATTAAAGATCATGAAAATAAAAAGGATTGAATAAATTAAATAAATAAACTCACGTAGTTTATACAACGGTTGAGCACCACGAATCAACAAACGAAGAAAAACGATCCTAATCTAACCCCGGATCACCCGAGCACAAGGCTCGGGTGACCGGCCTTGGAACCATAGAAAGCCGCCGCCTATTGCTGTGCTATGCGGCTGGATGAATTAATATGAATTATATGATATTATTAGGGTTACATGCTGCTGCTTTTTATAGAGGAGTATGTCGGCTATGCATAATAAATTGCGGCTGAAATATTCCTTTTTCAATTAGGATTGTATGTCGGCTGGGAGACTTTAAGTCGGTGGCTGCATGGCGGCTCCTGGACTCAAACTTCTAAAATTCATATCTTGAGTTGTAGACCTCCAAAAATTATGATCCGAATGTCATAAAAAAGCTCTCGGAAAACTCTACAACTTTCATTAAGGACTCTTCTTCAGAAAACGCCTTTTTGATTAGCCCGTCGTATTACGAGTCGTTTTCGGGATTTTCCCAAGCTTTATTTCATCTTCATCCTCTTGTATCTCTTTCTTTCCACTTTAATCTTCAATCAAACATCATTTAGACCTCTTCCATTCCACATTTGTGCACCTAAAAGATGACAAAACCGAGCAAAACGTAAAACCATACAAAATAGATAATAAAACCACGATATTTACTCGATTTTGCATTTTAACTATTCAAAACGTCATTTGCTCAATTAATCGATTATAAGCTCGAATTCTACGAAAAACATCCATATATGGGGAATATTGATATAAAATATATCCTTATAAAACACTACAAATTGACCCTTAACAACTCCCCACACTTATCTTTTGCTCGTCCCGAGCAAAACAAAACAAAGTCAAGCTCGAGACAAATAAACATCCATACAAATATGAAGTATATTCAATAACTTAGAAGTTCACCCGTGTAGTGTGTGCATAGCCATAATAAACTTCCACTAAGTTCCACAATTTGAAAGTTATTCAAACCAAAACTAGCCCGGTTTCCCATCTAAGTTAGAAATATTCAAAAATTATAACATGCACTTTACAAAACATACATATCCCAAAAAGAAATAGTAGAGAATATCTAAAACATTTCTGACAGACTCAGAGGATAATCCCTACAACATATCCTTCGGTTTATACTTGGGTATAAGATTAACGATAACTAAGTCCTTACTTATTCATAATAATATATTTCAATATTTTCACTTTTTTTCACACTTTTCTAACACACATCGAATAAGCTTTTGCCCTCATAGCGAATAGGACATTTCAAGATAATCCCCTACCTTACTCCAATCATAAGGCGGCTATAAACCGACCGTCGTGAGCTTTTGGTCATCATAGTGGAATAGGACATACGTGGTACACCCTACCTCACCCAAATCATAAACCGACTTCCGACACACACAATTACAATTATGTTTACTTAGAGATTTCGGCGGCGAGTGGAAAAGATTATTTTCTAGTAGCACGGACCACGAGCATAACACCTCAAGTAAACAATTTATTACTATTGCAAAGACTTAATCACGTTTCACTTATCACATTCAAACTTACGGATATTCACAGTATGTCATACTTTAATCCTAGAATACAAACTACTAAACTTTTCAAGAATTGTACATAAGCAAAGAAACATGCTATAATCATCAAAAATCTCCAACTAAAATGGGGTAGGCTTTCAACATTTAGCACATCATTTACTATGGCATGTGAAAAAGAGTGTCGGGTGAAACAACTAAAATTACTAAATATACAGAATATAGCAAAAATGATATAAACTCAAGCAAAGATATGCATTTGTCTACTCAGGATATAACAAAAAATTTGAAAATTAAGCACTTTTCATAGAAATACTAAAAATATGAGCAAACGAAAGTAGACACATAAATCATCTATCCCTTCCCCCACACTTAGATTGCAACTTGTCCTCAAGTTATACGAAATAATAAATTAGAGAACTTAGGCGATGGATGCGGCAATTCCGGAAAAATCGGTAAAAACCAAAATTGCTTGCATAGCTCGGTAGATCGTGGAGCATCACGGGTAAACCGAATTCATCGTGAAAGTGCACAATAGCTATCAAAAATATCCTGCAGACTTGATCAGTGCAAAAAGAGTCTACGGGGAAAAAGAAAAGATTACATATATAAAGCACATGGAAAAGGAGATATAGAGATATTTCAACTTAATCTCAACTAAAGATTGAATACTATACATGAAATAATACAAAGTCGTAGGCTAGGTGCAACTATATGAAAGTATACTACAATGCAATCTACATGATATGCAATCCTAAAAATAAAATAAATAAAATAAATAAATTCGACGGGCTCGAGTGAGAGCAAGTTGACCCCCGACAACTTTACGGTGACTACGGCCTATGCGAGAAACTAACATAAAAACGAGGTAGTATTACGGAAACCGACGAGTTAACTACACTCAAGAAAAATAAAAGAAAAATAGAAAAACAATGCAACTAGATGACATGCAACTAAATGATATGCATCTGAATGATATGCAAAAATAAAAGAAAATAAAAGAAAGAAAACTAGCCCACTCATTTGCAACATGACATGTATATAATAAACGTCTACCAAATAATGACAAGTTACGATAAACGACAGTACTATTCATTACATGCAGTGTAGACGCGCTTTAAGACTCGTCAAAGGTGATAGCATTATGGAAAACCAACGCTTAGCTATACTAAACGAGATATAACTCATATGGATTTGGACGTAGCATACGGAAAACCGACAGTAGCTACCCATATGAACTATAAAAAACAAAGGAAGCACGTAAGTCTTAAAAGCTAACAAGATTCATCACAACGGTATGTAGCATACGGAAACCGACATTAGCTACTAATTAACACGAAGACCAGTTATAGCATACGAGAACCGACAGTAACTATAACTTGCATAGATGAATCATGTATAAGGAATAAGATCATTTACTTAGCATGAATTCATAGATGGAAAGGTATAACATTCATATTCAGGACATCTATGTAAAAAATAAATAGGCCACAGATGCTCGAATGTAAGCAATCCATACTAAATAAAAGCATTAGGAATGAGATCAAGAAAAACCTGGACTACGGGCGGCGTTCGGCACAACGAACGGGCGTTCACCTCAAAATACGGCTTTGGACGAGCGTTCGAAAAACAAACACTCGTTTGACTTGAAAACCAACCGGACGGACGTTCAAAAAGCATAGACGCTCGTCTGGTCCTTTAAACCAGAACAGAGTCGAAAATATTTGAACGGACGAGCGTCCAATACTTTCAAACGCTCGTTTACCTGCAGCTAAAGAATTGGACGGGCGTTCACTAACTTGAATGCTCGTCCATACAACGAATACACAAAGCGAGAGCGAGAAAACGCGGACAAACCCTAAAAACTTAAAACACATATTAACACAGATCACATCCGCCACTTTCAATTAAAGCACAAAGAGGTTAGATCAGAAAACACATAAACACATACTTCACGTTTAAACAAATCGAGTAAAAACTTTTGCACATTCTTAACCTTATGGTCATCGAAACACGGCAAAATAAAAACTCTCGATTTGGTAAACGCTACTTTTATTAAAACGAAAAATAAACGTAACAAAATCGAGAAATAACAAGATCAGATTCAACATGACACATATTCCCCGGCAACGGCGCCACTTTTGTTGGGAGGGATTTTGCATCATTAAACAAAAGAAAATTTATAAACCCTAACTACCATGCAAAACTAACTCCTAACCGGCCGAATACCGGGTTGTTGATAGTAGAGCGAAGTGAGTAAGGGGTCGATCCACAGGGAATTGGGATGTTGAATCTAATTTCACTAATTCCTTTCAATTGTTACTTAGGAAAAACGAATAAACGAAAGAACAAATAAAATAAACGAAAGAGCAATTAAAATAAATCTAACCTACGAAATAAAATAACACAACCTAAACTAAACTAAAGATACATGGGATCAAACAGTGCATAAACCAAGTGATTTCAATCCTAGTTCATCTCATGATTTTAATTCAAATTGTGGTTTCACCTTTACACGAGATACAAATCCCTAATTCCTTAGTGAATTTAATCTCAAGATATGGATTCCTAATTCCTTAGTGAGTCCAATTTATCAATCTCTCATCTTCCGAATGTTGAGATCGATTTACCAAACAAAACTCGGTGTAGATTCAGGTTAACTCTCGTATTTTAGAATCTAACAACCTAGATAATTAACCAATTAATTTTTCACATAATTAATGATTAAAGATCCTATCTTTCTATGGTGATCTAGTCTACGCAACTTCCGTATGTTGTAAACATCAATAGCAAACTGATCTCTCGATCTAATTCACATCATAGCATCAAAATCATAGAACGATACAAAATAAATTAAACATCATGAAAATAAAAAGGATTGAATAAATTAAATAAATAAACTCACGTAGTTTATACAACGGTTGAGCACCACGAATCAACAAACGGAAGAAAAACGATCCTAATCTAACCCCGGATCACCCGAGCACAAGGCTCGGGTGACCGGCCTTGGAACCAAGAAAAGCCGCCGCCTAACTGCTTCGCTATGCGGCCGGATGAATTAATATGAATTATATGATATTATTAGGGTTACATGCTTTTGCTTTTTATAGAGGGTATGTCGGTTATGCATAATAAATTGCGGCTGAAATATTCCTTTTTCAATTAGGATTGTATGTCGGCCGGGAGACTTTAAGTCGGTGGTCGCATGGCGGCTCCTGGACTCAAACTTCTAAAATTCATATCTTGAGTTGTAGACCTCCAAAAATTATGATCCGAATGTCACAAAAAAGCTCTCGGAAACTCTCTACAACTTTCATTAAGGACTCTTCTTCGAAAACGCCTTTTTGATTAGCCCGTCGTATTACGAGTCGTTTTCGGGATTTTCCCAAGCTTTATTTCATCTTCATCCTCTTGTATCTCTTTCTTTCCACTTTAATCTTCAATCAAACATCATTTAGACCTCTTCCATTCCACATTTGTGCACCTAAAAGATGACAAAACCGAGCAAAACGTAAAACCATACAAAATAGATAATAAAACCACGATATTTACTCGATTTTGCATTTTAACTATTCAAAACGTCATTTGCTCAATTAATCGATTATAAGCTCGAATTCTACGAAAAACATCCATATATGGGGAATATTGATATAAAATATATCCTTATAAAACACTACAAATTGACCCTTAACGGTCACCCTTCTCTCACTTACTTGTATCTATAGTAGAGGCCGTGGGGTTGGTTGTCGCCTCCCCCGCTCCCACTCAATATTTTGGAAGTGGTGGTGGGTTAACTAACCATGTCTTTTTGATGTTAACATAAAAGCACTTCAAATCAAGGATTCCGAATGGTGTCGGTAACATAGGCTAGCCTTCCCGTCGTATTAGTTGGAACATATGTGACAGTCGGATGAAATCGGGTCAAGAGAGCCCTATTGAGATAAGAAGGAATCACCCCTCCGCTCGCCGGTGTAGCTTAGTTTTGCCGGACCCCCGTGCATACATCACACTAGGAGGGTTAAGTCGGTCGATCGAAGCTCAGTTGGCCACCCAACCTATAGGCGAACCGTTTTTATCCAAGATTTATTGTTCTTTTACCATCATTCAATCTCGTAGACACTACGAATCGAAAACGTGATCTCGTTTGGGCTTTTAGGCGGTTCACCGAGAACACACACCGAAAGGCTTAACGATTTCATAACCCGTCCTCGAATCTTTATTTAGTTACTAAATTAATTAATTACCACGTATTAATTAAATTTCAACTAATTTCGTGAGTTTGTATACATGCCTATTTTAATTACCAAAATTAAAATTCTACATGTACGCATGGAGTGGATTTATGATATGATGCATGTTATGGCAATTCCGGTTTTATATCTATTTTATGATCAAACACATAAAAAATAAATTGCGGAAAATTTAAACACCGAGATGGATCGTTGGTACCCCCGTATCTAATCTATCCTAGGAAAATAAATAAATTACAATCTTGTTGTCTTCATGTCTTCGATCTTCGAACCTTGAACCACGAACCGCGAACCCGAAAGGAGAAGGGGCCTTTATTTTATAAAATAAAATAAAATTTTTTTTTCTTATATTTAATTTTTTTTTAAAATCCTACTATGTTTTTATACCAGAAAAATAAAATAAAATTTTGTTTTTCAAAAAAACAGCCGAATATATATATATATATATATATATAAATATATATATATATATATATATATATATATATATATATATATATATAAAAAATGATTTTTAATAAAATCCAAAACCTAACCAAGTTAGGAAAATAAAAATTATAAACAAAAAATTTTCAGCCCCGACTCCTATTCATCTCGTGTTCATCATCGTTCTTCGTCGTTTTTCCGGAATTACAAAAAAAATAAAAAATAGCCGAAAAATAAAGAAATAAAAACAAAAATTTTTACATCAATCCTATGCTCAAACGATCTAAATCGAGAGCTTACAATAGATCTAACGAATAAACAGTACCAACCACAATCCATCTCTTCAAACCACAACAATCGCAACATAAAAAAAATGAAATATGCATCGGCCCCAAAAAAAATTGGGACACAAAAACTACATGTTTTCCACTCCTAGATCTAATATTTTATACGTATAAATATAGATCACCAGGCGACTGATACCACTGTTAGTAATATCATCCGCAACGGAAGCGATTTAAGGATCTAGATCTATAATTTACACATACTAAAATAACTAGATCTACTCTACAAGGGGCTTGTAGAACATACCTCTTGGATCTCAAAATCCAAGTAGAAGAACCGCAATAGGAAGAATAAAAGATGGTGTGAAGAGAACCACTAACTTCCGCACGTGTGATCCAAGCAACTCCCGGTGGAAGGAAATCCTCGTCTCGAATCCTCACGATATGCTACCCGGAAAACCTCCAACATTTTCCCTCTCTCACCTCTTGGCCGAATTTTTCCTTCCTCTCTCTAAGAGATGAAAGTCGAAATTTGTGTGTTGTTTTAGGCTTGGGAGAACTCTCTTTATATAGGAGAGTAATCCTTGTCCTCCACGGATTTAATAATTAATGCAAAATCAATTATAATAATCCTATTAAATAAAAGATAATACTAGAAATATTCTAGAACAAATCTAGAATAATCTTTATCTTTATTTTTTACCATAAAATATTCATCTAATAAATATTTTGTGCACATGTCTTATTAATCCACAAGAAAACAATTTCTTGTTCCCTAAAACATGCTTGGGGCCGAAAATTAACCCTTGTGACCTAGTCACAATAATTTCGGCCATACACACCAAATTGGGCCAAGATTATGAAAAATGTCTTTTTCACATATTTAATTATTTAGCCCAACTAATTTAATAGTCCACTAAACAATTAATTCACATATCGTTTTAATTAAATTCTAATAAGAACTAAATTAATATTATTAGGATTCGACGTCCGAGAATAGCTATGCTATATTGGAGGCACGTCTGGGACCATGGACTAATAATCTGCGGCTCCGATAAATCAAATAAATAATTATCTTACGAACAAATAATTATATTCGATAAATCAATCACAGGAATATGCCACCATAATCCCGAGACTGCACTCCTCCGATTATGAGACTATATTTATCTCCTCACGAGAATGATAATAAACGTCCATTGATATAATCATTACATATGGATTAATCCTCCGTAGACTTTTCATTCTAAATTGGGAAGTTACCGTTAACCCTTTTAGAACCTCTTATCCTTATTTACCATTAACCCCCTAGTGATCAATTAATTCATACAACTCACTGGTAGCTAATCAGTGTAATATGAACTCGTACGATCGATCAGTTTCTAGGATTAACAAATAAGGGAATGTCTATCTACTTCCATAAATGGAAGGAATGGATTCTGTATCTATGATAACACAGACTACTCACTCAATCCAGTACAATGCCAAGATGGGGTAATTCAGATCACAGACTCAGTGTAATCCTTAACCGTCAAGTCAAATCTCATACCGATTCAAGCAGTTGACTGTGATCACCTCAGGATTATGATAAATCCTTAAATATGATCATCGATTGATTCGATAAGACTTCTCGATTACGGAATTATATCGCGGACTCTAATCAAATCGGTCCAGCCCTATATGATATATCTATCATATATAATGCCCCACTAGGTTCTCTTAACCGAAAGTCCGGATAAGACAATCACACCTATTGTGTTCTGGGCGCATTAATAGCACGTTAAAGGTGAGACCCGATACTCTCGATTAACTTCACTACGGGCTAATTGTATTTTAAGTACATCTTCACTAACTCAATCCTCCCGTGTATATCCCATACACTGAGTTAAGTGATTACATAAACGATATACTTTAGGGTTTTCTGTAGTGTAAATACTATTGACACATCGGTGAATATGAGAATAATAAATATGAATAATAATATCATTACATTTATTAAGTAAAACAATTACAAAATTGTCTTTCGAGCATTACACCTAACAATCTCCCACTTGCACGAAAGCATGTGATTAATTGTTTTAGAGCACACCCTATTATTTAAACTACAGCAAACTACATCTCCCACTTGCTCTAAAGCAATGGAGATCCATCCCATAACCATTTCAGATTGCAAAGTATACTCCGACTATGCCGGCTTTAGGATAGGTCAGTGACTCGGGGAGCACCTATATCTGAATGTCATGAGTCTTAATGATCAGTTAGGTTGTCGGGTCGAGACGATTCGTAGAATCGAAACGTTGCCGGTCCTTCTAATCATTTGGTACTTTCCCAATATGCTTTTGACCTCTAGTGATTTCGGAAATCCTTATAAGCTACCCCTTCATCGTTTGCACAATGATGTGGTATCGGCTTCCAAATTTAGAATCGCTCCTAGATATAAAATGGAAATCCGCAAGCTATCTCGCCTCCTTAGCCGCTATGAAAAGCCGTTAATTAACCAACTAGTTAAAGTTGAAATGGCGTTACTGGATTTCTCCAGTCAATAGCTTTAACACATGAGCTAAACACTGAGCCCGAGATCGACTTAACGATCATCCTTAATCTGACTTAAAGTCAGAATCAGCGTATCATACATATCCAAGTTCACACCTGAATATACTCGCAGGGGTGATTTCCTCGTTCTCTCAAGATACTAAAGGACATGATAAACTTGCTTTGTTAACTGCCGAATCTAAGATTCGATCAAAATTGACGTTCATAACCTGACCATCTCTTGTCACAAAGAGAATCCATCCCATTTCTCTTTATCCAAAGATTTAGCGAGTCATCCCTGAGGCATAGGGTAGAACTTCCTCGTTGAATGTTGCATACACAGATGCATCATCTTAACAAATAAGATGGATGGGAAGCCAGTGATTGATTCTCTTTAGAATGTTGTCCAAACTCTGTTGCAGAGAATTGTGGCATTGTCAGATTCTGACTTCAGATAACACACCCCTGTTGTTGCCAACTGGTGCAGTGTCATCCTTCACAAACACTAATATATATTTATATATTCACTACTGTACTAAAATTGATATCCAGTCAACAAAAGACCTATCAATATTCTGGTCAATGCCACATATTTTAGAAACATGTGACTTATAATGACCAAGAGGTTTCTTGTTATCCACAAAGGAGATAAGTCTTGATAGTCATCCTATCATAAGTTCATAAGTCGTAGGGAATCATCCCTATTTTATGCTTTCGAACGAAATCATGCAATACTAAGTGGTAAGAGAGTCCAAGGTCTGATTAACTCTCTACTTCTTAGGGAATCACCCCTTGACCACTAAGCTTTGCACTGAAAGATGAACTTTCCTAATCATTCTTCTATTTTCCATGTAGATCCAATTACTCCCACTGGGCCTGAGACACTCAGGTGGTTCTACAAGAGTATGAACAGCTCTGGAGTACCAATCTCCATTCACAGGGTTATGGCTTGTAAACCAACCTCTATTATCAGAATCCTATACAGCTCACAAAAGAGCCATAGGTCATCAATCGATCCTGTAGACCATTAAGTCCTCAGAACCCGCAATGGGCAATGAAGAAACCATACTCCCACTACATTCTAGGTGGATCGACTTTCTGATCTAGTTCAGTATTATTTTAGTGTCAGTACCAACAACCAATGTTGGATATGGCCTGATTTTAATCAGTTAGTAACTACCTTGAGTAAACGTACTTCAAGGTTTAAGGATTTACTGTTCATAGACTCTTCAGAAAGGACGCAACAGTATGACAGTCCCTTCCCGATCTCAAGAATCTTATAACAAACCTTTTTCTCAATGCTACAAGATATATAAAGATTGGTCACTGACCAAACGTGTGCGCGAAATTCCCAGATCTACCTTCAAGCACCGTGTGCTAAATGCTTATATTTATTGAAGTGGGGTGAACCGAATCCACACCTTATCCGTAAATTCCAAAGAATATTCTAGGTAGACTTCTCAGTCTTATACTTCAATGTAAACCGAAATTTCGCTTCTAATATCTTTATTGAGTTAAGCAGTGTATTGTAGCACATCTACAACTATGTAAAGCAATTCAACGGTTTCTCTTAGTGAAAGCATTTCACTATGAGGCAGGCCGAGCATCAGTCCCTAGGACTATGTGATGGCCCATTTCTGAGTATAGAATACTCCATCTCCGACAAAATCAGAGACACCTTAGAATATTTTGGATAAACTTACCGGAGTGTTTGAGTAGTTGTCAGACTAGAAGTCACTACTCATAAGCTCCCACTAGCTTGTATTTTTTTCATAAGACTCCGAAGGTCATAATGAACAAGCGGTGTTACTTCTTTATAACCATTTTCCTTTCCTGATTGAAAGGAAGCTTAGTCATTGAACCTTTGAGAGAATATAATCAGACTAGGAGAAAGGAATCACCCTGAGCCAGTCTTCAGGTCTTGTCTTTTAGGGACTATGCACTAACTATGGAATATGAAGAAGCGTTTATCTAAATATAGAAACAAATTGCTTTTAATAGTTCTTAAGATGTGTTATGTATACATATTTCAGCAGTTCTTAGTGGTTTTTGACTTTATCAAACAAAATTCCGAGTCTTGGATTCATACTACAAATGGTATATTCACTTTCTATAAGACAAACAAATTATTGAATAGAAGGTGAATCCATTCGTTCAAACGAATTTTAAAAATAGAAAAATAAATCTTCTACGATATCCAAGGATTGAATCCGAGATTCATTTCCTCATATTACTCCCACTATTTTTGCTAAAATTACTGCCCGTTGTCTGCTCTATTAATCGTTAAATGCATTGCTACCTTGTTCTTCCAAAGAACTTAGCTTAAAAAAATGGCCAAGGATTAATAGGTTGGTGATCCAAAATCACTGTCCTTATCCTATGATTAATTTTTGGTTTAGCCTTAAAATCAACTCAGTTTTAGATGACTAACACTTTTAGACATACTCTCCCATTCTTGACTTTGCGTAAATGGAGACAGTTTTGAACTAGCCGTTCATGTGAGTAGACACTACTCTTGAACCGTGGGATGTCTATTTCGAGTGTTACTTGTTAGGACTTCTCGGATTTTCTAATATGCCAAAAAAATAACAAATCATAACATTAAATCTCCCACTGGTTTATCAGTTCCAAATTCCGTCTAACGAGCAATGATTCATTTTATGATTTTCCAATTTTTCAATTTGAGAATCTCTCGTGTAACCACTTACACAGTTCTAATGTTTCCAGAAAAATACAAATCATAAAACTCCACTAGTTCCTCAATTCCAAATATCGTCTAACTAGTAACAGTTCATGACTTCCCGATTTTTCAATTAGAATGATTACGTGTGTACTTAGTTACACTTTTCTAATGTTCTAAAAAAAACAACAAATCATAAAGCTCCCACTAGTCCATCGATTCCAAATATCGTTGAACTAGTAACACTTCATGATTTTCCGATTTTTCAATTAGAAAATTACTTGTGTAATCCCTAGACACTCAAAATTCACTAGAAGAATTTTAAAGTCCGAAATTATCTTTGATCAAACTAAGATTGTATCTCGTTTAACACGAGTGATGCTAGTGACATACCTATATGTCACTCTAGTTTTAAAAAGGCTTAAGAGGAAATATCTCTTCCCAAAATTAATTGCATTATCGATTAACTAGTTCAACGTCCTAGTTACTTTCCACTTTTTAAAGAAGTCAATACTAGTCAATTATAAATTTTAAGCAATTTAGTATGGGATATAATGCTGTAAATAAAATGACATATATTAATTCAAGTTTAACATTACTATATTATTTTATTTTAGGAATTGTAAACTATAAGTAAGTCTACTCTACCATTCCAAGGTTTTAACCTCGCATCTCAGTGCCGCCGTAGGGTAGGTCAAAGAGATGACGGTTAAATCGAGACAATCTCATCAATGAATAACTTGTGAGAATCAAACATCCCACGGGAATCGAACATCCCTTTATTCATTGACTACTTTCCTTTTTTTAGCCTAGATATTATCAAGAATACCCTTTATGATTGTGACCTACTATATCGGATCTCTTAGGTACGCCCCGAGTGTGCCGTCGTAGGATAGGTCAGTGACCCGACGAGTACCCGGAAATCCTATCCTTTCGGAGACCAAGCCATGAATGTTGATAGGGGTGAACACCATCTGTAGGGGGACGAAATCAAAGCGCCGCGAGGCGTCACCCTTCTCTCACTTACTTGTATCTATAGTAGAGGCCGTGGGGTTGGCCGTCGCCTCCCCCGCTCCCACTCAATATTTTGGAAGTGGTGGTGGGTTAACTAACCACGTCTTTTTGATGTTAACATAAAAGCACATCAAATCAAGGATTCCGAATGGTGTCGGTAACGTAGGCAAGCCTACCCGTCCTATTCGTTGGAACATATGTGACAGTCGGACGAAATCGGGTCAAGAGAGCCCTATTGAGATAAGAAGGAATCACCCCTCCGCTCGCCGGTGTAGATTACTCTTGCCCGACCCCCGTGCATACATCACACTAGGAGGGTTAAGTCGGTCGAGCGAAGCTCAGTTGACCACCCAACCTATAGGCAAACCGTTTTTATCCAAGATTTATTGTTCTTTTACCATCATTCAATCTCGTAGACATGATGACGTGGTCAATCAGTTATAATATACTTGACCACCATAAACCAATACTAGCAAGAGGACTAGGCCCATCGTAGTATAGCTATAGTGAATCAAGGTCGATCCCACAGGGAACCAATTGTGGATCATCTTATATACAAACAATTAATCAAACATGTCAAGGACATAGAGGCGGTCTACGACCAACATAAGACAAGAAAAGTAAAGACACGACTCGACACAACGTAATTAACCTCCTCAATTATAGTCTTTATCATTTGGACCTAGATAATTTATATAATAAACTGAACTTATTAACTGTCAATCCATTTGTATCTATCTTAGATTGGCTACGGGAGTCATCCTCTTTAACTTGACTTAGCACCGGTAAGTCACTAAATCACTGTGATATTGTTACGTGACTTCGCCTTTTAGTGCCTCCATCTCATATAACTCACACGCTTACGACTCTAAGGATGCCGATATTGACCGTACACCTCGTCTAGGCAACATTCCTATGGTTAGGCGTACTTCCTAAACGATTACTCAAGCTCTCGTCCAACTAGCAATTACCAAGTTATAGTCTCATGCTAATCTACGACGTACGTATAAGCAGGTGCATGCAATTCCCAAATATAAACCTACCTAGATAACGCTGAACGTCCGAAGATCAATTCACGAGCCTACCTAAGAGTTTTATATTGGTATTTCCTTTTTACACGTTTTAATTAAACTAAGCGAGTAACGTAGCCATAGCCATACCTAATGAGATAATAAATTCTATTAAGTTAACCTAACCATAAAGACGTGGCTATTTAACGGATAAAACAGGGCTCGGTCGACCGAATAGGTGGGCTCGGTCGACCGAGTGAACTCATTCGGTCACCCGAATCAATTTCGTCCCCGTTACATCCCCGAACGTATCTCTCGGCGTTTCATCATACACAACGGATTACACAAGAATTCGTAAAGCATTCATATAAACTAACATAGATACGCATTAATTAAATCAAGTAGATTCATGAATAAATACTAAGTGTATGACGTAAGTTATGGGATCCTCATAGACAAGGCTTCGCCACATCCATAACGACATAACCTAGATCTACATCATCTAGCTATAAATTAACTAACTCAAACAATAAAGCATAATTGGGGGGAATTAATTACTTAAAAGAAAGAAACAGAAAATAAAGGCTTACATATTCAAGCCCTTAAATTGCTGGAAACACCCTCAATAAACTACATTGTATTCAAAGCTATAAGATTGAAGAAAGAATGAAGGGATGTGTTGGTGTATATTACAATTCTCGTAGCTGCTTGCTTATATAGAGGTTTTTGCCGACTTAGGGTGGTTCTAGAAGATAAGCACGATATAAGCCGGAAACCGCCCCGAAGCTGACACTCGGTCAACCGAAAGGTGACACTCGGTCGACCGAAGCTATAGGCTCGGTCGACCGAACCTAACTTTTCACACGTTAATCGTTTTTCTCGTCTATCTTGCTCCCCACTGCACGCTTTCGTCTTGATCTGATTTCTCTAATTTATCTCTTGATTAATGCTCCGATTTCCTTCCTTATTATCTTGAGATCCATTGATTGAATGACATTTATCCTCCCGATTTATCACGATCTACAAAATCAGCAATTATCGCACAATAAATCGGTCTTTAATAATAAAAATAGCTAAATACAAAATATCATATTAATAATCACTTAACATTAAATAATAAATATAAACATGTGATTTAATATGAAATATACATTATCAATCTCGATTTAAGGTCAATGTTGATGACTTTTACGGGTATAATTTGACCGTCATCAACTACCCCCACTTAGACTTTGATCGTCCCGAACAAAGCATCAATAAGTCATTCCCCAAGACAACATTTTCTATGGTCAAATCATACTTACACAAGAAACTCAAGTCAACTCATACTAGTCATGCTCATAAGATATCCATTATTCACTACCGACTATGAATCGAAGTGATGTGTGCATGTGCATTGGTTTTATATAAATGTGGCAAGATTAGAGTTTATGCAGACCTCATATCAAAATTCACCAACATCGGCATTCATACTTCTTAAGCCTCGCAATGGTTAAAGCACTAGAACAATAAACAAGAGCGTATCTATAGGGTTTTTGGACTTGGAGACCGAGTACTACTCAAAGCCTCTTAAAGAGTTGAATATTCTTTTCATATCTTCATATTTTTCAAATACTATCAATCTCAAGGAAGAAAACTTTTTAGAGTATCCCCCTTTCTTAGATCATGTATAGCATCGAATATTACCACAAGCGCGGGGCTACTTTGGTAATGTTACTACAAGCCTAGTGTCTAACATTTTGCTAAAACACAGGTACGTCTCAAGCTTATTACTCCGCTTTTGTTGGCAAGAAGATAAGAATACATCAGCAGATAGATATTGATACTAAGTTTACATAACCAATCATATATGCAATGTACACATAATTTCTTCAGTTATTATGATTTGCGCGGTATACTCGATTCACAGGTTGAGTAATTGAATAATAAATAACTACTTGCAAAAACGAGCATGAATATCCTTAAATTTACCTAACATAAGTATAATATGATCACGTACTCATGAAACTTGGTTTATTTCCTATCAATTCTTAGCTAGGAACTCACAATTCTAAGGGTACGAGATACATAATATGGTATTTATTCAATTTTTTCAATCATGTGCCGTTTCATTCAATTTTCAATTATAACAACATAGCTAAGTCTCCTACCCCCACTTAAACATGGCATTGTCCTCAATGACAAAAATAAATGAGAAGTTAAGAAAAAGGCTTAGCTCGGAAACGGCTCTCAAGTAAAGGCAGAACATCGGAGTAAATTTCAGCACGTCGTGGAGAAGCAAGTGAAAACCTGTATAAGCAGACAAACTCCACGAAACTGTTAATAACACCATGTCTATGGAAGTTATAGAATAATGTGGCAGTAATTAGGTATGAATACCGAAAAACATTTTAAGCCACTTTATTTTATACAACCAAAGACAAGAAAAATACTAAATAGAAAGAAAAATAAACAAGCAACTAAAGATGGTGGTCTTCATCTACAACCTCCACCGCCTAAATATTCTTAAAACTCGGGTGGAGAAGACAAAGATCAAAAAGCATTACCCGACGTGGGAAAACACGAGGGTGACTCGATCGAAAAGGTATTCAATCCAGGAAAAGAGAAACTTGGTAAGGCATAACAGATTGAATGCGACCTATTGGCTAAAGATAAAATCAAATACTTAGCGTAGAAACTTCTCGCTTGCATTGGATATCAACAACTTAGGGAGATGTAGCTACTCCTCGAAATTACTAATAACCCAATGTATCACGTAAAAGTCATAACCGTCATCAACAAGGTCGGATCGGTGTGATAGTTCAGAACAAAACTTATCATCTAGAAATGCCGGAATAGACGGAAAAAAATGTGAAATTTAAAACTTCCGGTAGAAAGATAAGTTGTACTTTGATCGAACCAAAAACCTTTGTCCCGGATTTTATCAATATAAAACAACAAGTAATAAACCGGTTAACCTCAAGTGCAAGGATCGTAGTATAGAGGCTATGCCGGGTCGATCTTACGGGGAACTAGACGAATGTGAACCCTAGCTTTTGTTTTTAACTAATTATTGTCACGAAAGCTAACCTAAACAAATATTGCATAAAAGTAACTAGACGAGAGGAGATTAATCCAATGCTAGGAAAGATTGAAAGCGATAAACTAACTAAACTAGAGTGCAGAAAAAGTAAACTAAAGCTAAACAATTCAAGTTTCAAGGATTAAAATCAAATTATAACGAACGAACAAGCAATTGATCCACCTATCCTATCAACATTCAATTCTAATTCGGATTAATTCGTGATCTCTACTCAAGTCGTGATTCACCTAATCGAAGGCATAAACTCCTACTCTCGTAGACAAGTTCGTTTCCTAATCTTTTATCTTTCGATGTTAAAGATTACGTCTTTCTAACCTAGGCGTGAAATCTTTCAATTTCTAATCTAGAAAATCAATCTAATAACTCTCGTTTTAGTTAGATCGAAGATCTATTCTTTTAGCATGGTGATCTAATGTTTATATGATTTTCATCAATAAAACAATCATAAAGCAAACATCTTTCGATACGACTTTCAATAAAACAATGTAAAGCATGATAAAAGAAACAAACTTGAGATAGAAACTCACAAATCAATCACGAATCAAACTGAATTGTTGATGGACGGCTTCACAACGCTTGTTCAAGAGGGTTTAGCCTCTTAACATCCTTGTTGCAACTCGAATTGATGAAATAAAAGACATGAATCTATCTAATCTAATCTAGGAATTAAATTGCATAAAAGTAGATAAAAGCGTAGAAAAACGCAGCCAAGCGCCCCTAGGTTTTTAGGGTTCGAATTGTGTCTAGGGTTTGAGAAATCGCGCCTATTTATAGATTTTTAGGTCGGTTTAGGCTAAGGCGGTGCTTGGACGCCCGTCCACTATCTTGGACGCTCGTCCAACGGCTTCGGACGGAGGTGAACGCTCGTTCGAACGCGTCGAACTCTCGAATGTAAAATATGATTCGGACGCTCGTCCACTTATCAAACGCCCGTTCGGTCTTGGACGCTCGTTCGGCTCGGATGAACGCTAGTCCAAACCTTCGATCAAGACTTGATAATTCCATCTTTATCTTCTTTTCTTCTCTATCCAATTCACCATTATCTCTTTTAACTTGAATTAGCTCGAAATTCATCAACATTTGATCATAAATTGAGCCACATAATTGTACCTACATGACATCAAAAACACCGCAAAGCGTAACATAATTCCAATAAACATAAAATCATAATTAAAACATATAAATTCACCAACTTTGCGATTAACTCATTAAAAATATTATTTGCTCAATAATTCATTTAAACACTTAATTCCCATGCAATTAATACGAATATGGGGGAAAAACATTATAAAATATAACGTCATAAATCATATAATTTCACCCTTAACAACTCCCCCACACTTAAACTTTGCTCGTCCCGAGCAAAACAGAACAAGATAAAGGCTCGGAAAGAAAATAGACACCTCAACACGTACACCACATAGTCAATAAATTAGAAGCTCACCATCGTGTGTGTGCATAGCCATAGAAAACTTCCACTAAATCCAAACTTGAAAAACTCAAAGCAAAAATAGCTAATACCCCATCGTAGACTAGTAATAAGTGACACTCATAAGGTGTACCCTACAAACGTGACATATCGCGAGAAGAATGATCGAATATATCTAGGGCCTTTCTGAAATACTCAGAGGATAATCCCTACAGCATATCTGTCAGTTTCTACTGGGGATAAGATAGACGATAACTTAGTCTTATATACATTTCATAACACTTCTTTAGTTGATTTAACTTTTTCACTTTAAACACACATTAGAAGAAGCTATTGCCCTCATAGCAGAATAGGACATTTCGAGATAATACCCTACCTTACTCCAATCATAAGGCAGCTTTTCCTAACTGTCGTGAGCTCTCAGTCATCATAGTGGTATAGGACATACGTGGTATACCCTACCTCACTCAAATCATCGACTAGCTTTCGACACACACAATGATTCTTTTTAAAATTTTCAACTTCTCATTTGACATTAGTTACGTGTTACTTATCACATTCAAACCTCTAGATATTCACAGTATCTCATACTTCGGATCTAAATACAAACTATCATAAATCTCACGATACATACGTAGCACTAAGCACATGACTTATAAGAAAATCAAAAATTACTCGTCCAAGAGGGGTATAACTTTATAAATTAGCTCATCATTCACTATGGCACGTGAAAAATAAATCTTGGTGAAACATCTAACCTATGGAACATATGGCATAAAGCATCGATGAATATAACAAACCGAACAAAAACATGCATTGCTCACTCGAGACAAAACAAAAATTTTGAAAATTTGGCTCATTTAGCTTAGCATAGAAATAATATCATGTAAGCAAATTTGTAGATACATATAGCTTATTCCCCTCCCCCACACTTAAATGACAACATGTCCTCATGTTGTGCGTAATTAAAAAAAGAAAGAAAGTACTTAGGCGATTGTAGTTCGAAAGTGGCAAGTCTGGAAGTGGCCATGGTCCAGATCCAGAAATGCTTGAGGAAATCAGTAGACTGTGGACCATCCACCGGAAAACTGAAATCGTCTAAAGCTCACAATCGCTATCGAAAATATCCTGCACACTTGAAAAACAAAGAAATACCTCGGGGGATACAAGGAATTATATCATATCGCGCAAAAGTGATAGAGATAAAGATAAGAGGAAATCGTAAGCAAAACAACACGTCGACCCTTTATAAGCCTAGGACGGCTGACTGACAAAAACAACACAATCCGAATAAGATTAAAACAACTAGAACAAGGAAAAATAACTAAAGAAAGAAACTAATATAATAAGGGATATCTAGGATGCCTCCTAGTAGCGCTAGTAGTTATTGTCGTTAGCTCGACACATTGTAAGCTCAGCCTGGATCAGGCCATTTAACCTTTCTGCCAGCCACTACCTCGTTTAAGCTCCGGTCCGTAGTGTGGGCTGCAGAAACAGCATCTAACGCATGGGGTTAAATCTTTGAAAGCTCTCCATACCTTTTTAAGTTTCCCCATGGTTGTGTTCTTTCTCCTCCGACTTCTCTGATGACGGTTAAGTTGTCGCTCCCTCTCAAACTCTTCCATATCAGCACTACCTGCTAGAATTTCTTCAGACGGATCACTACCGTCACCCTCGGAGAACAAGTCGGGTGATAACTCGTCAAATTCTTCGACTTTAGGGGTGCTACACCCGAGGATATCGAGAAATCGAAAAATCAAAGGCTTTACCTTGGGTTCACCAATGTAATGCTTGCACCTCTGACCATTCACTCGGAACGGTTGATCACCATAACCGCGCAGTTCTAGAACGCCTCCAGGAATGATTTGGAGAATCTCAAATGGACCAGACCAACGTGTTCTCAACTTGCCAGGAAACAAATGCAACCTGGAATTGTAAAGTAACACTTGCTCGCCGACTTTAAATTCTCGCTTCTTAATTTTCGCGTCGTGGAGGAGTTTCATCTTTTCCTTACTAATCCTGGCACTCTCGTAAGCCTGGAGTCTAAATTCATCAAGCTCATGCAACTGCTGCAGCCGGTGTTTGCCACAGGATTGGGAATCGAAGTTAAGAAACTTTGTAGCCCAATAAGCTCTGTGCTCTAACTCAACTGGCAAGTGGCACGATTTACCATAAACCATCTGGTAGGGTGATGTACCCATGGGGGTCTTATAGGCAGTTCGATATGCCCATAGTACATCATCCAACTTTAGACTCCAGTCTTTTCTATGACTGTTCACTGTTTTCTCCAGGATCTTCTTCAAGCTCCGGTTGCTTCGCTCAACGACCACTAGTCATCGGATGATATGGTGTGCCGGTTTATGGCGAACACCATACTTCTCGAGGACTTTTTCCAAAGGTCGGTTGCGAAAGTGTGTCCCTTCATCACCGATCAAGGCACGTGGACATCCAAACCTCACAAAGATGTTCTTCTTCGTAAATTTCATGACCGTTTTATGATCATTGTGAGGAGTGGCAATTGCCTCCACCCATTTCGAAACATAGTCAACGCGAGACTAAGATGTATTTGTTGCCACAAGATGATGGGAATGGTCCCATAAAATCGATGCCCCAAACATCAAAGACTTCGCATTCAAGGATGGGTTTCAACGGCATGTCAAACCGCCTTGTCAAAGCTCCGGTTCTTTGGCAACGATCACAAGCTTTGCAGAAAGCTTCTGCGTCCTTAAAGATCGTGGGCCAATAGAAACCGGACTGGAAGATCTTCGCAACCGTTTTCCAAGGACCAAAGTGACCACCTGTGGGTCCACTATGGCATTGCTCGATTATATCGCGTTGCTCAGACTCAGGAACACACCTCCTCAGCAAACCATCTTTGCAGATCTTGAAGAGGTAAGGCTCATCCCAAACGAAATATTTCATATCAGAGAAGAACTTCTTCTTCTCTTGATAAGACATTTCGGGATCAAGGTATTTGGCATGAAGGTAGTTGACAATGGAGGAGTACCAAGGAACATCTGGAGAGCGGCCATCGATCAACATGATGTTTTCTAGAGGAAAGTAAAGATCTATATCATCAGGATCACCCTTTTCCTCACTTATCATCCTAGAGACATGATCCGCCACTACGTTCTCACCGCCTTTCTTATCTTTGATTTGAACGTCAAATTCTTGGAGGGTCGGTATCCAACGCATAAGCGCGGTTTAGCTTCCTTTTTGGTCATGAGATACCGCAAAGCAGCGTGATCAGTCCACACAATCACTTGAGCACCTAGCAAGTAACTACGGAACTTATCCATAGCAAAGACTACGGCTAATAATTCCTTTTCAGTGGTTGTGTAGTTAACTTGAGACGGATTCGGTGTGTGACGGCATAATAGATAGGCCGGAACTTTCCATTAAGCTTTTGCCCTAAGACCGCACCAACAAGATAGTTGGATGCATCGCACATAAGCTCAAAGGGCGGGTTCCGGTCGGGTGAAATAAGAATTGGAGCGGATATTAACCGATTCTTGAGCTCCTCAAACGCTTGCTTGCGTTTTCATCGAAATTGAACTCAACGTCTTCCTTGAGCGAGTAGATAGGGGCTTGGCTACTTTGGAAAAATCTTGGATGAATCTCCTATAGAAACCGACATGTCCGAGGAAACCCCGACTTCGCGTACATTCTTAGGATAACTCATCTTCTCAATGGCTTCTACCTTGGCCCTATCTTCTATACCTTTGGCTGACACTTTGTGGCCAAGGACTATGCCTTCATCTACCATGAAATGACATTTTTCCCAATTAAGCACTAAGTCCTTTTCCACACATCTAGACAACACCTGATCAAGATTATTGAGGCAATCATCGAAGGATCGACCAAAGACCGAGAAATCATCCATAAAAATCTCCATGCACTTTTCAACTAGCCCGTCAAAGATCGCCATCATACACCTTTGAAAGGTGGCTGGGGCATTACAGAGACCAAACGGCATCCGCCTGTAGGCGAATGTTCCATAGGGGCAGGTGAAAGTGGTCTTCTCTTGGTCAACAGGATCGATGGGTATCTGGAAGTATCCTGAATATCCATCGAGGAAACAGTAGAATGCATGCCCCGCCAGACGCTCAAGCATCTGGTCAATGAAAGGAAGGGGGAAATGATCTTTCATTGTTACCTCATTGAGCTTTCGATAATCGATACATACTCTGTATCCAGTAACGAGCCTCAATGCTATCTCTTCTCCCTTCTCATTCTTCTCAATAGTAATTCCACCTTTTTTGGGAACTACTTGAGTTGGGGATACCCACTCACTGTCTGCAATGGCGTAAATGATACCCATATCTAGAAGCTTTATAATTTCCTTCTTGACTACTTCTTGCATATGAGGGTTAAGCCTTCTCGAGGTCGTCTAACTCGTTTTGCACCCTCCTCGCCTTGATCTTGTGCATACAGATGTCGGGAGATATCCCTCGGATATCTCCCACCCGCCATCCAAAGGCTTTCTCATTTTTGCGCAAGACGTTTAACGCTTTAAGCTCTTCTATTCGAGATAGCTTGGCGAGAGATGATCAAAGGAAGCTTGTCACCTTCTCTTAAAAACACATACTTAAGATGTTTAGGCAACGGCTTCGGTACCAAATCTACGGGAGGATCCTCTAGACTTGATTTAAGATCACCACTCTTCAACTCAACATCGGCGAGCTTACTCAGTGGTCCTACTGCCAAGGCTTCTTCTCTTAGCTCATCCTCAAATTCAGCTGCTAACTGATCTAGATTGACCACACCATGATTATTCAGATTATCAATCAATCACTCATATTCTGCTTCTACAGCCAAGACTTGCGTATCCATGGAGTCATTGAAGTCATCAGACGTCTCCTCAATGGAACAACCGGTTGGAGATCCAGAAGGTACATTGATAGATTTAGAAACACTATAACTCACCTCCTGGTCACCAACTCGAATGGTCACGTGCCCACCATCACAATCGATAAGGGCTCTAGCTGTAGATAGGAAGGGTCTTCCAAGAATCAAGGGGACATTTTCACTTTTCTCAATATCTAAGACGTACCGATCAACCGGAAAGGTAAACCTATCTATTTGAACTAATACATCCTTTAGGATTCCCGAAGCTTTCTTAGAAGATCTATCGTGAACCGCAAATTCATGGTTGTGGGTTCTAGAAGAGTTTGTAAACCCAGCTGCTTGCATACAGATAATGGCATCAAGCTGATAGATGCACCCAGGTCACATAAGGAATTTGGGAAGACTAGTCCTCCCATCTGCAATGTGAGCACAAATTTTCCGGGGTCACCTCTTTTGATTGGTAAGTCTGGATAATTGATCATTGAACAATCCTCACCAATTGCCTGATCCATTTCTGCTAACTTTTTCTTCGAAGACACAACATCCTTGATGAATTTTGTATACTTAGGCATCTCGACCAAGACCTCGGATAATGGCGAGATTTACCCGAGTATTTTTCAAAAGGTTAAGCACCTTTTCATATTTCTTATCCTCACTCGGAGGGATGTTGCTCTTCCTCGGTGGAAATGGAAGCTTCTTCAACTCACTCTCGTAAAATACTTTCTTTGAGGAAGCACTAACGACTTTGTCTTCCATGTCCTTCCACCTTACAACTTTTTCGGACTTTTTATTAGTCGGGGATCAGCCACCGACTATCATTTAACTCATCAGTCCTCAGGGGATCAGCCACCTGAGGATCCTCAATTATTTCACTTCTCAGGGGATCAGCCACCTGAGGATATCCGATCGATTCTTTATTCCTCAAGGGATCAGCCACTTGAGGGATCTCAACTCTTTCTTCTATCAGGGGATCAGCCACCTGATTTGCCTTCTGCAGCTAAGGGGACGATGGGTGCTCAACTTCCCCTCCTGCCTTATCAGTGGCAGGAGGGGCTAGTGGTTTCCCTGGAAGCCAGGGGGACCACTAACTTGAGAACCACTTCTCAAATTCATTGCACTGGCCTCTTCTCTACCGTACGGAGGTGAAGGAACCAGGTCAGTGCATTGACTGCTGCTTAAATCGGCCTGAGCGACGTGCCCGCCTCTTGGATTCTTTTCCGTGAAGCTGGGAAACTGCCCTGACGGTCTAGAGGCTAACTGCTCAACCAATTGCCCGATTTGCCTCTCAAGACTTTTCATCGTCCTGCTTTGCTCCTCCCGAAATGAATTCCATTCGGCTTTTATATCGTCCTGGTGGGAGGTGCCTTGAGAGTTTTGGAAGTTCTGGGAAATGGTCGGCTTGGCCGACTTTGGAATGCGAAATTAGAATTGGCGGGCCAATTCGATTGAACCTTTGCTTGTGGATTGGAAGAATTATAGCTTGGGTTCTGATTAATACCAGGGTTTCTATTGAAGTTTGAATTAGGATTAAATCCCGAAGATTGATTAAGCCCTTGGTTTTGGAAACCGTTCGCCGAGAGAATTGGTTATTGAATCTCGATTTGTCCGGCCGTAGAAAGCATTGACTTCCGCATTCCGCCCAATCATGGGACGAAGCGAGCAAGATATGCCCCGTGCTATCACATACTTGGCATGCGATTGGATTATGCTTTGTCCATAGTCATGAACAACATTGACTTGCGAGCGAGAGGGGAAGAAAATTGACATTGGCCGGTCATATGGCCGGTCCGACGAAGCTTCACGATGCGTAACTTGAGAGTTC